>CM042161.1:57936564-57944064 GCA_023376005.1 Doryteuthis pealeii | reverse complement strand
CTTTCTATTCATTCTTTCCTTTTCTCCCTTTTTTTTCATCACGTGCGTGGAACATTTTTCAATCCAAAATTCCATACCTCCATTTTGGCTTCTGTATTATTATGGCCCGTACAAAGGTTTGTAGTTCTTTTTTTCTTCTTCATTTTTAGCAAATATCTTGAAATTATTCATGTACATGAGTTTGTTTATTTTTTCCTGTAATTTTGTAAATACGTAGCCCTAGTGCATTTCCTAATTATGTAATTGCGTGATATCATTGCTATATCTGTTTTATACGATATACGTGCCACAATCTAGCACGTACGAAAATAATGTAATACAATATATATATATATATATATATATATATATATATATACGAGATTTATCCAAAACTTTGTAGTAAGGATGATTCTATATGTGATTTCTAAGGTACACTGTATTAATATTATATGATCCAGTATGTATAAATACAGCAAATCTTTAAATCACTAAAGAGAGCTCTTTATATATATATATATATATATATATATATATATATATATATATATATATAGTGTATTTAGGCAGCATTTTTCTTTTATACAGGTTTCGTTGTAATTGAACAGACAATTCCTGTTTGACAAGTCTTTCATTATTCCCCCCCACCCTTATCACAACCTGTGCCCCCCTCCAAAAAAACCCACTGCTTTGTTTAAACTACTACCATTCCAAAACCTCCCACTACCAATTGATATTACCTCCACTAATTCCTTGCTTCTCTCGTTCTCGTTAAAAACGAGACATGAAAACTATTCCATCGTTTCCCACCTGAGGATGGCAAAGTGTATTGCCGAAAGCGCTAGTGTTGAAACATTCGGTGGACTGGTATACCAGTTCCACCCTGACACCAGAAGGATGGCCCGAAGATTAGAACGGATCAATGAAAGACTTGTCAGACAGGAATTGTCTGTTCAATTCAACGAAACCTGTATATATATATATATATATATATATATATATATATATATATAAATATATGATTGAATGAATAGTAAAAACAAATGATAATAGTAGTTTGCTGACAGATATCTGTTTCGACATTTTATGAAAACGGCCTTTTCAAGAGTATCTATATTGATGAAAGAAAGAAGGAGAAATAGTTAACCGGTTGGTACGAGAGGTTCAAACAACGCTCACGTTCTGGGTCGGAATGGTTTTTTAAAATTTGTATAAAAATGCGTATTTTTATTAAAAATAAAAAAATTTTATTTTTAAAAATAAAAGTCTCAAAATCAATCAGAAAAACTCAAAAAAGTTTGAAGTAAAAATGTAATAATATCATTGATGTAGAGACTTTTAGTTTTAAAAATAAAATTTATTTTATTTTTAATACAATATATATATATTGTGACTGTATGGGTAAGAGGTTTGGCGAGCGTAAGTTCGTTAGATCTAAAGCTTCACATAGCTGCTAAAAATGGTATAACTATACTGATGAGATAACAAACATATAATAATAATTACTCTATGTATACAGCTCCCAATTTCGGTTGAGCACTTTTTAAATTTTTGAAAATTCACCGTATATTTTTTAATATCCCTTTCGTTTAAGTTTTCCTCTAGTGAAGTTCATTTCCGCTAGAAAATGTAACGATTAAATAGTCTGCTATACTTGGCGCTGACTGTGGCTGTATGTAACAGGTTTGGCGAGCTTAAGTTCGTTCGGGTTTGAACCCAGCCAGAGGTAGCTGCTAAAAAGGGTATAACTATACTGATGATGATACCTCGAAACAGTGTCTATGTTTTACTCCTCTCTCTCTCTCTCTATATATATATATATATATATATATATATATATATATATATGTGTGTGTGTGTGTGTGTGAATGTTGGTCATGCAACTTCATGTGACTTCAGAGTAAGGACATTATGTTGCTATGGTTAAAAAATGATTGTTATGGACTATTTTGGTGATGTAGATATTGAATTGCGTGTTTTTTAAAATTTAGCATACGGAATTTATTAATATCCAATATTATATAGAATTTATCAGTTTATTTGGAGGAAGTAAAATATTCTGATCTGAGAAACCGATAGATGTGTACGCATATGTACACAAGCAATATTGGTTTAAATGAACTCTTAAACATTAATTAGGTAAATATTAAGCGTTTTCTGTAGACTATATTTCCAGTAAATCTTTTTTTCTATTAGATGAAGCAAACAAAACAATAAAAAAACAAATTATCTCTCATGGTTCATAATCTGTAGATTCTTGTTAGACCAGGTGTAGAGGAACAAAGAAAAAAACAAAACAAAGGATCGTACTCTAATAACAAAGCCAGACTGACCGACGCCAAAAGTTCAAAACTCTCGCCAACTAATGGACATTCTGAGAACGGGAGAAAGGAAGATTCTTGTAGTAGAGAACCGTGAAAAAAGCGGTGGCCAGCGGACAACGGACAGGCAAGTCACGAAATAACAATCCTCCTCAAACCAGGTGACCAAATACAAGTAAGCTTTAACACTAATAAGAATTAGTCAAAAGGAAAATTTATCAACCAAACCACACCTTTGTAACTTGTTCATTTGATACAATTTATAATACACATATAAAGGAAAATTTTGTTACGACTCAAACCTTTGTTATTACTTGTACTGTTTTGCTTGTTTCTTTAAAGTTACATTTCACATGAAACATGAAACATGTGCCCAGCCCATACAAGTGGGGTATGAGGCAAATACCCACAACACTACAACATCTCTTTTGATTTTAAGACGTAAAATATAAAGTCGTGAATGTAACAAATTGACAAATGTCTTAAAGCGAAACAATTTGTCAGTGCAATATCATCTGGTCTCAATGTTACATAATTATTAGATTTCTAATACTTATGTACAGTAGTGTAGAAACCAAAATGGCTGTTATAAGTTGCAGCCGGTGGCCTTGAAGGATTGAATGACAAGGCTTGGCCTCAGTCCTGATCCTCTTTCCGGTGGATACCGTGAGAATCGGTGGAGAAACCATCTTCCGGTTTAGATTAGAGAGAGTTTTAGTTAGTATCGGCCAAACCACGACGGTGGTCAGTCGTGTTATGCACGCTGCCGACTTAATCTGTGCAGGTAGTCTGGTGGGGGTTTCGAAATAAAATATGATCTAAGTAAATCGAAGTCTTGTGTTATCTAAAAACTACCAATGACACAGGGCTTCTGATAAAGAGAAATCGCGAATGGAAGACCAGACACGAAGTCGCCAAACGAAATCCAGACGCTAGAAGAAGAACGTAAAATATTGTTACATAATTATTGGATCCCTAATATCTTTTTAAGGTATTGTAGAAATTATAATGGCGATTAGTACAGCTGATGGCCTTGAGGGTGAGTGACGGCGCTTGACCTCGATCTCACCTTGCGTTCTGGGGATGAATCGTGAGAACCGGAACCCCATAGAAGGCCCTCTTCCGGTTTAAGGAGTAAGCAACTCAGTTAGTCAGTTAGAAGTTAGAAGCCAAGCTAGCAAGATGTGAGTCTCACTGCGCAGACTGTCTGGTTTGGGGAGTTACAAATAAAGTAACATCAACGTAAGTCGAAGTCTTGTGTTTATTACTAAAAACTAACAATGACACAGGGCTTCTGATAAGAGTGATCCCTAACAGAAACCAGACCAAAAACCCCATACAAGAAAGACCAGACCATTAGAAGATATACCAGACCAAGATAGATGATAGAGATCAGAAGCAAAGCCGGCCAGAAAAATAGACGACCAGAATAAGAAGTAAGAAAGGTATATAACGTTATACAGATTTGGTACTGGGAAAGACCAGTATATAACAATATCAAGATGAACAGAAGAAAAATCGAAGTAAGAAAGTAAAAAGAAGAGTATGCAACATCGATAAGAAGCACATTTGGTTGGACGCCATTTCTATCAAGATCACGAATGAGAATTTTGCGAGCCATTCATTTGCTACGAGAAAACCGAAATCTAGCGAAACTCTGGACGACTTTGCACGATTGTTAAAAATCATAACGGGATCGCATTTTCCAACACCACAAGCTAAACAACGTTTTTTTTTGGGGGGGGGTCGTGGCGTATCCTGGAATAGAATTTGAAAGTAACTTGATAGTACTGAGCAGACTTTTTTTAATACTGTGATAATTATACTATAAAGGCATCGTCTTGCTCTACTCGTTTTTCTCAAACATTGTTTGTGAAAATGGATTAAAAAATAAAGATGAAAAAATATTCCTTCGAAGCAGGTAACTATGGCACAGACTAAGAGGAATCGTTGTTGAGTCTAAAACTTAATAGACTATATCCGTCATTCGTCTGTCATGAAATATTTGCGGTCAGGAAGGTTTCCATATATGAAGCTGATAGCTATGAAATCGTAACGAATAAGTAAAAAAAAAAAAAAAATGAATTATTGACTGTTATAAAGTTTGGACATCTACTTAGTAAGTTTGGTTTGGATTATGTCATATAACCTCTTCATATCGGATATATGAACGGCGAGAGGGAGGTTCTTATTGGTTCGTCGGCGGCCATCTTTTTCTGGGTGATTCTTCCTTTTTCTGGGTGATTCTCCTTTTTCTGGACTGATTTTCCTTTTTCTGGGCTGATTCTCCTTTTTTCTGGGCTGATCTTTCTTTTTCTGGGCTGATTCTCCTTTTTCTGGGCTGATTGTCCCTTTTCTGGACTGGGCTGATTCTTCTTTTTCTGGGCTGATTGTCCCTTTTTTTCTGGGCTGATTCTCCTTTTTTCTGGCTGATTCTTTCTTTTTTTCTGGGCTGATTCTCCCTTTTTCTGGAGCTGGGTTCTTTGTGCTTATTTCTTGTTTTATAATAGATAAGTAAATTTAATTGTTTTACAAGACGTCTTCATTCTTTAGTAAAAACCCCGAAGCCCAAAGGGTTCACCACTGCGGGGAAGAAGCTGACATATTGAGATAGACTATATCACGTCTAGACCCTTTGACTAACGGCCAAAATCTAACAGTTCCCTTCTCACACTCACCTTCAGCCTAGGACACCCATTTTTGGGGTACGTGCTCTTACCTTGGGGGTACAGTCGGCGTATTGAAAGCCCGCCACCAAGGCCTTTGTGTAAATGCATGCAGAATTTTGTCAGCTAATCAAGTCTTCAATCAAAAGTAAACTGATTTTATCATCTCGTAAGATACAGAATAATGACGTCATTCAAGATGGCATTCAAAAGATGTCAGAATCAGATGTGGTTAATTTTAACATTAAACTTGGAGGGAAAAAGGTGTATTCAAGAACTATGAAGCTTCCTATAATAATTTCTCCCACTTCTGCGAAAGGAGTGTTTGCGGTGTTTGCGTGTGGCGGTGGGTAGCAGGGGAGAACCTACGAGTTATGAAAGGTTTTGGTGTTCAAATTGGTTTAGTTGAATCTATTTGCTATTCCGTGGTCTTTGGTATTGGATTAGTTTGTCTTCATTTTTTATCCGCTTTTTGTCTGTCACTCGGACAATTACTTATACGCAGCCTAACTCTCCGCCCGCGCCTATTTATGTCTATGCTGTCTTCGCAGTGATTCTCATTATTCTATTAATTACGATATTGGAAACATGACGGGTCATAACATCCTAAAGCAGGGCCCCCTGAGTTTAAGATGTGTGTTAGGTTTATTTGTCACGGTGCGTGATTTATTGGGGTCGGGTCCGGGTGGGACTTTTGATTCCGATGTAAGAAGTGTGATTCTGCCGTGCAATAATTTTGGATTTGTAATATGTCGAATAAGATTACACGCGGTCGTTTTCCCAGTGCTTCTTTTCTCACTCTCGTTCTTTTTTGCTGTTCATTCTCCACGTGAGTAGACACGCTCAGTCGACAGTGGTCATGTCAGTTGTGGACGTTCCATCGTTGATAGGGTTTCATGTGAACGCGTGATTGCCATCATGTTTATGGGATTTGTACGAGGAATAGTATGAAGGACGGAAGATAGAATGTGAAGTTAATATAGATACAGATTTATATATATGTATAAGTTAGAGAGAGGAGAGAGAGGAGAAGAGAGAAGGGGGAGCTGAGAGGCGAGAGTTTGAGTGTTTGTTAGTTAGAAGGAGATGGGAATTGGTTAGGTGATAGAGAGAGTGGTAGAGACAGATATGACAGACGGGCAGGGAGGAGGGGAGAGAGGAGAGGAGAGACGAGAGAGAGAGAGAATATCAAGACGACATAATAAGTGAAGAAAGTGTAAATAGACCATTTAGTTGAAAATGGGATAGAAGAAAGTAAGAAAGAAAAAAGAGACGTGGCAATAAATAGTGAAGAAGAAGAACAGAAGAAAGAAGAAAGAAGAGGAAACGTGCATAAAATCAATGAAGAATAGACCAAAGAAAAGAAGAAAAGAAAGAAGAAAAAGAAGAAAAGAGGCCGTGGGATTATGGAGACAATAGCGAGAGAAAGATGAACAGAATAAGCAGACTGAAGAAAACGTAATACACATTTAAGTAGGAGAGAGAGAGGAGATTAGAAGAGAGAGAGAGGAGAGAGAGAGAGAGGGGGGGAGAGAGGAGAGCGACGGACAGAAAATAGAGAGGTGAAGAAGTAGTTTAAATAACATTCAAGTGATAAGGAGAAAGGAGAATGCAAACAAAATGAGTGCAATGTGTGGTGAGAAGTAAGGGCAGTCAATAACGAGTGATGAAGAAAAGAAAGAAATGCATAACTGAGTGAATGAAAAAAAGAAAGTAATTAAATGAAATAACTGAGTGGAAGAAGAAAAAGAAAAAAGAACGGACAACAGCAACAAGAAAGGGGACAGATGTTGAAATATAAAAAAAGGAAATAAAGAAAGAAAAAAAGGGAATATAAGAAGTTGAAAAGAAGAAAGCCGAAAGAAGAAATTAAGAAAGAAATCAAAGAACGAAGGAAATGTAGATAAAAAGGGAAATGTAGAAAGAAAAAGGAACATGTAACAAAAATAAAGGAAGAAAGACTGGAAGGGCAAAAGTAGAAATTCAAATTAGAATGAAGAAGTAAAATAATAAAGACGGAAGAAAGAGATAAGTAGGAAAGAAACGTTCGAGATAAGACAAAGAAAGAAGCGATGAGTGAAACAGCCAAGAAAAACCAAGACTTGAAGAGAGAAGAAGAAAGAGAGGGGGAAGAGAAAAGACTATCGAGAAAAAAATGAGAAAATGAATATTGGAAAAGGAGAAAGAAGTTGGTAATAGTTTTTGTTTTGTTCTTTTTGTTTATTATTGGTTGTTTTTTGTTTGTCTCAGGAAAAGTGGAAATAAGCAAGAGAAGAAAGAAAGAGAAAGGAAGAAAAAGAAAGATAAGAAAAGGGGAAAAGATTCGAACATTAAAAGCGTAACAGAAGATGGAGACAGAAGGGGCTGAACGAACAAAGGTGTCAAATTGGGTTGACGAAAAAAAGACCACAAAGTGTCACAAATCTGGTTAACTAGTACGTGATAGCATAGGGTAAGGTGTTGGTTAGGTTAGGGGTTGGGGTTTAGAGGTTGTTTAATGGGATAGATGTAAGATTTCGGGGTCTTATTCGGTC
>CM042161.1:57864141-57934141 GCA_023376005.1 Doryteuthis pealeii | reverse complement strand
ATTAATGTACTTATTTTATATTATTTTCTATTAGACAGAAAAAATAATCGATGTATAATTTTTCACTGATTTTCAAAGACATTGCATTACATTACCTGACAAAGTTGTATATCATTTCTTGTTTTGTTTAATTATTTCTATTTATTTAATCATTAGGTGAATCTTTATTAATGTAATTATGATTATTTCTTATTAGACAGAAAAATATCGATGTTATAATTTTTCACTGATTTTCAAGACATTGCATTACATTACCTGACGAAGTTGTATATCATTTTCTTGTCTTGTTTAACTATTTCTATTCACTTATTCATTAGGTGAATTTTTATTAATGTAATTATTATTTATTGTATTATTAGACAAAATAAATATCGATGTATAATTTTTCACTGATTTTCAAGACGGTGCATTACATTACCTGCCGAAGTTGCATATCGTTTTTCTTGTTTTGTTTAATTATTTCTATTTATTTAATCATTAGGTGATCTTTATTAATGTACTTATTATCATTATTTCTTATTAGACAGAAAAGATATCGATGTATAATTTTTCAACTGATTTTCAAGACGTGCATTACATTACCTGCCGAAGTTGTATATCGTTTTCTTGTTTTTGTTTTGTTTAATCATTTCTATTTATTTATTCATTAGGTGAAATTTTTATTAATGTAATTATTATTAATTTTCTCATTAGACAGAAAAAATATCAATGTATAATTTTTCCACTGATTTCAAGACGGTGCATTACTTTACGCGTGCCGAAGTTGTATCTTATTTTCTTGTTTTTGTCTTGTTTAATTATTTCTATTTATTTAATCATTAGGTGAATCTTTATTAATGTAAATTATTATATTATTTTCTTATTAGACAGAAAAAATATCGATGTATAATTTTTCACTGATTGTCAAAACGGTGCATTACATTACCTGCCGAAGTTGTATATCGTTTCTTGTTTTTGTCTTGTTTAATTATTTCTATTTATTTAATCATTAGGTGAATCTTTATTAATGTAATTATTATTATTATTTTCTTATTAGACAGAAAATATCGATGTATAGTTTTCACTGATTTTCAAGACGTTGCATTACATTACTGCCGAAGTTGTATATCGTTTTCTTGTTTTTGTTTAGTTTAATTATTTCTATTATTTATTCATTAGGTGAATTTTTATTAATTTAACCATTATTATTTTCTTATTAGACAGAAAAAATATCGATATATAATTTTCCCCTGATTGTCAAGACGGTGCATTACATTATCTGCCGAGTTGTACATCGTTTTCTTGTTGTTTTGTTTAATTATTTCTATTTACTTAATCATTAGGTGAATCTTCATTAATGTAATTATTATTATTTCTTATTAGACAGAAAAAATATCGGTGTATAATTGTTCATTGATTGCAAAACGGTGCATTACATTACCTACCGAAGTTGTAAATCGTTTTCTGTTGTTTTGTTTACTTGTTTTTATCAATTAATTTATTTATTTACTTATTCATTAGGTGAATCTTTATAACCATTACCGTATTTGACGGCATACACGACGCACTTTTTTTTCCAAAATTGTGTCTCAAAAAATTTCTCTGCGTCTTACACAGCGTAGGTGAAGTTTGAGACCTCCCGTATTATTAATTTTAATTATTATTATTTCCTGCTATTTGAGATGTCTTGTGTATGCTTATTGCTTGCCTGTACTGCACAATTGCTTTTAATACAGCTATGTTTTCTGCTTGTGTAATGCACAGCTAGACTGTTTTCAAACAATATATGCTTAAATACACTAAAAACCTGTTTTTCATGATCTGATTTGCTGAAATGGGGGTGCGTCTTATATGCCCGTGAAACAAAACCTGTGAAAGGGCAGAGAAGCTTCCCGCTCAACGGCCATCTAGCACATTAATGCGACAGAACATAGAAATACCTGGGCTGGTATCAGGCGCGAAATAGTCTAAATAACCTCCACTGCCTTGTGGTTATCCCTCTGGATAGGAAATGGCTGAAAGAGAAAACCCTGACAGAAATCACGGCTTGGACTCCGTTAGGCAGTTCAGTGTGTAAAACACTAACTGCAACTCCTGCAGCCAACTGACGCCGAATGTATTGGTTCACCATTCCTTTGGATCACGCCAGCAAGGCAGAGAGGGAGGCCCTGTTACTTGGGCAACCCAGGGCCTCCATATATCTTGCCTAGGCTTTTTTTGTGCCTGGAGAAGGAAACTCCTTCTACACTGTGCTGTGGGCACAGCACGGGAGGTCAGCAGTTACCGGTTATAAACCCTTTCTCGTTTGGCGTAGAGTTGGGCGTCAGGGGCGACCCTCCGTCGGTGGGAGAGATGTCTTCATCTCACTGGACAGCTACCACCCGCCTGAAGCTGGGCAGCCATCAGTCTTTTTCAAATTCAAATATAATACTTAATCATATTAGTTATTTGTTCCCGGAGTGTGCTTTCTTTTCTAGTCTAGGTTTTCTTGTTTTTTTTACTTTATTATAACATGCTCAGTTGATCATTTTTACTACATCGAGTAAGAGCAGTTAATAGGTTGGTTGATTGGTTTATTGATTTTAAACGGTATATCAACCCGTCTGGGTTATGTCATACCTAACGGTTAGGAAGTTATATATGTTTGTGTTATATATTATAACTTTATTGAAAAATTGTTTTTCGATAAGAGTGAAAACTCCAAATGCTATGAGATGAAGATTGTAGATATGTATTGATATATGTTAATCATAGATATATATTTGAAATCTATTAATAATGGTTACGTCACATTACCCAACACATATCCAACGTCATAAATAGAATAAATATACTCAAAATGTGAGCATGCAACGTTAGACAATCCTCATTGTTTCAATAAATAGATCCCGTGCGTTAATATTTATATATAGATTGTTTTATTTCTAATATAATATTTAAAGTTATCGGAACTGTTTCCATTTCAAATTGTCTTTCTTTCTTTCTTTCTTTCTTTTTTTTTACCCACTTTAATATATTTGACGATTTGACATACTTATGGTACAACATTCTATGACATTGAATTTTCAGCTCCCATCCCTCAGGCAATATCTTCAAAAATTATTTTTACATCGCCAGGAGGGTGTCTTTTATTTTGCTAGTATAATTATTATATGAAAACGTTTTAAAACTTTGAGAATAATTTTCTAATATGAATAAATCATCCTTACGACTCTTTTTTTTAATATTTAAACAGCGACCCTCACCTATATATATATATATATATATATATATATATATATATATATATATATATTTGGGAGAATAAGTGCTTAATTTGGAGTCGTACTTAATTTTGAAAATTATTAATTAAATGATGAATTAGCGGAATACCTATTTAAATGTATGGCTAACAAATCGAGAAAAATCAATCTCTGTATGTACATTCGGCCTATTAGGCCTCATCAGCAGAGCTATAGATCGGAAGATGAGGCCTAATAGGCCGAAATGTACATACAGAGATTGATTTTTCTCGATTTGTTTAGCCATACATTTAAATAGGTATTCCCGCCTAATTCATCATTAATTAATTAATTTTCAAAATTAGGTACGACTCCAATTAAGCACTTATTCCTTCCAAGATTGTCGGCAAAAAGCCATTCCAAACAAACCGTGTTTACAACTTATCATATATATATATATATACATATATATAATATATATATATATATATAATATATATTATATATATGCAATTAATAAAAAACTGGCACGTCTCTCACCTCACATTCTGCCTATCACTTTCTCCCTCTGTATGTATATCTTGATTACCCTCGTTATATATGTCAGTTTCTCATTGAGTGTAAAGAGTGAGAGAGATTGGTGTGTGCGAAATGTCTTGTGCGAAACGATTTGTATGTCAAATTTCATAAGCAGCGAGCCAGTAGCTTCAACATTTTGGCTCTCAATAAACTTAAATTAGGTCAAACTTTCTCTCTCTTAGAAATCTTACAAAATTATTTCAATGCTGTTTTCGTTAATTCTCCTTGGGTGTTTATTTATTAAAAAAAATTAATTCACTTTGCAATTTCAGTTTTCCTTAATCCCAATTATCTACCTGAAGCTCAATGGGTGACCCAATGGGTCCCGTTTTGCTAGTATATTGTTGTTGGCATCCTTCCGTCTACGAAACGATGGAGTTGTGACTATTTTTTTTTTAACTACGTAGCCTGGGTGGGTTTATATGGAGGATGAGCAGTTGCCCGGGCAGCAAATCCCCTCTCCACACTGCTGCTGTGATCCAAAGGAAAGGTAAGAAGCCAATGCAGTTTGGCAGCGGTAGTGTCGCAGGAGTTGCTGGTAGCACTGGAGTTCAGCATCACACACCTAAGGACTCCGGTTCCGGATTTTTTTTCAGGGTTTACTCCCTAGTCTAAATATATATATATATATATATATATATATATTATATATATATAAGTAAAAAAGTAAGTAAAGTTTTCGAGCGGCCTAATGTCAGTATCAGCCAATCAGCGAGGGAGTCTATCCCCTTTTCGCTAGCGCCAGACCAAGGAGATTGTTTTTTGCGTCTGAGGTGGAGCGCCACACCTACCATCAGCTCCTTAGCTCAGTCGGTAGAGCGTTCGGCTAGAAAACCACAAGGTTGCTAGTTCGATCCCGGTCTTCGACAACTCAGCGTATGAGTAGCATATATATATATATATATATATATATATATATATATATATATATATATCTTGTATTGTTAACCAACAACTGACGAGAAATAATTTGTTGTATTATTTTCTAAAAGTAAAACGGATGTACGTGATGTCTTCCATCCCTGTTTCTTAGCTATCCATAATGCATTTTTCTGTTGGATAAAATCCTTCCTTCGGTATTCTATAATAATAAAAAAATGAGCCACCTATATGGAAAAGGTGGAAAAACACTACGAAAGGCAGTGAGACTATCATATAACAATAACCACCCCAGCTATATTCAGTTTTGACGGAGGCCTGGAGAGAAATCTGGTTCACGTATTGGCGCTAACTAACGTTGGGTTCACCGGCCCAGCAATGTCTGGCTTAGTGGAAAATCACGGGTAAAGGATATACAAATTCTGCGTGTAAAATTATTGATTTGAGCATTTCTAGCTGACTTCTTTCTTTGTTTGCTTCTCTTCAACTTGAAAACCCGAATGTTCCTTCTTTTTTTTGTTTTGTTTTACATGTTCTTTTTTTTTTTTTTTTTTTTACCTTTTTCTGACAGAAAATCAATGTTTTTCTTTCCTTGTTTTTTTTCCTCAGAAGAAGAAAAAATACAGGAACAAACAATAAACAAACAAAACAAACAAACAAAGAAAATACATTTCTGTAATTTTCAGACACTACACGAAAAAAAAAAAACACAAAAAAAACAAAAAAAACATGTGAGCATTTTTTATTTTATTCATCGGATCAGAGAAAGCCTCATAAATCTCCTAAAGAATTAAAAATAGAATTACGAGGATGTCAAATTTGTTACGACTCTAAATCCGATACAAAAAAACAGATTTCTAATAAGAATATATGTTAAATTTCAAAGAAAATGAAAGAAATTTTAGAATAATGACCTTGAATTAAGGGCCTGTTTTTGTTTTCTTTTTTAACCAGAGACCCTAGTTCGTGTAACGTCAATACCACCCCACCAAAAAAATACAACATTTTTCTTGGTACTGCTGTCAAGTCGAGGTTGTTAATACGAGCAACAGCATTTTTCTGTGCAACTAAATTACTCGTGAGGCAAGTGTTCGTTCTAATATATGACTGTAAACGAATGTCGGAAAAATACATCGGACTGACTTGAGAGTGTGAATATCTTGTATTATATTACCAACCAAACTTGTATTTCTTTTTGTTGTTGTTGTTGTTGTTGTTGTTGTTGTTGTTGTATTTACCTCGTACCCTACTTGTACGGGTTAGGCACAAGGCCCTATTAACGTGGGACCACCCACAAACCAAAGCTCATGAGTGGCAGGTGAAAATTGCGTCGATCCTGTCGGCATTCCCCTCAAGGGGCGCCTCAGGCGCTGGGCAATAAACCCAGCCCTGCCCCTTTAAATCGAGGGGGCAGATAGTCCCCTGTGATCGACGCTATTAACTTGTAAAGATCCTGGGCCGAAGCCACTGGACCCTGGCGTGGGCCAGATCTACATTTGTTGTTGTTGGTGTTGTTGTTGTTTTGTTTATTTATTTTTTGTGGTGAGTGAAATCACACACGGGGTAGCTCAAAGCGTGCGCGAATATGTCTGGCGTGCAAAATGAGATCAGGGGGAGATTGAACTCACATCCTCCTGATCGTGAGTCGTGGCTTGACACCGGACTACCTCGTTGGCGCGCAAATAAATTACTACACTGTACTAGCAGTCCTTCACCAAATCTCGTTGCGCCTCTTATTCCTTGTCGTACAAATGTGTAGAAAAAACAATCACGTAATCAACATTCAACTATAAACGCCAATCAACGAACGGTAACGATGGTTTTTTCTACACATTTTTCAAATTCAACGCATACAAAACATCCATCATCTTTTATCCACATAAATCATTGTTTCTTCTTAATTTCTCTGTCCTGAAGAAGGTTTCCATTGTAATCCGAAATATTCGAACATCGACTATAAATTTCCATCCATCATAACATCCCGTGTTAGTTTCTAAATTCTCTCTCTCTCTCTCTCTCTCTCTCTATATATATATATATATATATATATTATATATATATATATATATATATATATATATTTAATTCAATTTTTTTATCTATTTTATTATTAGTAGAGTAATATTAATATTTTACTCTTTTATATTTTTATCTCTTTATATATTTTTACATTTTTATTTTTATATTTTCGTATTTAATATTGGATTATATATTAAATTCTAACATTGACTAACTTGAAGTTAAAAACACCCTTTTTTAATCATTTTAAAACTTTTTTTATAAATAAAGTCTAGACAAATTTTTATTCAATTTTTACTCATTATAAAAATTATAGATATACATTTTTGAAAATGTCAGATTAACAGGAAACTAGAGATACACTTGTATCTGTTTCTTGGCTTAAAATTGTAAATTTATACTTGCTGTCTGACCAACATTTGATGAATTTTCTGGTAAGATTTTCTTTGGGTTAATCCCTTTAATTTGTGATTCTGTCTATTCTGTCTGATGAGACTGAACTTTTAAGGAGTTTTAGTAATTCCTTTATTTATAAATTTATTACAGAATTACGGTTTTTTCCTTTCTTTTATATATATATATATATAATATATATATATATATATATATATATTATATATATATATATATATTGGGTTAATCACTTTATTTGTGATAAGACCGAACTTTTAAGGTTTTTTGAAATTTCTTTAATTTTTTAAAAGCCCTTTGAATTTTGGTCGAAATAAATTTATTACAGAATAACGGTTTGTTGAGTCTTTTCCTTTCTTTGAAAGGTATATATATATATATATATATATATATATATATTGCAAGCTACTTTTTCCAGTATTTGTTCAAAATACCACGCAGTATCCTTGTCTAGTTCCCTTCTAGCTTTTTCTCCGCGTTTCGTTAGATCATCTCTCAAAACCTTGGCAATGTGATTTTATATCTCTGATCTAATCGCTAGCGTGGAAAGCTTTGCAAACAAACACCAAGGAAATAAAGAAATGAAATATTTAATCGTATTTGAATGTTCAGCTTTTGTTTTATTTTATTTTTTTCAAATTTTTGTTTGTTTGTGTCGATTTAATTGTTTTTTTGTTTGTCAAAAAACATTTGAAGACATACGCACATTTCCCAGGAAAACTCGCAAGAACATAGAAAATATGAGGTGTGCTCAACAAAGTACTGACATTGAATCTCTGTTTAGTTAAAAAAAAAAAATTAACAGTGAATAACAGGTTAATTTCCTCCAAAATAGTACACTCGCATTAACAAACTTATTCCAGTGATTATTGTATTGTTCGAAGCACCGATGAAATTTCTCATTTGATATTTGTGTGAAACTGGATTGTTTAGAAAGATGGTATTTTTACTCAGACACTACAGTGTTTCGGTTTGTTCATCATACATTATCGGGACAAGAAATCAATCTTAGTATATAAAAATGAAAACAACAAGATGTTTAGAAGGATGATATTTTTACTTAGCCAACACTATAGTGTTTTGGTTTATTCATCATACATTTATCGGGACTGAAAATTAATCTCAATCATCCTATTATTTTATTGGTCAAAGCACCTCTAAAACTTCTTGTTTGATACTGGCGTCGATATATTCTACGCCCTCTAAGATATTGAAATGATAAAGAAATCATTTCAATATCTTTGAGGACGTAGAAGATATCAACGCCACAATCAAAAAATAAGTTTTAGAGGTGCTTCGACCAATGAAATAATATGAGGATTGAGATTAATTTCAGCACCGATAATGGTATGATGATCAAACCAAAACACTATCGTGTTGGCTAAGTAAAAATATCATCCTTCTAAACATCTTGTTGTTTTTCATTTTTATATACTTACTTACGCACACACACACACATAAACATATATATGTTTATAAATGTGTGTCAAAAAAGGATCGAAATTGAAGATTTATTTAACAAGGTAGGAATGAACAATAAATGTAATGTGATTTTTTTTCTGAATACAAGGTGTGTCAAAAAGTACAGATTTACCAAGACAGAAATGAATGAAAAAGTTAATTTTTCAGAATACAAGATGTGTCACAAAGTACCGAAAATCTCGACTCTTTTCTGACACACCTTGTATATGTATATATATATATTTACCAACCCCTCGCACGAGTAGAATGTGACACAAGGTCAATTTCTTAAGCGGAGTTCAACATGTTTGAATTCAGAGTTTTCCTTCTCCTAGACGGTTGACTCACCAAGGTTAAAGAGCCCAGTCTGCCCTACTATTTATCCATAGCTGGAGAGAGAGAGTAGGATTCATACCTTTCCCAAGGGTATTAGCGCTAAGTGAAATGCAGTTACCACATCCAGGATTTGAACTCGGGTGACGAGTCCATTTCCCATGACTTTAACCATTACACCACGCTCTTCCAACACCTTGTATGTATATATATATATATATATATATATATATATATATATATGTGTGGTGTGTGTGTGTGTGTGTGTGTGTGTGTATATATATGTGTGTGTGTGTGTGTGTGCAATTTATTGATTTATAAATCCTGTATCCTCTGTGTAATTGATACTATTGTCCTTATTATTCATCTTTTTCGTTTGTACCCTTCTTAGACCCTTCCGCATTTTTCTATGGTCTTGATGATCCCCCATTATTATTACGATGGAAAATAAGGGTCATAATCTAAGCAGGGCCCCTGATGTTAAAGATCGTTGTTAGGATCTTATTTGTCACCAGCAGTGCGAACATACCATTAATTGGAGTCGGTCACCGTGACGAAATTCTTCGATTCGATCGCTAAGTGGTGATTTTCTGCGCCAAATTCCAACATTTTTGAATCCTTGCTAAAATCATTGTCGAATAAGTTAACGTTCTTTTTCCCCGTTTTTGCTTCTTCTTCTTCCACCTCTCGTTTCTCACGTGAGTAGACACAGCTCAGTCGACAGTGGTCATTCGTTTGGACAGTCATCCGCTAAGAAGGTTATCATGTGAATGCAGTGATATGCAAATGTTTTATGGGATTTGTACGAAATATATGAAGAGGAAAAGAAAAATGGAAGATTATATATATACATAATATATATATATATATATATAGAGAGAGAGAGAGAGAGAGAGAGAGAAGGGGGAAGTGAGAGGGGCGAGATTGCGAGTGTTTGTTAGTAAGAAAGAGAGATGCGAGGGAATTGTGAGGGAAATAAAGAGAGAGATGGGTAGACAGATATACAGACAGACGGGCAGAGAGAGAGAGAGAGAGAGAGAGAGAGAGAGAGAGAGAGAGAGAATGAATCAGACAGACATAAAAGCTGAAGAAAAGTGTAAATACGACCATTTAGTTATGAAAAGGAGAAGAAGAAAGAAAGAAAGAAAGAAAGAGGAACGTGCAATAAATAAATGAAGAAAAAAGAAAGAAAGAAAGAAAGAAAGAAAGAGGAACGTGCAAAATAAATGAAGAAAGACGGAAAAAAAGAAAGAAAGAAAGAAAGAAAGAAAGAAAGAAAGAGAGGCAGGGGATTTATGGAGGAAATAGCGAGAGAAAGTGAGACAGATAGACAAGCTGAAGAAAAACTGTAAATACAACCATTTAAGATGGGAAGAGAGAGAGAGAGATAGAGAGAGAGAGAGAGAGAGAGAGAGAGAGGGGGGGAGAGAGAGAGAGAGACGGACAGAAAAATAGAGAGAGATGAAGAATCAGTTTAAATAAAACCATTCAATATGTGAAAAGGAGAAGGAGAATGCAAAAACAAAAATGAACGTGCATGGTGTGTGAGAAAGAAAGGCAAGTCAATAACCGAGTGAATGAAGAAAAAGAAAAAAAGAAAATGCAATAACTGAGTGAATGAAAAAGAATAAATAAATGAACAATAACTGAGTGAAAGAAAGAAAAAAAGAAAAAAAAGAAACGAACAAACAAGCAACAAAAAGGGACCAAGAAGTGCTAGAACAAAAAAGAAGGAAATAAAGAAGAAAGAAGAAAAACAAAGGAAATAAGAAAGAAATTAAGAAAAAGAAAGAAAGCCGCAAGAAGGAAAATTAAGAAGAAAAATCGAAAGAACGAAAGAAATGTAATAAAAAAAGGAAAATGTAGAAAGAAAAAAGAAAGCAATGTAAACGAAAATAGAAAAAGAAAGAAAGAGAAAAAGACGAGAGAAAGGCCAAATAGAAATCAAATTAAAGAATGAAAGAAAGTAAAATATAAAAGACGGAAGAAAGAGATAAGTAAGAAGAAAACGTCGAAAGATAAAGACAAAAGAAAGAAAGAATGAAAGTGAAAAGCCAAAGAAAAACCAAGAACTGAAGAAGAAAGAAAGAAAGAAAGAAAGAAAGAAAGAGAAAAAGATCGAGAAAAAAAAATGAAGGACAAAAGAAAGAAAAATGGAAGAAAAAAAGGACGAAAGAAAAATGAGTTGGTATAGTTTTTTTGTTTTGTTTTTCTTTTTTGTTTATTATTGGTTTTGGTTTTTTGTTTGTCTCAAATGGAAAATAACAAAAGAGAAAGAAAGAAAGAAAGAAAGAAAGAAAGAAAGAAAGAAGAAAAGGAAAAAGATCGAAAAAAATTAAAAAGAAGTACAGAAAGTAACAAAAGAAAGAAAAATGGAACAAAAAAAGGAGGCTGAACTTGCACAAAGGTGTCAAAATTAGGGTGACCCAGAAAAAACAGAACCCACAAATTTTGTAACAAAACTGTTAATTTTAACTATAGGGGTCTAGGGTTAGGGTTTAGGGTTAGGGTTGAGGTTGGGGTTTAGGGTTAGTTTAATGGGAAAATGAATAAATGATTTGGGTTCTGTTTTTCTGGGTCACTCTGTATACCAGTGACCCAGAAAAAACAGAACCCACACATTTTGTAAAAAGAACTGTTAATTTTAACTAGGATTTAGGGTTAGGGTTAGGATTAGGTTTGGTGTTTAGGGTTAGTTTAATGGGAAAAGGAATAAATAATTTTGGTTCTGTTTTTTCTGGGTCACCCTAATTTTGACACCTTTGTATAAGTTCAGCCAAAAAGGATGAAAGAAAAATGAGTTGGTGTAGATTTTTATTTTATTTTATTTTTTTTGTTTTTTATTTTATTTTTTTTTGTTGTTGTTTTTATTTATTATTGTTATCTTTTTTTTCTTTTTGTCTCAAATGAAAAATAACAAAAGAGAAAGAATGTCACAGACAGTGAGAAGCGAAAAATAATTTTCGATAAAGAGGATAAGTGACAAAAGGAAAAGTCAAGAAAATAAGAAAAGAGAAAGAAAGAAAGAAAGAAAGAAAGAAGGAAGGAAAATGAAAAGCCAAAGAAAAACAAAGAACTGAAAGAAAGAAAGAAAGAAAGAAAGAAAGAGAGACGAAAGAGGAAAAAAGATCGAAAGAAAGAAAGAAAGAAAAAAAGAAAGAAAAATGAAACAAAAAAGGAATGAAAGAAAAATGAGTTGGTGTAGTTTTTATCTTTATTTATTTTTATTCTTTTTATTTTATTTTTTTATTTATTATTGTTTTCTTTTTTTTTTCTTTTTGTCTGAAATAGAAAAAACAAAAGAGAAAGAATGTCACAGACAGTGAGAAGCGAAAAATAATTTTCGATAAAGAGGATAAGTGAGAGAAGGAAAAGACAAGAATATAAGTTTGGTTCTATTTATCACCGTAAAGGCCCTCCCTTTACGGTGGGGGGGGATGGGAAGAAGGGTAGATTCAATTTCAATCAATCTGCGCATGCGTAAATGCCTCAGTCGGTCTGTGCGGCTGCCTGATTTTTCCAAGCGATCGTTGACTGTGACGCAGGTGACCACCACAGCCACCACCGCCAGCAGCCGTTTTGATTTATCGGGACTTGCGCGAGTTGTCCAGGCGGAAGACAAAGAATGATTCCAACCTTGAACACCAAAACCTTTCATAACTCGTAGGTTCTCCCCTGCTACCCACCGCCACACGCAAACACCGCAAACACTCCTTTCGCAGAAGTGGGAGAAATTATATAGGAAGCTTCATAGTTCTTGAATACACCTTTTTCCCTCCAAGTTTAATGTTAAAAATTAACCACATCTGATTCTGACATCTTTTTGAATGCCATCTTGAATGACGTCATTATTCTGTATCTTACGAGATGATAAAATCAGTTTACTTTTGATTGAAGACTTGATTAGCTGACAAAATTCTGCATGCATTTACACAAAGGCCTTGGTGGCGGGGCTTTCAATACGCCGACTGTACCCCCTAAATCCATCAAGGTAAGACACGTACCCCAAAAATGGGTGTCCTAGGCTGAAGGTGAGTGTGAGAAGGGAACTGTTAGATTTTGGCCGTTAGTCAAAGGGTCTAGACGTGATATAGTCTATCTCAATATGTCAGCTTCTTCCCACGCAGTGGTGAACACCTTTTGGGCTTCGGGTTTTTACTAAAGAATGAAGACGTCTTGTAAAACAATTAAATCTTACTTATCTATTATAAAACAAGAAATAAGCACAAAGAACCCAGCTCAGAAAAAGGGAGAATCAGCCCAGAAAAAGAAAATCAGCCCAAAAAAGGGAGAATCAGCCCAGAAAAAGAAAGAATCAGCCCAGAAAAAAGGGACAATCAGCCCAGAAAAGGAAGAATCAGCCCAGAAAAAGAAAGAATCAGCCAGAAAAGGGACAATCAGCCCAGAAAAAAGGGAGAATCAGCCCAGAAAAAGAAAGAATCAGCCAGAAAAAAGGGAGAATCAGCCCAGAAAAAGGAAGAATCAGTCCAGAAAAAGGCTGAAATCAGCCCAGAAAAAGGAAGAATCAGCCCAGAAAAGATGGCCGCCGACGAACCAATAAGAACTCCTTCTCGCCGTTCATATATCCAATATGAAAGAGGTTATATGACATAATCCAAACCAAACTTACTAAGTAGATGTCCAAACTTTATAACAGTCAATAATTCATTTTTTTTTTTTTTTTTACTTATTCGTTACGATTTCATAGCTATCAGCTTCATATATGGAAAACCTTCCTGACCGCAAATATTTCATGACAGACGAATGAGCGGATATAGTCTATTAAGTTTTAGACTCAACAACGATTCCTCTTAGTCTGTGCCATAGTTACCTGCTTCGAAGGAATATTTTTTCATCTTTATTTTTTAATGCATTTTCACAAACAATGTTTGAGAAAAACGAGTAGAGCAAGACGATGCCTTTTATAGTCATAATTATCACAGTATTAAAAAAGTCTGCTCAGTACTATCAAGTTACTTTCAAATTCTATTCCAGGATACGCCACGACCCCCCCCCCCCAAAAAAAAACGTTGTTTAGCTTGTGGTGTTGGAAAATGCGATCCCGTTATGATTTTAACAATCGTGCAAAGTCGTCCAGAGTTTCGCTAGATTTCGGTTTTCTCGTAGCAAATGAATGGCTCGCAAAATTCTCATTCGTGATCTTGATAGAAATGGCGTCCAACCAAATGTGCTTCTTATGATGTTGCATACTCTTATTTTTACTTTCTTACTTCTATTTTTCTTCTGTTCATCTTTGATATTGTTATATACTGGTCTTTTCCCAGTACCAAATCTGTATAACGTTATATACCTTTCTTACTTCTTACTCTGGTCGTCTATTTTTCTGGCCGGCTTTGCTTCTGATCGTCTATCATCTATCTTGGTCTGGTATATCTTCTAATGGTCTGGTCTTTCTTGTATGGGGTTTTTGGATCTGGTTTCTGTTAGGGATCACTCCTTATCAGAAGCCCTGTGTCATTGTTAGTTTTTAGTAATAAACACAAGACTTCGACTTACGTTGATGTTACTTTATTTGTAACTCCCAAACCAGACAGTCTGCGCAGTGAGACTCACATCTTGCTAGCTTGGCTTCAACTTCTAACTGACTAACTGAGTTGCTTACTCCTTAAACCGGAAGAGGGCCTTCTATGGGGTTCCGGTTCTCACGATTCATCCCAGAACGCAAGGTGAGATCGAGGTCAAGCGCCGTCACTCACCATCAAGGCCATCAGCTGTACTAATCGCCATTATAATTTCTACAATACCCTTAAAAAGATATTAGGGATCCAATAATTATGTAACAATATTTTACGTTCTTCTTCTAGCGTCTGGATTTCGTTTGGCGACTTCGTGTCTGGTCTTCCATTCGCGATTTCTCTTTATCAGAAGCCCTGTGTCATTGGTAGTTTTTAGATAACACAAGACTTCGATTTACTTAGATCATATTTTATTTCGAAACCCCCACCAGACTACCTGCGCAGATTAAGTCGGCAGCGTGCATAACACGACTGACCACCGTCGTGGTTTGGCCGATACTAACTAAAACTCTCTCTAATCTAAACAGGAAAATGGTCTTCTCCACCGATTCTCACGGTATCCACCGGAAGGAGGATCAGGACTGAGGTCAAGCCTTGTCATTCAATCCTTCAAGGCCACCGGCTGCAACTTATAACAGCCATTTTGGTTTCTACACTAATGTACATAAGTATTAGGAATCTAATAATTATGTAACATTGAGACCAGATGATATTGCATTGACAAATTGTTTCGCTTTAAGTCATTTGTCAATTTGTTACATTCACGACTTTATATTTGACCGTCTTAAAATCAAAAGAGATGTTGTGGTGTTGTGTGGAGGTAGATTTTATGTGAAATGTAACTTTAAAGAAACAAGCAAAACAGTACAAGTAATAACAAAGGTTTGAGTCGTAACAAAATTGTCATTTATATGTGTATTGTAAATTGTATCAAATGAACAACAAGTTACAAAGGTGTGGTTTGGTTAATACATTTTCCTTTTAACTAATTCTTATTAGTGTTAAAGCTTACTTGTATTTGGTCACCTGGTTTGAGGAGGATTATTATTTCGTGACTTGCCTCTCCGTTGTCCGCTGGCCACCGCTTTTTTCACGGTTCTCTACTACAAGAATCTTCCTTTCTCCCGTTCTCAGAATGTCCATTAGTTGGCGAGAGTTTTGAACTTTTGGCGTCGGTCAGTCTGGCTTTGTTATTAGAGTACGATCCTTTTGTTTTTTTCTTTGTTCCTCTACACCTGGTCTAACAAGAATCTACAGATTATGAACCATGATAGAGAATTTATTTTTTTATTAGTAAGATTGTTTGCTTCATCTAATAGAAAAAAAAAGATCTACTGGAAATATAATCTACAGAAAACGATTAATATTTACCTAATTAATGTTTAAGAGTTCATTTAAACCAATATTGCATGTGTACATATGCGTACACATCTATCGGTTTCTCAGATCAGAATATTTTACTTCCTCCAAATAAACTGATAAATTCTATATAATATTGGATATTAATAGATTCCGTATGCTAAATTTAAAAAAACACGTAATTCAATATCTACATCACCAAAATAGTCCATAACAATCATTTTATAACCATTGAATTACGTGTTTTTTTAAATTTAGCAACTACGTGGTTCTAATTAATATCCAATATTATATTAGAATTTTTCAAGTTTATTTGGAGGAAGTAAAATATTCTGATCTGAGAAACCGATAGATTTACGCATATGTACACATGCAATATTGGTTTTAATGAACTCTTAAACATTAATTAGGTAAATATTAATCTTTCTGTAGTTATATTTCCAGTAAGATCTTTTTTTTTCTATTAGATGAAAGCAAACAATCTTACTAATAAAAAAAAATTCTCTATCATGGTTCATAATCTTGTAGATTCTTGTTAGCCAGGTGTAGAGGAACAAAGAAAAAACAAAAGGATCGTACTCTAATAACAAAGCCAGACTGACCGACGCCAAAAGTTTCAAAACTCTCGCCAACTATGGACATTCTGAGAACGGGAGAAAGGAAGATTCTTGTAGTAGAGAACGTGAAAAAAGCGGTGGCCAGCGGACAACGGAGAGGCAAGTCACGAAATAATAATCCTCCTCAAACCAGGTGACCAAATACAAGTAAGCTTTAACACTAATAAGAATTAGTTAAAAGGAAAATGTATTAACCAAACCACACCTTTTGTAACTTGTTGTTCATTTGATACAATTTACAATACACATATAAATGACAATTTTGTACGACTCAAACCTTTTTATTACTTGTACTTTTGCTTGTTTCTTTAAAGTTACATTTCACATAAATCTACCTCCACACAACACCACAACATCTCTTTTGATTTTAAGACGGTCAAATAAAGTCGTGAATGTAACAAATTGACAAATGACTTAAAGCGAAACAATTTGTCAATGCAAATATCATCTGGTCTCAATGTTACATAATTATTAGATTCCTAATACTTATGTACATTAGTGTAGAAACCAAAATGGCTTGTTATAAGTTGCAGCCGGTGGCCTTGAAGGATTGAATGACAAGGCTTGACCTCAGTCCTGATCCTCCTTCCGGTGGATACCGTGAGAATCGGTGGAGAAGACCATTTTCCTGTTTAGATTAGAGAGAGTTTTTTAGTTAGTATCGGAAACCAACGACGGTGGTCAGTCGTGTTATGCACGCTGCCGACTTAATCTGCGCAGGTAGTCTGGTGGGGGTTTCGAAATAAAATATGATCTAAGTAAATCGAAGTCTTGTGTTATCTAAAACTACCAATGACACAGGGCTTCTGATAAAGAGAAATCGCGAATGGAAGACCAGACACGAAGTCGCCAAACGAAATCCAGACGCTAGAAGAAGAAGTAAAATATTGTTACTAATTATTGGATCCTAATATCTTTTTAAGGTATTGTAGAAATTATAATGGCGATTAGTACAGCTGATGGCCTTGATGGTGAGTGACGGCGCTTGACCTCGATCTCACCTTGCGTTCTGGGGATGAATCGTGAGAACCGGAACCCCATAGAAGCCCTCTTCGGTTTAAGGAGTAAGCAACTCAGTTAGTCAGTTAGAAGTTAGAAGCCAAGCTAGCAAGATGTGAGTCTCACTGCGCAGACTGTCTGGTTTGGGAGTTACAAATAAAGTAACATCAACGTAAGTCGAAGTCTTGTGTTATTACTAAAAACAACAATGACACAGGGCTTCTGATAAGGAGTGATCCCTAACAGAAACCAGATCCAAAACCCATACAAGAAAGACCAGACCATTAGAAGATATACCAGACCAAGATAGATGATAGACGATCAGAAGCAAAGCGGCCAGAAAAATAGACGACCAGAGTAAGAAGTAAGAAAGGTAAATATAACGTTATACAGATTTTGGTACTGGAAAAGACAGTAATAACAATATCAAAGATGAACAGAAGAAAAATAGAAGTAAGAAGTAAAAATAAAGAGTATGCAACATCGATAAGAAGCACATTTGGTTGGACGCCATTTCTATCAAGATCACGAATGAGAATTTTGCGAGCCATTCATTTGCTACGAGAAACCGAAATCTAGCGAAACTCGACGACTTTGCACGATTGTTAAAATCATAACGGATCGCATTTTCCAACACCACAAGCTAACAACGTTTTTTTTTTTTGGGGGGGGGGTCGTGGCGATCCTGGAATAGAATTTGAAGTAACTTGATAGTACTGAGCAGATTTAATACTGTGATAATTATGACTATAAAAGGCATCGTCTTGCTCTACTCGTTTTTTCTCAAACATTGTTTGTGAAATGCATTAAAAAAATAAAGATGAAAAAATATTCCTTCGAAGCAGGTAACTATGGCACAGACTAAGAGGAATCGTTGTTGAGTCTAAAACTTAATAGACTATATCCGCTCATTCGTCTGTCATGAATATTTGCGGTCAGGAAGGTTTCCATATATGAAGCTGATAGCTATGAAATCGTAACGATAAGTAAAAAAAAAAAAAAATGAATTATTGACTGTTATAAAGTTTGGACATCTACTTAGTAAGTTTGGTTTGGATTATGTCATATAACCTCTTCATATTGGATATATGAACGGCGAGAGAGGAGGTTTCTTATTGGTTCGTCGGCGGCCATCTTTTCTGGGCTGATTCTTCCTTTTTCTGGCTGATTCAGCCTTTTTCTGACTGATTCTTCCTTTTTCTGGGCTGATTCTCCTTTTTTTCTGGCTGATTCTTTCTTTTCTGGGCTGATTCTTTTTCTGGGCTGATTCCCTTTTTTCTGGGCTGATTCTTTCTTTTTCTGGCTGATTCTTCTTTTTCTGGCTGATTGTCCCTTTTTTCTGGCTGATTCTTCTTTTTCTGGCTGATTCTCCTTTTTTCTGGGCTGATTCTTTCTTTTTCTGGGCTGATTCTCCTTTTTCTGAGCTGGGTTCTTTGTGCTTATTTTCTTGTTTTATAATAGATAAGTAAGATTTAATTGTTTTACAAGACGTCTTCATTCTTTAGTAAAAACCCGAAGCCCAAAAGGGTTTACCACTGCGTGGGAAGAAGCTGACATATTGAGATAGACTATATCACGTCTAGACCCTTTGACTAACGGCCAAAATCTAACAGTTCCTTCTCACACTCACCTTCACCTAGGACACCCATTTTTGGGGTACGTGCTCTTACCTTGATGGATTTAGGGGTACAGTCGGCGTATTGAAAGCCCCGCCACCAAGGCCTTGTGTAAATGCATGCAGAATTTTTGTCAGCTAATCAAGTCTCAATCAAAAGTAAACTGATTTTATCATCTCGTAAGATACAGAATAATGACGTCATTCAAGATGGCATTCAAAAAGATGTCAGAATCAGATGTGGTTAATTTTTAACATTAAACTTGGAGGGAAAAGTGTATTCAAGAACTATGAAGCTTCCTATATAATTTCTCCCACTTCTGCGAAAGGAGTGTTTGCGGTGTTTGCGTGTGCGGTGGGTAGCAGGGAGAACCTACGAGTTATGAAAGGTTTTGGTGTTCAAGGTTGGAATCATTCTTTGTCTTCCGCCTGGACAACTCGCGCAAGTCCCGATAAATCAAAACGGCTGCTGGCGGTGTGGCTGTGGTGGTCACCTGCGTCACAGTCACGATTCGCTTGGAAAAATCAGGCAGCCGCACAGACCGACTGAGGCATTACGCATGCGCAGATTGATTGAAATTGAATCTACCCTTCTTCCCATCCCCCCCCCCCCTTTACGGTGATAAATAGAACCAAACTATATTCTTGTCTTTTCCTTCTCTCACTTATCCTCTTTATCGAAAATTATTTTTCGCTTTCTCACTGTCTGTGACATTCTTTCTCTTTGTTATTTTCTATTTCAGACAAAAGAAAAAAAAGAAACAATAATAAATAAAAAAAAAAAATAAATAAAGAATAAAAATAAATAAAATAAAATCTACACCAACTCCTTTTTCTTCATTCCTTTTTTGTTTCATTTTTCTTTCTTTTTTTCTTCTTTTCTTTCGATCTTTTTTCCCTCTTTCGTCTCTCTTTTTTTCTTTCTTCTTTCTTTCTTTCCAGTTCTTTGTTTTTCTTTGGCTTTTCATTTTCCTTCCTTCTTTCTTTCTTTCTTTCTTTCTTTCTCTTTCTTTTTTCTTGACTTTTCCTTTTGTCACTTATCCTCTTATCGAAAATTATTTTTCGCTTCTCACTGTCTGTGACATTCTTTCTCTTTTGTTATTTTTTCATTGAGACAAAAAGAAAAAAGTAACAATAATAAATAAACAACAAAAAATAAAAATAAAAACAAAAATAAAATAAATAAAAAAATCTACACCAACTCATTTTCTTTTCATCCTTTTTGGCTGAACTTATACAAAGGTGTAAATTAGGGTGACTCCAGAAAAAACAGAAACAAAATTATTTATTCCTTTTCCATTAAACTAACCCTAAACACCAAACCTAATCCTAACCCTAACCCTAATCCTAGTTAAAATTAACAGTCTTTTTTACAAATGTGTGGGTTCTGTTTTTTCTGGGTCACTGGTATAGCAGAGTGAACCCAGAAAACAGAAAACCCAATCATTTATTCATTTTCCCATTAAACTAACCTAAACCCCAACCTCAACCCTAACCCTAAACCCTAACCCTAGACCCCTATAGTTAAAATTAACAGTTTTTGTTACAAAATTTGTGGGTTCTGTTTTTTTTCTGGGTCACCCTCATTTTGACACTTTGTGCCAGTTCAGCCTCCTTTTTTTGTTCCATTTTTCTTTCTTTTGTTACTTTCTGTACTTCTTTAATTTTTTCGATCTTTTTCCTTTTCTTCTTTCTTTCTTTCTTTCTTTCTTTCTTTCTTCCTTTCTCTTTTGTTATTTCATTTGAGACAAACAAAAACCAAAAACCAATAATAACAAAAAGAAAACAAAACAAAAAAACTATACCAACTCATTTTTCTTTCGTCCTTTTTTTCTCCATTTTTCTTTCTTTTGTCCTTCATTTTTTTTTCTCGATCTTTTCTCTTCTCTTTCTTTCTTTCTTCTTCTTCTTTTCAGTTTTGGTTTTTCTTTGGCTTTTCACTTTCATTCTTTCTTTCTTTTGTCTTTTATCTTCGACGTTTTCTTTTCTTACTTATCTCTTTCTTCCGTCTTTTATTATTTTACTTTCTTTCATTCTTTAATTTGATTTCTATTTGGCCTTTCTCTCGTCTTTTTCTCTTTCTTTTCTTTTTTCTATTTTTCGTTTACATTGCTTTCTTTTTTTTCTTTCTACATTTTCCTTTTTTTATCTACATTTCCTTCGTTCTTTCGATTTTTCTTTCTTAATTTTCCTTTCTTGCGGCTTTCTTTCTTTTTCTTAATTTCTTTCTTATTTCCTTTGTTTTTCTTCTTTCTTCTTTATTTCCTTCTTTTTTTGTTCTAGCACTTCTTGTCCTTTTGTTTGCTTGTTTGTTCGTTTCTTTTTTCTTTTTTCTTTCTTTCACTCAGTTATTGTCATTTATTTATTTCTTTTTCATTCACTCAGTTATTGCATTTTCTTTTTTTTCTTTTTCTTTCATTCACTCGGTTATTGACTTGCCTTTCTTTCTCACACACATTGCACGTTCTTTTTGTTTTTTGCATTCTCCTTCCCTTTTCACATATTGAATGGTTTATTTAAACTGATTCTTCATCTCTCTTATTTTTCTGTCCGTCTCTCTCTCTCTCCCCCTCTCTCTCTCTCTCCTCTCTCTCTCTCTCTATCTCTCTCTCTCTCTTCCCATCTTAAATGGTTTGTATTTACAGTTTTTTCTCAGCTTGTCTATCTGTCTCACTTTCTCTCGCTAATTTCCTCCATAAAATCCCTGCCTCTCTTCTTTCTTTCTTTCTTTCTTTCTTTCTTCTTTTTCTTTTCCGTCTTTTCTTCATTTATTTATTGCACGTTCCCTCTTTCTTTCTTCTTTCTTTCTTTCTTTCTTCATTTATTTATTGCACGTTCCTCTTTCTTTCTTTCTTTCTTTCTTTCTTCTCCTTTTCATAACTTAAATGGTCGTATTTACACTTTTTCTTCAGCTTTTATGTCTGTCTGATTCATTCTCTCTCTCTCTCTCTCTCTCTCTCTCTCTCTCTCTCTTCTCTCTCTGCCGTCCTGTCTGTATATCTGTCACCCATCTCTCTCTTTATTTCCTCACAATTCCCTCGCATCTCTCTTTCTACTCCACTCGCAATCTCGCCCCTCTCACTTCCCCTTCTCTCTCTCTCTCTCTCTCTCTCTCTATATATATATATATATATATATGTATATTATAATCTCCATTTTTCTTTTCCTCTTCATATACTTTCGTACAAATCCGCATAAAACATTTGCATATCATGCATTCACATGATACCTTCTTAGCGGATGATGTCCAAACGAATGACCACTGTCGACTGAGCTGTGTCCTCTCACGTGAGAAACGAGAGGTGGAGGAAGAAGCAAAACGGGGAAAAAGAACGTTAAACTTATTCGACAATGATTTTAGCAAGGATTCAAAATGTTGGAATTTGGCGCAGAAAATCACCACTTAGCGATCGATCGAAGAATTTCGTCACGGTGACCGACTCAATTAATGGTATGTTCGCAATGCTGTGACAAATAAGATCCTAACAACGATTCTTTAAACATCAGGGGCCTGCTTAGATTATGACCCTTATTTTCCATCGTAATAATAATGGGGGATCATCAAGACCATAGAAAAATGCGGAAGGGTCTAAGAAGGGTACAAACGAAAAAGATGAATAATAAGGACAATAGTATCAATTACACAGAGGATACAGGATTTATAAATTCAATAATTGCACACACACACACACACACATATATATACACACACCACACACACACACACACAACACACATATATATATATATATATTATATATATATATATACATACAAGGTGTTGGAAGAGCGTGGTGTAATGGTTAAAGTCATGGGAAATGGACTCGTCACCCCGAGTTCAAATCCTGGATGTGGTAACTGCATTTCACTTAGCGCTAATACCCTTGGGAAAGGTATGAATCCTACTCTCTCTCTCCAGCTATGGATAAATAGTAGGGCAGACTGGGCTCTTTAACCTTGGTGAGTCAACCGGTCTAGGAGAAGGAAAACTCTGAATTCAAACATGTTGAACTCCGCTTAAGAAATTGACCTTGTGTCACATTCTACTCGTGCGGAGGGGTTGGTAAATATATATATATACATATACAAGGTGTGTCAGAAAAGAGTCGAGATTTTCGGTACTTTGTGACACATCTTGTATTCTGAAAAATTAACTTTCTATTCATTTTTCATTTCTGTCTTGGTAAATCTGTACTTTTTGACACACCTTGTATTCAGAAAAAAAATTCACATTACATTTATTGTTCATTCCTACCTTGTTAAATAAATCTTCAATTTCGATCCTTTTTTGACACACATTGTATAAACATATATATGTTTATGTGTGTGTGTGTGTGCGTAAGTAAGTATATAAAAATGAAAAACAACAAGATGTTTAGAAGGATGATATTTTTACTTAGCCAACACGATAGTGTTTTGGTTTGATCATCATACCATTATCGGTGCTGAAAATTAATCTCAATCCTCATATTATTTCATTGGTCGAAGCACCTCTAAAACTTATTTTTTGATTGTGGCGTTGATATCTTCTACGTCCTCAAAGATATTGAAATGATTTCTTTATCATTTCAATATCTTAGAGGGCGTAGAATATATCGACGCCAGTATCAAACAAGAAGTTTTAGAGGTGCTTTGACCAATAAAATAATAGGATGATTGAGATTAATTTTCAGTCCCGATAAATGTATGATGAATAAACCAAAACACTATAGTGTTGGCTAAGTAAAAATATCATCCTTCTAAACATCTTGTTGTTTTTCATTTTTATATACTAAGATTGATTTTCTGTCCCGATAATGGTATGATGAACAAACCGAAACACTGTAGTGTCGGCTGAGTAAAAATACCATCTTTCTAAACAATCCAGTTTCACACAAATATCAAATGAGAAATTTCATCGGTGCTTCGAACAATACAATAATCACTGGAATAAGTTTGTTAATGCGAGTGTACTATTTTGGAGGAAATTAACCTGTTATTCACTGTTAATTTTTTTTTTTTTAACTAAACAGAGATTCAATGTCAGTACTTTGTTGAGCACACCTCATATTTTCTATGTTCTTGCGAGTTTTCCTGGGAAATGTGCGTATGTCTTCAAATGTTTTTTGACAAACAAAAAAACAATTAAATCGACACAAACAAACAAAAATTTGAAAAAAATAAAATAAAACAAAGCTGAACATTCAAATACGATTAAATATTTCATTTCTTTATTTCCTTGGTGTTTGTTTGCAAAGCTTTCCACGCTAGCGATTAGATCAGAGATATAAAATCACATTGCCAAGGTTTTGAGAGATGGATCTAACGAAACGCGGAGAAAAAGCTAGAAGGGAACTAGACAAGGATACTGCGTGGTATTTTGAACAAATACTGGAAAAAGTAGCTTGCAATATATATATATATATATATATATATATATACCTTTCAAAGAAAGGAAAAGACTCAACAAACCGTTATTCTGTAATAAATTTATTTCGACCAAAATTCAAAGGGCTTTTAAAAAATTAAAGAAATTTCAAAAACCTTAAAGTTCGGTCTTATCACAAATTAAGTGATTAACCCATATATATATATATATATATATATATATATATATATATATATATATATATATATATATATAAAAGAAGGAAAAAACCGTAATTCTGTAAAATTTATAAATAAAGGAATTACTAAAACTCCTTAAAAGTTCAGTCTCATCAGACAGAATAGACAGAATCACAAATTAAAGGGATTAACCCAAAGAAAATCTTACCAGAAAATTCATCAAATGTTGGTCAGACAGCAAGTATAAATTTACAATTTTAAGCCAAGAAACAGATACAAGTGTATCTCTAGTTTCCTGTTAATCTGACATTTTCAAAAAATGTATATCTATAATTTTTATAATGAGTAAAAATTGAATAAAAATTTGTCTAGACTTTATTTATAAAAAAAGTTTTAAAATGATTAAAAAAGGGTGTTTTTAACTTCAAGTTAGTCAATGTTAGAATTTAATATATAATCCAATATTAAATACGAAAATATAAAAATAAAAATGTAAAAATATATAAAGAGATAAAAATATAAAAGAGTAAATATTAATATTACTCTACTAATAATAAAAATAGATAAAAATTGAATTAAATATATATATATATATATATATATATATATATAATATATATATATTATATAATATATAGAGAGAGAGAGAGAGAGAGAGAATTTAGAAACTAACACGGGATGTTATGATGGATGGAAATTTATAGTCGATGTTCGAATATTTCGGATTACAATGGAAACCTTCTTCAGGACAGAGAAATTAAGAAGAAACAATGATTTATGTGGATAAAGATGATGGATGTTTTGTATGCGTTGAATTTGAAAAATGTGTAGAAAAAACCATCGTTACCGTTCGTTGATTGGCGTTTATAGTTGAATGTTGATTACGTGATTGTTTTTTTTCTACACATTTGTACGACAAGGAATAAGAGGCGCAACGAGATTTGGTGAAGGACTGCTAGTACAGTGTAGTAATTTATTTGCGCGCCAACGAGGTAGTCCGGTGTCAAGCCACGACTCACGATCAGGAGGATGTGAGTTCAATCTCCCCCTGATCTCATTTTGCACGCCAGACATATTCGCGCACGCTTTGAGCTACCCCGTGTGTGATTTTCACTCACCAAAAAAATAAATAAACAAAACAACAACAACACCAACAACAACAAATGTAGATCTGGCCCACGCCAGGGTCCAGTGGCTTCGGCCCAGGATCTTTACAAGTTAATAGCGTCGATCACAGGGACTATCTGCCCCTCGATTTAAAGGGGCAGGGCTGGGTTTATTGCCCAGCGCCTGAGGCGCCCCTTGAGGGGAATGCCGACAGGATCGACGCAATTTTTCACCTGCCACTCATGAGCTTTGGTTTGTGGGTGGTCCCACGTTAATAGGGCCTTGTGCCTAACCCGTACAAGTAGGGTACGAGGTAAATACAACAACAACAACAACAACAACAACAACAACAAAAAGAAATACAAGTTTGGTTGGTAATATAATACAAGATATTCACACTCTCAAGTCAGTCCGATGTATTTTTCCGACATTCGTTTACAGTCATATATTAGAACGAACACTTGCCTCACGAGTAATTTAGTTGCACAGAAAAATGCTGTTGCTCGTATTAACAACCTCGACTTGACAGCAGTACCAAGAAAAATGTTGTATTTTTTTGGTGGGGGTGGTATTGACGTTACACGAACTAGGGTCTCTGGTAAAAAAGAAAACAAAAACAGGCCCTTAATTCAAGGTCATTATTCTAAAATTTCTTTCATTTTCTTTTGAAATTTAACATATATTCTTATTAGAAATCTGTTTTTTTTGTATCGGATTTAGAGTCGTAACAAATTTGACATCCTCGTAATTCTATTTTTAATTCTTTAGGAGATTTTATGAGGCTTTCTCTGATCCGATGAATAAAATAAAAAAATGCTCACATGTTTTTTTTGTGTTTTTTGTGTTTTTTTTTTTTTCGTGTAGTGTCTGAAATTACAGAAATGTATTTTCTTTGTTTGTTTGTTTTGTTTGTTTATTGTTTGTTCCTGTATTTTTTTTTCTTCTTCTGAGGAAAAAAAACAAGGAAAGAAACATTGATTTTCTGTCAGAAAAAGGTAAAAAAAAAAAAAAAAAAGAACATGTAAAACAAAACAAAAAAAAGAAGGAACATTCGGGTTTTCAAGTTGAAGAGAAGCAAACAAAGAAAGAAGTCAGCTAGAAATGCTCAAATCAATAATTTTACACGCAGAATTTGTATATCCTTTACCCGTGATTTTCCACTAAGCCAGACATTGCTGGGCCGGTGAACCCAACGTTAGTTAGCGCCAATACGTGAACCAGATTTCTCTCCAGGCCTCCGTCAAAACTGAATATAGCTGGGGGGTGGTTATTGTTATATGATAGTCTCACTGCCTTTCGTAGTGTTTTTCCACCTTTTCCATATAGGTGGCTCATTTTTTTATTATTATAGAATACCGAAGGAAGGATTTTATCCAACAGAAAAATGCATTATGGGATAGCTAAGAAACAGGGATGGAAGACATCACGTACATCCGTTTTTACTTTTAGAAAATAATACAACAAATTATTTCTCGTCAGTTGTTGGTTAACAATACAAGATATATATATATATATATATATATATATATATATATATATATATATATGCTACTCATACGCTGAGTTGTCGAAGACCGGGATCGAACTAGCAACCTTGTGGTTTTCTAGCCGAACGCTCTACCGACTGAGCTAAGGAGCTGATGGTAGGTGTGGCGCTCCACCTCAGACGCAAAAAACAATCTCCTTGGTCTGGCGCTAGCGAAAAGGGGATAGACTCCCTCGCTGATTGGCTGATACTGACATTAGGCCGCTCGAAACTTTACTTACTTTTTTACTTATATATATATATATATATATATATATATATATATATATTATATATTAGACTAGGGGAGTAAACCCTGAAAAAAAATCCGGAACCGGAGTCCCTTAGGTGGTGTGATGCTGAACTCCAGTGCTACCCAGCAACTCCTGCGACACTACCGCTGCCAAACTGCATTGGCTTCTTACCTTTCCTTTGGATCACAGCAGCAGTGTGGAGAGGGGGGATTTGCTGCCCGGGCAACTGCTCATCCTCCATATAAACCCACCCAGGCTACGTAGTTAAAAAAAATAGTCACAACTCCATCGTTTCGTAGACGGAAGGATGCCAACAACAATATACTAGGCAAAACGGGACCCATTGGGTCACCCATTGAGCTTCAGGTAGATAATTGGGATTAAGGAAAACTGAAATTGCAAAGTGAATTAATTTTTTTTTAATAAATAAACACCCAAGGAGAATTAACGAAAACAGCATTGAAATAATTTTGTAAGATTTCTAAGAGAGAGAAAGTTTGACCTAATTTAAGTTTATTGAGAGCCAAAATGTTGAAGCTACTGGCTCGCTGCTTATGAAATTTGACATACAAATCGTTTCGCACAAGACATTTCGCACACACCAATCTCTCTCACTCTTTACACTCAATGAGAAACTGACATATATAACGAGGGTAATCAAGATATACATACAGAGGGAGAAAGTGATAGGCAGAATGTGAGGTGAGAGACGTGCCAGTTTTTTTTTACTTAATTGCATATATATATATATATATATATATATATATATATATATGTATATATATATATATATGATAAGTTGTAAACACGGTTTGTTTGGAATGGCTTTTGCCGACAATCTTTGGAAGAATAAGTGCTTAATTGGAGTCGTACCTAAATTTGAAAATTAATTAATTAATGATGAATTTAGGCGGAATACCTATTTAAATGTATGGCTAAACAAATCGAGAAATCAATCTCTGTATGTACATTTGGCTATTAGGCCTCATCTTCCGATCTATAGCTCTGCTGATGAGGCCTAATAGGCCGAAATGTACATACAGAGATTGATTTTTCTCGATTTGTTTAGCCATACATTTAAATAGGTATTCCCGCCTAATTCATCATTAATTAATTAATTTTCAAATTAAGTACGACTCCAATTAAGCACTTATTCTCCCAAATATATATATATATATATATATATATATATATATATATATATATAGGTGAGGGTCGCTGTTTAAATATTAAAAAAAAGAGTCGTAAGGATGATTTATTCATATTAGAAAATTATTCTCAAAGTTTAAAACGTTTCATTAATAATTATACTAGCAAAATAAAAAGACACCCTCCTGGCGATGTAAAAATAATTTTTTGAAAGATATTGCCTGAGGGGATGGGAGCTGAAAATTCAATGTCATAGAATGTGTACCATAAGTATGTCAAATCGTCAAATATATTAAAGGGGTAAAAAAAAAGAAAGAAAGAAGAAAGAAAGACAATTTGAAATGGAAACAGTTCCGATAACTTTAAATATTATATTAGAATAAAACAATCTATATATAAATATATAACGCCGGGCATCTATTTATTGAAACAATGAGGATTGTCTAACGTTGCATGCTCACATTTTGAGTATATTTATTCTATGTTATGACGTTGGATTATGTGTTGGGTAATGTGACGTAACCATTATTAATAGATTTCAAATATATATCTATGATTAACTATATATCAATACATATCTACAATCTTCATCTCATAGCATTTGGAGTTTTCACTCTTATCGAAAACAATTTTTCAATAAAAGTATAAATATAATAACACAACATATATAACTTCCTAACCGTTAGGTATGACATAACCCCAGACGGGTTGATATACCGTTAAAATCAATAAACCAATCAACCAACCTATAACTGCTCTTACTCGATGTAGTAAAAATGATCAACTGAGCATGTTATAATAAAGTAAAAACAAAACAAGAAAACCTAGACTAGAAAAGAAAGCACACTCCGGGAACAAATAACTAATATGATTAAGTATTATATTGAATTTGAAAGACTGATGGCTGCCCAGCTTCAGGCGGGTGGTAGCTGTCCAGTGAGATGAAGACATCTCTCCCACCGACGGAGGTCGCCCCTGACGCCCAACTCTACGCCAAACGAGAAAGGGTTTATAACCGGTAACTGCTGACCTCCCGTGCTGTGCCCACAGCACAGTGTAGAAGGAGTTTCCTCTCCAGGGCACAAAAAAAGCCTAGGCAAGATATATGGAGGCCCTGGGTTGCCCAAGTAACAGGGCCTCCCTCTCTGCCTTGCTGGCGTGATCCAAAGGAATGGTGAACCAATACATTCGGCGTCAGTTTGGCTGCAGGAGTTGCCAGTTAGTGTTTTACACACTGAACTGCCTAACGGAGTCCAAGCCGTGATTTCTGTCAGGGTTTTCTCTTTCAGCCATTTCCTATCCAGAGGATAACCACAAGGCAGTGGAGGTTATTTAGACTATTTCGCGCCTGATACCAGCCCAGGTATTTCTATGTTCTCGCATTAATGTGCTAGATGGCCGTTGAGCGGGAAGCTTCCTCTGCCCTTTCACAGGTTTTGTTTCACGGGCATATAAGACGCACCCCCATTTCAGCAAATCAGATTCATGAAAAACAGGTTTTTAGTGTATTTAAGCATATATTGTTGAAAACAGTCTAGCTGTGCATTACACAAGCAGAAACATAGCTGTATAAAAGCAATTTGGCAGTACAGGCAAGCAATAAGCATACACAAGACATCTCAATAGCAGGAAATAATAATAATAAAATTAATAATACGGGAGGTCTCAAACTTCACCTACGCTGTGTAAGACGCAGAGAAATTTTTTGAGACACAATTTTGGAAAAAAAGTGCGTCGTGTATGCCGTCAAATACGGTAATGGTTATAAAGATTCACCTAATGAATAAGTAAATAAATAAATTAATTGATAAAAACAAGTAAACAAAACAACAAGAAAACGATTTACAACTTCGGTAGGTAATGTAATGCACCGTTTTGACAATCAATGAACAATTATACACCGATATTTTTTCTGTCTAATAAGAAAATAATAATAATTACATTAATGAAGATTCACCTAATGATTAAGTAAATAGAAATAATTAAACAAAACAACAAGAAAACGATGTACAACTTCGGCAGATAATGTAATGCACCGTCTTGACAATCAGGGAAAATTATATATCGATATTTTTTCTGTCTAATAAGAAAATAATAATGGTTAAATTAATAAAAATTCACCTAATGAATAAATAAATAGAAATAATTAAACTAAAAAAACAAGAAAACGATATACAACTTCGGCAGGTAATGTAATGCAACGTCTTGAAAATCAGTGAAAAACTATACATCGATATTTTTCTGTCTAATAAGAAAATAATAATAATAATTACATTAATAAAGATTCACCTAATGATTAAATAAATAGAAATAATTAAACAAGACAAAAACAAGAAAACGATATACAACTTCGGCAGGTAATGTAATGCACCGTTTGACAATCAGTGAAAAATTATACATCGATATTTTTTCTGTCTAATAAGAAAATAATAATAATAATTACATTAATAAAGATTCACCTAATGATTAAATAAATAGAAATAATTAAACAAGACAAAAACAAGAAAATAAGATACAACTTCGGCACGTAATGTAATGCACCGTCTTGAAAATCAGTGAAAAATTATACATTGATATTTTTTCTGTCTAATGAGAAAATAATAATAATTACATTAATAAAAATTCACCTAATGAATAAATAAATAGAAATGATTAAACAAAACAAAAACAAGAAAACGATATACAACTTCGGCAGGTAATGTAATGCACTGTCTTGAAAATCAGTGAAAAATTATACATCGATATCTTTTCTGTCTAATAAGAAAATAATGATAATAAGTACATTAATAAAGATTCACCTAATGATTAAATAAATAGAAATAATTAAACAAAACAAGAAAACGATATGCAACTTCGGCAGGTAATGTAATGCACCGTCTTGAAAATCAGTGAAAAATTATACATCGATATTTATTTGTCTAATAATACAATAATAATAATTACATTAATAAAAATTCACCTAATGAATAAGTGAATAGAAATAGTTAAACAAGACAAGAAAATGATATACAACTTCGTCAGGTAATGTAATGCAATGTCTTGAAAATCAGTGAAAAATTATACATCGATATTTTTTCTGTCTAATAAGAAAATAATCATAATTACATTAATAAAGATTCACCTAATGATTAAATAAATAGAAATAATTAAACAAAACAAGAAAATGATATACAACTTTGTCAGGTAATGTAATGCAATGTCTTGAAAATCAGTGAAAAATTATACATCGATATTTTTTCTGTCTAATAAGAAAATAATGATAATAAGTACATTAATAAAGATTCACCTAATGATTAAATAAATAGAAATAATTAAACAAGACAACAACAAGAAAACGATGTACAACTTCGGCAGGTAATGTAATGCACCATCTTGACACTCTCATGTCTGTTCGTCGTATTTCCCCCCGACACTCGTTTAGAGTCCCATTGGAAATTGTCTTCAATAAGAACTAGCAACTCCACAATGTGCACTAATTGAACAACAAGATAACTAAATCAGGGGGCTTGACGATTAAAGTGATTTCAGTTGGAAATAAGAGTTGATGTTCAATGTCAGATGCGTCGCTTGGCATTGTTCTTTTGTTGTCTGTTTGGTATTGTTGTCTCTTTGGCCAGTGTTGTTTCTTCAACTCGAAAATTATCCAAGCATACAGCGTGCACAATCCGGTGCTGAAAGAGCGCAATTTGTCCTTAATGGGACCTTTCAAAGCATCATGCAGAATGAACGATAATTCATCAACAACCACCTTCTATGTGTCTTCATTAGCTCTCGATCGCCAGCTTCCGTATATATATATATATATATATATATATATATATATATATATATATATAGGACAGTCGCTCTAGCTGACCATTCTCTATCTCCCCCCCCTCTCTCTCTCTCTCTCTATATATATATATATATATATATATATATATATATACAAGAGTCATTCTCGCTAACCTTTTACTATATCTCCTTCTCTCTCTCTCTCTCTCCTCTCTCTCTCTATCTCTCTCTCTCTCTGACTATATATGTATACACACACCACACATACTACATATATATATATATATATATATATATATATATATATATATATATATATATATATAAAGTCGGCACAAATGCAGTAGGCTAATTTACTTCCTATTATGTTGGTATTTGCTGTCTCATTACTTCTGCACCACCATCTCCTCTCTCTCTCTCTCTCTCTCTCTCTCTCTCTATATATATATATATATATATATATATACGCAAAATTGTATATAAACCTATGCTGACATGACCATTTCTCCATGTCTGTCTGTGAGTCTGTCTGTCTCTGTTTCTGACGGTCTGTTTATCTTTCTCTCTCTCTCCCAGATGTAACCAATGTTTGTAATGGTTGTTGACGTAGAAAATGAAGAGATTGTTCTGGACAAAACTGATTGCATTTCAGATAGCGCTAATACCCTTGGAAAAGGTAGGTATATACCCAACACGTTCGCCACATACAGACAGACACACAGAGATAGACAGAAAGACTGACAGACAGACAGACTCACAGTATATGTATGAGTATATATGTGGTTGAGAATAGAGGAAAGTGTGAATATAACAGTTGAATTTAATTGATATTTCGCCTCATTGTTCGATGAAGCTTCTTCAATATTGTATTGACATAAGTACTTGTACATTCTGCTTTTTAGTAGGTAAATGCAAAGGTAAATATCATTTGAATTCAGCTGACTGTGTTGTTATATCCACATTTTCCTCTATTCTCAACCACTTTTCATTGGATTTACTCAAATCTTTCACTCCTCATATATATATATATATATATAATTATATATATATATATATATATTTGGGAGAATATGTGCTTAATTGAAATCATACCTAATTTGAAATTAATTAGTTGATAATTAATGAATTAGGCGGATATAATTATCGGATTAATTATCAACTAATTATTTTCAATTAGACATATTCTCCCAAAAATTGTCGGCATAGCCATATCAAACTAACTGTTTGCGTACTTTCATATATATATATATATATATATATATAATAATACTAATAATATTGTTAGATGTGAAATAAAGGGTCTACCATGGTTTCAATCAAAAATGATCTCGTCAGGACCCACTCTACATTAACCAAGTTGATGTAATTCCTCGATTAAATTGAATATAATAACAATATTCAATTTAACCGAGGAATTACATCAACTTGGTTAATGTAGAGTGGGGTCCTGACGAGATCATTTTTGATTGAAACCATGGAAGACCCTTTATTTTACATCTAACAATATTATTAGTATTATTACTGCTCTATATTTTTAATATATTGACCACTTTTGGATTATTTACTGATGCCACTGCGACGGAAAAGTTAAAGCGGCAATCGGATAGTATATATATATATATATATATATATATATATATATATAGTATATTTTGGCAGCATTTTTTCTTTTATACAAGTTTTGTTGAACTGTACAGACAATTCCTGTCGGACACGTTTTTCGTTGATCCGTTCCAATTTTCGGGCTATCTTTCTGGTGTCGGGGTGTAACTGGTATAACAGTCCCCCAAAGGTTTAAAAACGAGCGCTTTCGGCAATACAATTTGCCATCCTCAGGTAGGAAACTCCCACATAAAATTGTCCCCCTCCCACATGAAATCCCACATAAAATCCTACTGCAACGCTCGTTTGAACCACTACCATTCCTACAACCTCCTACTACCAATGGTTATTACCTCCCACTTCTAATTCCTTGCTACTACTCGTTCTCGTTAAAAATGAGATACGAAATCATACCATCGTTTCCTACCTGAGGATGGCAATTGTATTGCGAAAGCGCTCGTTTTGAAACCTTTGGGGACTGTTATACCAGTTACACCCCGACACAGAAAGATGGCCCGAAAATTGGAACGGATCAACGAAAAACTTGTCCGACAGGAATTGTCTGTACAGTTCAACAAAACTAAAATATATAATTATATATATATATATATATATATATATATAATATATATATATATATATTTTGTATTTTTGTTTGATCCATTATTATTCTTTTGCTATTTCACATATGTTGTTAATACAGTTGTAGATGTTGAATCCAGTCCGTCCTATTCACCTATAGCTAGTGGGAGAATAGTTGTATGCAAACCTTTCCCAAGGGTATTAGTGCCATGTGAAATGCAAAACAACCTCATCCAGGATTTGAACTCGGGTCACCGAGACCATTAAATGATGATAACCATATCAACAACCGAATGTATGCATATATATATATATATATATATATATATATATATATATATATGCTTATAATATATATTACCGATAAATATAACACAATTTCTCTCTCTCTCTCTCTCTTCTCTCTCTCTCTCTCTCTATATATATATATATATATATATATATATAGAGAGAGAGAGAGAGATAGAGAGAGAGAAAGAGAACTTGTATATGTGTGTGTTATATTTATAAGTAAACTGTGGTCTATATCGTTGATAGAGTATGTATAACTAAGTTAGAGTAGCGTGAACATGAAGTCAACGGCGCTTAGTTACTGACAGTTACTCGCCAATGCGGTTCTCAAACCAAATGCTAGGTTTGAGAAACGCATAGTAACCACGCGCAGTTGACTTCATGTTCACGCTACCCTAACTTAGATATACAAGCTCAATCAACGATATTTAGCACTATTTACTTATAAATATAACACACATAAACACTTCTCTCTCTCTCTCTCCTCTCTCTCTCTCTCTCTCTCTCTTTCGCTATATATATATATATATATATATATATATATATATAAGTAAAAAAAGTAAAGTCATCGGGGTGGCCTAAAGTCGGTATCAGTCAATCAGTGAGGAAGTCTATCCCTTTTTTACTAGCGCTAGACCAAGCAGATTGTTTATGCGTCTGAGGTGGAGCGCCACGCCTACCATCAGCTCCTTATTTACCCACACAGATCTCTGTGCTAATCATACGCTGATATATATATATATATATATATATATATATATATACTCAATGCATGTCGTTGTAAAGTAAGGGCATAAATAATGAGGCAGTCAGTAATATAATGTTGTTATAGATTGCCCTATTACTTTTGCCGCAGTCAAGCCTCTATTAGGAATAAAATTGCGATGTATTTTCAAGGTTTTGACTTTAATGTCTTTTCACATTTGTTATGCATTTCTGTAGGAGTTGGTGGAATCGTGGGACAATTCCGTTACTTTAAACCTCATTATCAAAGGACCTTCGCATAGCACATACATCGTCTTTGTATCTTTGTTTCTATTTTATCATTTTCATGTTCATATCTAAAATTATCCTTCGGGAAAAACGCACGCAAAGTAATTTAGTTCTCTAAAGTCCCCACTTAGGGCTCTGTAGGCCTTCTTTGGGATTTGCCCTCAGGGGTAAGAGAATTCACTTTGTCGCTCGGCATCTCGAAGCTCTAACTTGCAGCATTAAAATCAAGCAAGTATAAAGAAAAAAGAGAATCAAAACAAAATAGAAATATATGAACAGCTCGAAGGCATTTCGGAGGAAAAGGTTCTCTAAGTCCTAATAAGTTATAAATAATCATTTACATAAAAAAAAAATAATATAAAAAGATGTTTTTCTTTTTCTCATACATTAAAATGCAAGATTATTGATGATTTTTAAAAATGGCGTTAGGATACTGATTGCGCCTGCGCACGTAGGCTAATGCGGAAGAGTACGCATGCGTAAAAAAAAAATTCAATAAAAAAACAAAGAAAAATAGGAAAGCAAACTGAGACAGTTTTGAACGAAGTGACTTAAAGCGAAGTTTCAAGGTGAAGTCGCTGGTTGAGTTAGGGATTGGGATGATGAGGGGTGAGAAATAAATGATGTGTGGGTTTGGGAATGGGAGTTGTTCACCCCTAATGAATGTCTGCAATCTATCGAAGGTTGGCTGTGCATTAGAGAAATTAAAGGGAATGTGGAAAAACGGGCAAATTGCAAAGAATGACCTCCAAATCGAAACTGCCATTGCTTAATCTGCCTCATTCAATTTCACTACCTTGATCAAATGTTTTTCTTTTTTTTCTTCTTCTTTTTCTCCACTTTTTCTCGACTCGTTTAAGAGCTTGTTTCTTTATTTATTTGTTTTCTAAATCTTATTTTTTGTTGTAGCTTTTGTAACTTTGCTCTTTCTTTTTCGGGATATTTTGCGATATTTTTTCCATTTTATGTATGTTTCACTGTTGATGTTTTTTTTTTCTTCTCTTTTCTTGGTATATGTCGTTCTTTTTTCTTTTATTCTTCCTTCCTTCTTTCTTTCTTTCATTTTTCGTTATTTCCTTAAATACCCTTTATTTATATATTTCATTCTCTTTCTTTCTTTCGTTCTTTCAAAACTATCTTACTTTCTTTCTTTAAATATCTTTGATTTCCATATATCACTCATTCTTTCTATTGTTTTTCTTTCGTGATTCTTTATCAATTTAATTTGTTTGTTTGTTTGTTCGTTTCTTTCTTTCTTTCTTTCTTTCTTTCTTTCTTTCTTTCTTTACTTTTTTTCTTTCTTTCTTTCTTTCCTTCTTTCTTTCTTTCTTTCTTACTTTACTTATTTTTTCTTTCTTTCTTTCTTTCTTTCTTTCTTTCCTTCTTTCTTTTGTTCTTTCTTTCTTTATTTATTTCTTTAAATATCTCATCAGTTGTATGATTCATTCTGTATTTGTTTCACGATTTTTTATTAATTTATTCAATTTCTTTCTTTCTTTCTTTCTTCTTTCTTTCGTTCTTTCTTTCTTTCTTTCTTTCAATATCTTTATATTTGTACAAATTATTCTTTCTTTCAATATTCTTTATCTATTTAATTTCCTTCCTTCTTCTTTCTTTCTTTCTTTCTTTCTTTCTTTCTTTCGTTCTTTTTTCTTTCTTTTTATATCTGTATATTTGTATATTTATTTGTATTTATTTTCATGTCATTCTATGTATATTTTGATCATTTTATATTTCTGTACATTTTCCTTATTTGAGGAATTTGCAACATCATTTTCACCAAACCCCTCTCCTTACTCCTCTATTTCCCCATTACTTGGGTGTTTATAAAATGAGAGAGAGAGAGAGAGAGAGAGAGAGAGAGAGAGAGAGAGAGAGAGAGAGAGAGAGAGAGAGAGAGAGAGAGAGAGAGAGAGTTGTGATGGGATTAAGGACTCTTACTTGTTAAATCGGTCGCCATATTCTTCAGAGCTGACTTTCGGGCAGTTTCACCGGGTTGCTTTTACTTCTTGTTCGTTCGGGCTCATTTCCTCGGGCTGGTCATTTCTTGATTTAATGACTTAACAAGGCTTGTTGTTGTTCTTTTAAGCTTTTATTAACAACAAACCCAGCCCAGAATTCATCGCGGATCGAGAAGCGACATCTTGAGAGCCAACAACAACGTCCATTCACGGCTAGAATCTAGTCGCATCTAACTAAAACTTCTTACACGTCTAATCGCTCTCTACCGAAAGGTCATGTGAATGGTACCAGTTACCATATCATTGTTTGTATAGTTAGTTCTTTTTTGTTTTCAATAAGTTTTATCATTGGTTACTCTTATTTTATCTTTTTTTTATTTCTCTGAATTCTTTTTAGATGTGGCTTGATAATTAGTATTATTTGTATTATTCGGACTATTGTCCTCATCTGCATTATCTATATAGATATTGTCCTCATCTTCATTGTACAGATAACAATGAAGATGAGGACAAGAGTCCGAATAAAACAAATAATATTATTTCTTTTTTGTTGGTAAATTGGGTTAATTTTTCATTCGAATATCTCCCACTGTCTCTTCTCTTTTTTATCCAATGTCTTTCTTTCTTTGTATGTTTCGCTCCTTATTTTTATTTTATCGTTCTTTGATTTTATTTGTATATTTTTTCGTTGTTTCCCTGAATATACCTTATTTGTATATATATATATATATATATATATATATATATATATATATGCTTCTTTTTTCTTTTTTGAAAATTGTTTGGATACACTTGGTTTCATTCTGTTTCCTTCTTTCTTTGTTTGATTCTTTCGTTTTTCTTCATTTGGTTCTTTTTCGCTTTTATATTCAACATTTGTTCTGATTCTTATTTTTTCTTTTATTTTCTTCTGTCTTTCTATGCCTGGTTCGATCCTCTTTTATTCTTTGCATAGTCATTAATTCATTCATTAATTCCTTTTTTTATTAGGAATTTCTATTTCTGTTCTTCCTTCCTTCCGTCTTTTCTTTCTTTCTTTTTCTTTCTTTCTTTCTTTCTATTCTTAATTCCTTCCTGGTTCATTCTTTGCATATTCTCTCATTTATTCTTTAATATCTTCTTTCTGTGGGGATGTGTTTATTTCTTTCATTACTCGTATCTTTCTTTCTTTTTCCTTTCTTAGTATGCTTGGTTCTTTCCTCGTTCATTCTTTGTATATTCGTTCATTATTTTCCTTCATTTATTCTCGGGGAAAACGTTTCTTTCTTTCATTTTACGTCCTTCTTTCTTTCCTTCTTTCCTTTTTCCTTCTTTCCTTCTTTCTTTCTTTTATTCTTTTTATGCTTGGTTTCTACCTCGTCTATGCTTTGTATTTTCATTCATTTTTCTTTAATTCATTCATTCTTAGTAAAACATGTTTATTTCCTTCCCAGTTTCTTTCTATCTGACTCTCTTTTCTTTTTTGTAAGGTTTGTTCCTTCCTCTTTCATTCTTTGTACATTCATTCATTTATTCATTAATTCCTTCATTTTTTTTTGGGGGGGGAATTTAGTTTCTTTCCTTCATTATCCGTTTGTCTCTATTTATTCAGGCCTCTGTATACTTGTTATTTAGTTTACATAAATTATTTCTTTCCTTTTGTTTTCTTGTCCCTATCTATCTATCAATCAATCTATCTATCTATCTATCTCAGATTCTTCATTATCTATCTATGTATCTCCCTATCTCTGAACTGATCTATACGCACTTTAACATTCGTGTATACATTTCCAAACATTACTTGTAGTCTGCATGAAGCATTGGCGTAAATAATATCAGTAAGTACAAGAAATTCTTCACAGATAAGAGATGTGTTTTTTTCTTCTTTATTTCGAGCAGAGATCTTCCATTGTAGAGAAGGAGAGAAATAAAAACCAAAACGGAATGCTGCAAATCTTTCGTGAATCACATGTCCTTTCGTTGTGCACATAAAACTCTGTTCAAGAATTTTAAACGAATCGCTAAGGAAACATGTTTTGCAGTTGTTAAGAAATTCTTGGACGGCGAAGAATGTCTCTTCTTCTTCTGTCTGCGCGTAAGTGTCGACGGAAAATCGGGTAAAAGTGGTAGCAGAGGCTTTAAATAACTTTCGAACGGCGGCAGAGGTTTTGTCAAGAATCAACGGCAGGCTATTATGATAACAACAACAGAAGAAGAAGAAAAAAAATGGTTGCATTGTGGAAATAAAAACACTTCAATTAAAATGACGTTTCGCCGTATTGCTTGCTTGTTTGACAGATGAAGGCAGGCAGAAGCGTATTTAAAGATTCAGATACATTGAAGACTTAGAACTTGAAAAATTAATTGATACAGACAGAGATCGATCAATCGATCGATCTTTAGATAAACATTATGCATATATATATGAGTGTGTGTGTATTTATATATATATATAACCACTACTCTACTATATATATATATATATATATATATATATATATATATATATATATATATATATATATATATATATATATATATATATATATATATATATATATATATATATATATATATATATATATATATATATATATATATATATATAACAACTACTCTTTATATATATATAACCACGACTCAGTGGGCTAGTGGTTAGAGTCGTGGCTAGTGGTTAGAGTCGTGGAAAATGGACTCGTCGATTCGAGTTCAATTCCTAGTTGAAGCTGTTGGCATTTCACATAGCGCTAATGCCCTTGGGAAAGGTATGAATCCATATATTCTCCCTCCAGCTATGGGTTAAATAGTAGGGCAGACTGGGCCCTTCAGCCTTGGGTAGGTAACCAGTCTAGGAGAGGGATCTCTGAATTCAAGATTCCTGAGTTCGGTCGTTAATTGGGTTTGTGGCAACCCTTGATGCACCAATTCTTTCCTATCGACTGTGCCAAAAAGTGTGGATGGTCCAACACAAGCCTTCACCACTATAAACAAATCCCTGTGTGGGTGTTCATTGTGTGTATGAACCCTCATAGGTCGAAAATCGACGAGAGAGTCCATTTATATATATATATATATATATATATATATATATATATATATATATATATATATATATATAGTTGAGAATATACAAAGAAAAATATATATTTAGCAGCACTTCGTCTTTGAGACATATTTCGTTGAACTGTGCAGCCATTTTTTGTTTGCAAGTTTTGTTCATCCCCTTTTCGAGTTGCCGAATAGATGTAATGATACCAGGCTGAAATTGGCTGATGTATCTGCATAACCACATTAATAATTACTATAATAATATTGATATTAACAACAATAATAATAGTAGTAATAATGATAATAGTGACAATGATAATAACACTAATAATGATGATAACAATAGTAATTAGAATTCAATAAAAATAAATAAATACGACCCCTATATAAATAGAATACAAGCTTAGTGTAACAACCCATTGTTGTATTTTTCTTACCTATCCCCTGAAGATGGCCCGTGTTGAGACAGAAAGTACTCGAGAGCTAATAAGCTATAGCGGATTCATCAGCCTATTTCAGCCTGATATCATTACATCTATTCGGTAACTCGAAAAGACGATGAACAAAATTTGCAGACAAAAGAATGGCTATACAATTCAACGATATATATATATATATATATATATATATATATATATATATATATAAATAATTATGATCATCATTTCACTCCCTGTGAGCTTTTCACACCAGCGATAGCTAATGGTCTTTCGCTAGAGTTTGCATGAGGACAAGAGACTTGTCCTCACGTCTCCAGGACTCTTTTGAGTAATTCTAGCCGTTTGCAGCAGTGTAGTAGTCTGAATGCTCTCAATTCTTCCTCTGATTTCCAGATCCTCCAGTCTTTTTTCCAAATTTATTGGGACCATTCCAAGTGCACCAACTACAATTGGCATCACTTTGACCCTCATATTCCACAGCTTTTTCAATTCTCTGCCAAGGTCCAGGTATTTATCCATCTTTTCGTTTTCCTTTATCATTATTTTTCTTTCACCTGCATTAGCTGGTGGTTCACTGGAGGCTGAGTGACAGCAAGTCTCCTCAGATCTCCAAGACTCTTCAATCTCAATAGTGCTGTACTTTTGATGGTCTCGATTCTTCCGCTGATTTTTAATTAACCCAATTTTTTTCCAGAGCTTTGGGGACCGTTCCAAGGACACCAATTACAATTGGTACGACCTCCACCTTCATCTTCCACAGTTTTCTCCGTTCTCTGGCAAGATCCAAGTATTTGTCTATCTTTTCACTTTCTTGAATTTACACTCAGTGGCTGGTCGGGACGTCAAAATTCACGAGATGACAGGTTCTCTTCTTCTTGTCAATCAATACTAGGTCCGGTTCCTGGCTGGGATTAGGTGATCCGTCTGTACCGCAAAATTATTACTATTATTATTATTATTATTATTATTATTATTATTATTATTATTATTATTATTATTATTACGTAAACAGGTTTTATTAAAGAGCAAAGAACATTTATTTTTTTATGATTTTCAAGTTAAGACGTTCAAGTCTTCTTGTTGTTTGGCCACACTACTTATTAAGTTTATGAGTTCCAAAAATCACTCTGGATTCTCTACTTGGACACATGATGCAACGGATATAAGGTTGAGCTAATACAGTTTTAAGTGATAATCCTTTATAGCTTGCATGTTCGATCCTGAGAAAACTTGCTGTCATTCAGAGTCTAGTAAACCACCGGCTACATAATAATAATAATAATAATAATAATAATAATGTAATGTAATTAGAAGTATTGCTGTTATTTTTATCGATTAGTCTATTTTCGATCATCTCTTTAATGATAATAACACTAATAATGATGATAATAATAATAATAAAACTAGAAAACAAAAATGGTAAGAAAACAATTATATGGGCACTTCAAACGATAAATGGGAGAGGTTACACATGAAAAGACTTGGACATGGTTAAGAAAAGGAAACCTCAAAAGAGAAACTGAATCTCTAATAATTGCTGCACAAAATAATGCCATAAGGACAAACTATATTAAAGCAAACATTGATAAGACGCAACAAACAGTAAATGTAGACTATGCGGTGACAGAGATGAGACTGTAAATCATGTATTAAGTAAATATAGCAAACTAGCTCAACGGGAATACAAAAATAGGCACGACTGGGTTGGGAAGGTGATCCACTGGGAATTATGCCAAAAATTATATTTTGACCATACAACAAAATGGTATATGCATAAACCAGAATCTGTTCTTGAGAACGAAACGCATAAAATTCTCTGGGACTTTGAGATAAAAACGGACCACCTTATCCCACCGAGAAGACCAGACTTAGTGTTGATTAACAAAAAAGAAATAACTTGTCAACTGGTGGATTTTTCAGTTACAGCAGATCACAGAGTGAAGATGAAGGAAAACGAAAAAATGGACAAATACCTAGACCTTGCCAGAGAACTGAAAAAAACTATGGAATATGAAAGTCAGAGATACCAATTGTAGTTGGTGCACTTGGAACGGTACCAACAAGATTGGAAAAAAGTTTAGAAAATCTGGAGATCAGAGGGAGAATTAAGACCATCCAGAATACTACACTGCTGCAATTTGCCAGAATACTCAGAATAGTCCTGGAGACCTGAGGAGACTTGTTGTCACTCAGACTCCAGGGAAATACCATCAGCTAATGCTGATGTGAAAAAATAAAAAAAGTAAAAAAATAATTAGAATACAATAAAATAAACAAATACAACACCTATATATATAGAACACAAGCTTAGTGGAACAACCCATTGTTGTATTGTTTCTACATTCCCCCTGAAGATGGCCCGTAACGAGACAGAAAATAATAATAATAATAATAATAATAATAATAATAATAATGTAATTAGATGTATTGCTGTTATTTTTATCGATTAGTCTATTTCTGATCATCTCTTTAATTACAAGGCAGTTTCTTAATTTTACTGCCAGTTATTATAACGCTGGGTTGTGGGAATAATAATAATAACAATATTGATTTTTGTTTCAATAAACCAAAAAGAATATCAAGTAGGCACATTGATTGTTGCAAAACATAAAAATATAAAATTTATCTTGGTAGTACAATAAACAACCGAATTATGACCATTCAAAGTTTTTCGGAAATGGAATTTTGTTCGGTAAGGAAAAGCCAAATTTAGCAGTATATAACTAAATATACAGGCTTTAAACAAGTGAATCAACTATATAAATGTAAAGTCATAGTAAAGTAAAAGAAAGATTAAACAAAAGGAATGAATAAATCCTGGCTCAGACCAACTTTAAGAGCGAGTCGAAATCACATTTCCATATATTTGACTGTTGAGTTTTTTGTATATAAGGCGTGTTGGAGTCCACCACTTAAATTTATAGACTCGGCACGGTCACGTGATTTAAATCACAGCCAATTAACAGCTCGAATACGTGGTTAGTTAACAATTTAATCGACGATATGGACAGTGGTTCATTTGCACGTTATTGGACATTGACGAACGGATCTGCAATGAGGGACAATGCTGAATGCAAGGATTTTACCCAATACCAAGGAACAACTAAAGGATCATACCGAACACTAAGGGACACCAAGGAGCAACCAAAGGTTTCTTCACAAAGGATGGCGTTCTGTTAAACACAAGGGATCTCCAATGCGGAGTGGCCCCGCTTGAAGTCCCAGGATGGCCATAAAAATCGTAGCATTGACCCATATATTCGTCTTCGCCAGTTTGACGGACACCAGGAAAAAATATAGAAATTTACATCAAATTCAATGCAGATTATTGTAGTATTGATTTAAAGTAATCGGGTTACTCATTTTGTTTGTATACATTGAATCGATTCAATAAAACAAAGGAAACGGAATCTTTTGATCAAATAGAAATCTGAGGTATGACATCAGGTCAGAGGAGATGCTTTTATGCAGTAGAATGAAAGAAATAGTAAAGAAATTGACTCAAATGATTAGATCAAATTTAATTCGGACGGATTTGTGTCCGTTGAATATTATATAAGTTGCTCAGCTGTGCACGGATCTTCATTTAAATTTTAAAGTTAAAAATTCAAAATACAATTCAGTCTTTTTTGGTTACATCTCGTATTTACAGACATAGAAAGAATCGATTGAAATGATATACTCAGGTGTGCAAATAAACAAATTGATTGATTAGATCAGGGATCACCAAACTTTTTTTTACAGTGGACCAGATAATTGAAAAAAAAAACGAGCGCGGGCCACATAATTATTTCTTATTCATTAGTGCCCAGCATGTCTTGTAGATAGAAAGATAGATAGATAGATAGACAGATAGATAGATAAGTGAGCCTGGGATACACATAGATATATCAAGGAAAAACTGAGATATATCGATAGATAGATAAATAAAATATGTTGGGAAAGACGGGCATATCCGAAAAAATAGATTGATATATTGATAAATAGACAGAAAGACTTAGGATAAACGGATAATATAAAGATTAAATTGAGATAGATAGATTAATTGATAGATAGAAAGATAAATAGATACGAAGAAGAGACCTGGCTTGCTAGTTTCGTATAACACATTGAAATAGATATAAACAAACGTAGAATTATAAACTTGAGTAGAACACTATATATATATATTATATATATATACATGTATATATACACACACAGAGATTATATATATATATATATATATATATATATATATATATACATACACATATTAATATATATATATATATATATATATATATATATATATATATATACCCCTTATTATGTTATTTTTGTGATATTTGAGCTTCCTTTTTCTTTAGTTACCCTTTACCGACGGGCCTGATCACATTGGCCTCGTGGGCGATGACAAAATGACGTCTGTGTTTGGACTCCAAAGAATTCGTTCAACCGACAAACGAACAACAGAATCCTCCCTTCCAAAGGGCAGGCCCCCGTTTTTCTTTCTTTTTACGAAACTTAGATCCCATCGAACAACATCTCGGTCAAGATCCCTGCAGGCTTTTTCACAATAGTATTTCGAGCAGGCGGGGGCGGAGGCGTTTCGTAAAGAAGCGGCTACGCTGGATACCAGACCTGCCAGCAGTCATCTATCATTGTCGAAGCTGACGGCGAACCAGATGTGTTGAATCAGAATTCGATTAAGCACCCCAACCCCCCCGTCTTCCCATCCTGATGTTGGCGTATGCCTTGTAACCTTGGAATGAAGGCCTTCACTTGCATCCCTTTTTACAAACCGGCTCACCCGTTTAGATGTGGGGGTTTTGTTGGAGTGACAAGGTTATGTCTTATGCCGGCCGGTTGCAAAGATATTTTCAAGCTGTTTCCTTAAAAAATTATCATTCTTATTTTTCCAGCTATCAAAAACTGTTCATCTTTCTTTATTTTATTTTCATTTTTTCTATCTAAGGATATTCTTTATATTTTTTTCGACTTGTTCTATCTATCTATCTATCTATCTCAGTTTATTCTTCATATTTACCGTTTTTCCCAAGCATCTTCGTGTTATTGTTCTTGTTCTTGTTCTGGTTCTTTCTTGTTCTTCTTCTTGTTCTGCTTTTTCTTTTTCTCTTTCTTCTTCTTTTTCTTCTTCTTTTTCTTTTTCTTGTTCTTGTTCTTGTTCTTGTTCTGGTTCTTCTTGTTCTTTTTCTTGTTCTTTTTCTTGTTCTTGTCCTTTTTCTTTTTCTTTTTCTTTTTCTTCTTTTTCTTCTTCTTCTTCTTCTTTTTTTCTTGTTCTTGTTCTTGTTCTTGTTCTTGTTCTTTTTCTTTTTCTCTTTCTTTTTCTTTTTCTTTTTCTGGTTCTTCTTGTTCATTTTCTTTTTTTTGTACTTTTTCTTGTTGTTTTTCTTTTTCTTGTTGTTTTTCTTGCTCTTGTTCTTTTTCTTTTTCTTGTTCTTGTTATTGTTCTTCTCTTTCTCTTTCTCTTTCTCTTTCTCTTTCTCTTTCTATCTATCTATCTATCTCAGTTTATTCATATTTTCCTGACTCTCCTAATCTCCTCCTCCTCCTCCTTTTTACCTTCCCTTTCCTTCCATGTCTTCTTCATGAAAAAATATTCTTATCCTTCTATTTTCCTTTTTTAAATTCTCCAAAATTTTAATTTTTCTCTTCTTTTTCTCTTTTGTTCTATCCTTCTGTTGTCATATTCTTCTAGTAGTAGTAGTAGTAGTAGTTGTTGTTGTTGTTGTTGTTGTACTTCTTCTCTTCTTCTTCTTCTTCTTCTTCTTCTTCTTCTTCTTCTTCTTCGTCATTCATATTATTCTGCTTCTTCTCTTTCTTATATCTGTTCTCCACCCATATTCTTCTTCTTCTTCTTCTTCTTCTTCTTCTTCTTCGTCATTCATATTATTCTGCTTCTTCTCTTTCTATATTCTGTTCTCCACCCATATTCTTCTTCTTCTTCTTCTTCTTCTTCTTCTTTCTTCTTCTTCTTCTTCTTCTTCTTCTTCTTCTTCTATCTATCATCAATCTATCTATCTATCTAGTTAGCTATCACACTTAATTCTTCCTATTTTTATTAATATCACAATGAAAGCACCCATACCGGCTAGATCACCGAAGTTAAGCAACGTTTTTATGTTATAGATTAATACTTAATTGGGTGACAACTTACGTAATAGCATGTACTGTGTACAGTCTGAGTCCTTTATTCATAAAAATGATTTGATTCGAATTGTCCCAAAAAAGGGTTGATACGTCGCAAAATAAAACAACCAGCCATATTATATATATATATATATATATATATATATATTATATATATTTGGAGGATATGTGCTTAATTGAAGTCATACCTAACCCTGAAAATTAATTAGTTAATAATTGATGAATTTAGGAGGGCATATATGTTCAAATGTAAGGCTAAACAAATCGAGAAAATGTCAATCCCTGAATGTACATTACATTTCGACATTGATAAGGGATTGACATTTTCTCGATTTGTTTAGCCATACATTTGTACATATATGCCCGCCTATATTCATTAATTATTAACTAATTAATTTTCAGGGTTAGGTATGACTTCAATTAAGCACATATCCTCCAAAAATTGACGGCTAAAAGCCATATCAAATAAACACATTATTTATTACTTACTCCCATACATATATATATATATATATATATATATATATATATATTTATATATATTTAAGAATGGAAATAAGTAACCTACTCGAGTTTCATCGATAGATTCTTCAGGGTTACTTTTAAATTAATCGAGTTTACGATTAATCTTTGGTGTTATAAACATGCCCGTTGGAATGGGACTTAAATTTAGTAGAGGAACGCTTGTTTATATTTTCGTAGATCAGGAACGGTTCCTGATCTACGAAAATATAAACAAGCGTTCCTCTACTAAATTTAAGTCCCATTCCAACGGGCATGTTTATAACACCAAAGATTAATCGTAAACACGATTAATTTAAAAGTAACCCTGAAGAACTATCGATGAAACTCGAGTAGGTTACTTATTTCCATTCTTAAATAATTTATGCTCTACATTGTATTAAGCACTTTGTATTTGTTTTTTCTCAACCTTAACCTCTGGATATTGTGCGCTTCCAACGATCGTTCTTATACCCCCGGTAAGTAATACTTATACATATATATATATATAATATATATATATATATATATATATTATATATATATTATATCGCATATTTTTTTTTCACAGAATATTAGGCGTATTTTAACAACAAGGAAATTATCTGAGTCACATCGTATTTTGATTTTCGCTCAATTATATATACGCACTTAGTTATCTTAAAATACGCTAGCAGTATCCTGAAAACTTCATCTGGTGGGGAGCTCTATTTCTGGAAACTCTGCATTCTTTGGAATTGTTTCACACCCAGAACCACGATAATAACTGCGTAGTAAAATTTAGAATATCTCGATGAAAATCTTTTCAAAAGGTCCAGACAATATGACAGTACAATTATTAGGGTTTTCATTATTCTATGAACACAAAAATATCCATGTGTGAAGGTAAATATTCTAGGTAAAACAAGACATTAGGGTTAATAAGTTCCCAAAATTTACTAGAGATAACTGTCACTTAGAACTGTATTACATCGACGCCTATATCCACTACGCCGTGTGTCCAATTGGAAAATTCAGGATGAATTTATTTGGATTGTTCGGATTATTGTCCTCATCTTTATTATTATCTGTACAAAGTTTCGGTCGATGTGCCCTCTGTCCTACTTCAGGTATTTCTTGTCAGACCTTACCGAATTCGGAAAACACTGCTCGAACTTAGAAACCTTCTCTTCGAACCCAGGAACCTGCTTGTCGCAATCGGTAGGCATCAGGAACTTTGAAACCAAACCTTTATTCAATTGAAAGGGTATACTATTCTCATTCCGCTAACCATGACTGGGTACAAGTTTTAAACTACATTAATTATCATGTTATGTTACGGTCGCCCTTGACCAGGATTGAACCTGCAGTTTACCCTATAAACCTGTCCCTTAAAGTGATTCCCGATCCATTTAGCAACAGACAACTAATGGTGTTTCACACCCCGAGTGTCAGGCTGACAGGAGTTAAAAAGAGAAGACATATGAACCCGACATGGAATTTCAAACAATTATAATTGAATTACTTGCAAACGAAGGTTTTGTCTGCAGGATTGATAATTATATAAACTAGCAAATATATGCACCCTCGGGGTGCAAGTATTTAAGTTTTAATATAATAAAATGTCATGTTAAATTTGAAAGGCTAATGAAACTGAATAAGAATGCAGATAAAAAGATTTGGAACAGAGGGGGTATGATTGGAAAATAGAACAACTTTGAAAGTAACTCTTCCATCATTTTCCATTACCCCTCTTTCATTGGTAAATTTTCCTAATTTAACTATTTAGTCAAAAGGAAGTAAGAATAATATTAGTTATTTCTTTTGTTAATGGATTTCTTTTAAGATTTATCCCGAGTTTTTGCTCATATTCAAAAAGATAAAACCAAACAATTAGAAATCAATAATACTAAGCATATATTTATCAAAATCAAATTTTTAAGATCAATATGCAAATTAGCCTTCCCATTCATACTGTAAACCGCTATTTTGTTGTATATATAAATACAATTGCATGTTATTAGTATGTAGATATAGTCAACAGTATTAATAATGTAAAACAATTTTATTAATAATTGAGGTTTAAATAAAAATAAAATCATAGTAAATGTGATGTAAATAACAAAAGGAATTGTGACATGTATAGTAATATAGTTTCGGTTACAGACAGACAAACCCACAATGTCCATTATAATAAGATAAGATATAATACAGTCCACTTAACTGAAAATCCTTGTGTTAGGTGAATTATCGAAGTACCAAACTACGGCTCTCTAGTTCCCGCTGATGAATATAATGGACGCCGTTAATTCTCGTCCGACTTCTGCGAGTGCTGGTTCAGAAAAAGGAAGAATTGCTATCTTCGGTTTTGCCGCTAAAGATTGCCGGCCAGTGATTGCTTGGTTGAAAGAGAGGCTGGTAGATCAAGGATGACAACCCTACCTTAGATATTTTTTATGAACTGCAAGCAGTCTGCTATCAAAATCAAGAAAATTCTTGAAAAACATGATAAATTTGACCATCCCTCACAGATGGCATAAAATAACCTGGGTAGGTTGCCGTGTCGTTAAAATCAATTACTCAACCAATCGTATTAATTGTTAAGAGTAAGTAAAGTAAAATAATGTAATTGGAGTAGCCTAATGCTAACGGAGTAGAAGGCATAGATAATAAAGTGCTGGCACCAATTTTTGTATTATGACCCGAAAACATTTTTAAGGCGCCTTATTTTTCAGAAAAAAAAGATTCATCGGGGTCTAAATACGCGCAACAGTGAAAAACTTTTTAAAAATCTGTCAGAAAGAGAGGAAACGAACTGTCACCTTGTTCACATGTTCTATCTCCGACCATCTTGGTCAATTTCGGTTTCTCTCTGCGAATCAAATTGACACAAAGAGGAATGTGCGGGAGGGGGGGGGTTGTAAAATAGGACAAGCAGTAATGGAATTTCCAGTATCGGCCTGTGTGTATTTCTCTTTGCGTTATGACAGCTGAGGAACATTCACTCACTTGTCTTCAGCGTATCTTGAAAGCCGCTATCGTTACTGACCTTCGGACAGAAGAGCAGAAAAAAAGCAAAAAAGGATTAAATAAACATTCGACTTTAAATAAAACACACAATCGCAACGCTGTGTTTCGGGGTGGGGTGGGGGTGAGAACTGGTTTATTCTGACGAAGAAATGGCGCCGTATTTTTTATTTATTTTTTTAATGTCAAATAACGTGGCTCCCTGAACTCTTTTTTCTGTTTATTTATGTTACTTGATTCACATAAGAAAACGTCGGCTTTTCAAAATTTCATTATTTGACTGACTTTGTGTATAAAGATACTTATATCAGTTTATCGGGATGACCAAGCAAATTAAGCTATTTTTGTAGCGCTATTTTCTGCGAAATTGATAAGGAATGAATGCCCATTAGTATATTTCATAAGACATTATGCCTTTGTCTATTATAGTATACATCTATATCTGTACATAAACACACCAATATATATATATAGGCAAACCTTTAAGTAATTTGTTATTTCCCTCCTCTCTCTCTCTCTCTCTCTCTCTCTCTCTCTCTCTATATATAATATATATATATATATATATATTATATATATATATAGAGAGAGAGAGAAGAGAGAGAGGGAGGAGACAGAGAAAATAACAAATAGCTTATTCGCTTGCATATACATATATATATGGGTATGTGATACATACACACACAGGACAAAGACAGAGACAGAGACACACACACATACACACACAGACACACAGACACACAGACATATATATTATATATATATATATATATTATATAATATATATATACATATATATACAATATATATATATATAATATATATATAATATATATATTGGTCTGGTTATTGTACAGACATAGATGTATACTATAATAGACAAAGGCACAATGTATCATGAAAAATACTAATGGGTATATATATTATATATATATATATATATACTATATATATATATATATATATATTATATATAAGAAGCCATTATGCACTATTTGTTATTTCCTCTTTTACTTCAGTTATGGTGGGTGGGTAGATTTACACTAGATTACGACTTCCTTGTTTTAATACGATAGGTGATTCTTAAATAAACATTTAAGAGAAAAGCCCGCCTTGAACATATTTAGATACACGCATGTATTTATTTTCTACCACTAAGTTTAATTTCATTTAAGCACACAAGTATACTAGTATCATACACGTATTTGGGTCAAACTACGCAATACGATGCGAGCTCAATATACATACATATACATATACGATTAAAGACATATACTAATTACATGTGTATTTCAAATATGTTTTAATACTGTGAATCCATTAATCAAAACACACGGTGTCGGAAGGGTATATAAAAATAAAGTTGAGGACAACAGTCCGAAAAATCTAAATGATACAAAAAAGCTTTATCCAAGATTTGAACTTGGCTCGCAGTACGACTATAATAAACGCCTTTTGAAATTCCATGAAGACTTCTAACATGAAGTCTCTCAAGTTCGACAAGAAACATCTGAAGAGGTCCGGAGGACACATCGGTCGAAACGTTGTGTATATCTTATTATAATGGAAATTGTATGTTTTTCTGTCTGTAACCGAAACTTATTATCTACTCAAGTCACAATTCCCTTTGTTGTTGACGTCACAATCTCATGATTTTATTTTATTTAAATCTCAATTAATAAAATTGTTTTACATTATTAATACTGTTGACCATATCGATATTACCGCGTACCCCACTTGTACGGGTCAGGCACAAAGTCCCTATTAACGTGGGACACCACAAGCCGAAGCTCATGGAGTGGCAGGTGAAAAATTGCGTCGATCCCGTCGGCATTCCCCTTCAAGGGGGGTGCCTCAGACACTGGGCAATAAACCCAGCCCTGCCCTTTAAATCAAGGGGCAGGTGTTGCCTGGGGGGATGGCCCCTGGGATCGACGCCGTTAATTATATCAATGGTCCAGGGCCGAAGCCACTGTTGACCATATCAACATGATATTTACCGCGTACCCCACTGTACGGGTCAGGACAAAGTCCCTATTAACGTGGGACCACCCAACCGAAGCTCATGGAGTGGCAGGTGAAAAATTGCGTCGATCCCGTCGGCATTCCCCCTCAAGGGGGCGCCCTCAGGCACGGGGCAATAAACCCAGCCCTGCCCCTTTAAATCGAGGGGGGCAGGTGTTGCCTGGGGGGATGGCCCCCTGGGATCGACGCCTTTAATTATATCAATGGTCCAGAGGCCGAAGCCACTGTTGACCATATCAACATATTAATAACATGCAATTATATTTATATATACACAAAAAAATAGCGGTTTACAGTGTGAACGGGAAGGCTAATTTGCATATTGATATTTAAAATGTGATTTTAATAAATATGTGTTTAGTACTATTGATTTCTAATTGTTTGGTTTTATTTTAATGAATATAAGCAAAAATCTCTTCAATAAATCTTAAATGAAATCATTAACAAGAAAAATAACAGTAATTATTCTTTACTTCCTCTTTAACTAAATACTTAAATTAGAAAAAATAACAATGAAGACGAGAGTGATGGAAGAGTAAGTTTCAGTTGTTCTATTTTTCGATTATACCTCCCTGTTTCAAATCGTTTTATCTGCATTCTTATTTAGTTTCATTAGCCTTTCTAATTTAATATAATATTTATTACATTAAAACTTAAATATTTGCACCAGAGGGTGCATATATTTGCTAGTATCAATAAAGATGTGTACAAGAATAGACAAAATGTAATGATACAAAAAGATCTATCCAAGATTGGAACTTGACTTTCAGAGTCTATTTCGTACGACTATAACCGTTACATGAGTGGCGCCACCTACATTGGCCCACTGAAATAACTCATTAACCTAATTAACCAAAGTTTAGCTTACCCAAGCACAATGTGCTTCTCTGCTTCCAATTAACTGTTTTCTGCTATTTTCAACAATATTTATCAATCCAATCAGTAGGTCGACTGTAAATATTTTTAATAGAAATCCAAGATGTTTTAATAAGTAACTCTTTATACTTGATGTTAAAGCCACACTCACGAGTTAACAAAAGCTGCTTATTCGTCACCTAATTATAGTGCTTCTTCGCATCCAATTAACTGTTTTACGCTATTAGTAGATAGCACAGTATTAGATCTACAAAGTGTGTAAGTTTAAAAATGTTTGAATACGTTATTAACACTGGTGTGGAGCTATTAAAACAAACTATCAGTTGTAGAGAAGAATTGATACCCCTACTTGAATAGAATGGACTGTTCTATTCTCAATAAAGACGATTGACGATTTATCCTCGTGGGCCTGTCTTTCCCAGCGAGACCAGCTATTCGACTGTTCCCCATTGTTGTACATAACCAAATAAAACTCTTTCATTGTAAGTTACGATTCGGGTTATTGTTTAACATGAAACGAAATCTGCATTCTTTTGAATGACTCTGCAGGAAATAACAATATATATTAATTCAACTAGCAAATATATGCACCCTCCAGGTGCAAGTATTCAAGTTTTAATGTAATACAATATTATATTAAATTAGAAAGGCTAATAAAACTAAATAAGAATACAGATAAAAAGATTTGAAACAGAAGGAGTATAATAACAAGTGGAACAACTAAAACTTACTCTTCCATCACTCTCGTCTTCCATTGTTATTTTTTCTAATTTAAGTATTTAGTTATAAGATGAAGTAAAGAATAAAATGACAGTTATTTTTTCTTGTTAATGGATTTCATTTAAGATTTATTGAAGAGATTTTTGCTTATATTCATTAAAATAAAACCGAACAGTTAGAAATCAATAATATTAAGCACATATTTATTAAATTCGATTTTTTAATATTAATATGCAAATTAGCCTTCCCGTTCACACTGTAAACCGCTATTTTGTTGTATATATAAATATAATTGCATGTTGTCAGTATGTAGACATAGTTAACAGTATTATGTAAGACAATTTTATTAATAATTGAGGTTTACATAAAAATAAAATTATGGAGAATGAGATGTCAATAACTAAGAGAATTGTGACTTGAGTAGGAATATAGTTTCGGTTACAGACAGAAAAACACACAATCTCCATTATAATAAGATTAGTAGGTCGACTGTAAATATTTTTGATAGAAATCCAAGATGTTTTAATAAGAATCGTATTTGACGCACTTTTTTCTCAACAATTGCCCTGCGTCTTATACATCGTAGGAGAAGTTTGAGACCTCCCGTATTATTATTATTATTATTATTTACTCCTTTTGAGCTTTCACATCAGTGTTAGCTGAGGTCTTTCACTGGAGTCTGAGCGACAGCAAGACTCCTCAGGTCTCCAGGACTCTTCTGAGTATTCTGGCAGATTGCAGCAGTGCAGTGTTCTGAATGGTTTCAATTCTTCCTCTGATTTCCAAATTTTCCAAACCCTTTTCCAATCCTTTTGGACCGTTCCAAGTGCACTAACTACAATTGGTATCACTTTGACTTTCGTATTCCATAACTTTTTCAGTTCTCTGGCAAGGTCCAGATATTTGTCCATTTTTTTCATTTTCCTTTAGCTTTACCCTGTGATCTGCTGGAACTGCAAAATACACCAGTTGACAAGTTCTTTCTTTTTTGTTTATCAACACTAAGTCTGGTCTTCTTGCTGGGATAAGGTGATCCGTTTTTATTTCAAAGTCCCAGAGAATCTTATGCGTTTCGTTCTCAAGAACAGATTCTGGTTTATGCATATACCATTTTGTTGTGTGGTCAAAATTTAATTTTTTGCATAATTCCCAGTGGATCACCTTCCAAACCCTGTCGTGTCTAGTTTTGTATTCTCGTGTTAGTTTGCTACATTCGCAGAGTATATGGTTTACAGTCTCATCTCTTATTATTATTATTATTATTATTATTATTATTATTATTATTATTATTTCCTGCTATTGAGATGTCTTGTGTATACTTATTGCTTGCCTGTACTGCCAAATTGCTTTTATACAGCTATGTCTCTGCTTGTGTAATGCACAGCTAGACTGTTTTCAACAATATATGCTTAAATGCACTAAAAGCTTTTTTTCCTGAATCTGACCTGCTGAAATAGGGGTGCGTCTTATATGCCAATGCGTCTTATATGTCGTCAAATACGATAACTCTTTATGTTTGATGTTAAAGCCACACTCATGAGTTATCAAAAGTTTCTTATTCTTCACCTAATTACAAAATAATTTCTGTAGCACAATGGCTAACGTGCTGAACTGCGATATCGTTGTAGTAGTGCTAGCGGAGACGGTGGAGCGTCCGTCTACGAACCCCAAGGTTCCTGGTTCCATTGTTACATAATCTATGCATAGATTATTGTCAAACCCCTGTATTTCTGAAGGGATGGCCCCTTTTCCTATCACGGGCGGGACTTTCCATGGAATATTACAGAAAGCCCGCGAAATACGTGAAGTCACGTGGGACCTGGTTGGCTCTCAGTTTCAGCTTGGACGTCAGGCAGATAAGATGTTTCTGCCTTAGCTGGAGCTCACTGCACACGCGCGTTATGTTAGTTAGAGAAATATGTTTAGTTAATTAAATAAAGGTTTAAATAAATAATATGGTTTGGTGGTTGATGAATGTCTTGGCAACAAGACTGACCTAGAAGAAGAAATGAATTAAGTGCGACCGACCACCAAGACGAAGTCCAGACGCTTGAAGATGAACGTAAGATACCACAAAGATGAGCAGAAGAATAATAGAAGTAAGAAAGGAAAAAAGGTATGCAACACCATACCGACCCTTGATAACTCAGCGTTTGAGTAACACAGGGATCTGTGCGGTAAATTGAGGAGGTGTCCGGTCATGTCAAATCCTAGGGCCTATCTGATTGTCCCAACCCTGTTGTCTTTATGGCAAACACCCAAACCGTTTCTATCATATATGTGCTAGAAAGCGGTGGCTGAGAGTCTTAGTGTCCTGAGTACGACGATAAACTGCATCTAGTGGTGAAGTTCCAATTCTGGAACTCTAGGGAATATGGACTACCACTTTATCGTTATTATTCCCAGGTCCTACCGGAAATGGAGTGGTACCTGTTATCTCCGAATTAAATAGATAAAAATGAGTAGTAAAATTTTTTTTAATTGAGTTTGAAAAATATTGAATATCCAACAAGAATGAATTATAAAATGTTTTCGGCATAAAATAACCTAATAAGAGTTGACATGCCGTAAAAACCAACCAACCAGCCAAGCAACTAACCAAACTGCATTTGTGATGCACATGCACATGATCAGAAGAAGTAAAGAATCTGACGCAGAGGTATTTTAATATTATTTGAATTATTCGGACTATTGTCCTCATCTTCATTGTTATCTGTACAACGTTTCGGCCGATGTGCCCTCCGGCCACCTTCAGGTATTTCTCGTCGGACTCGGGAACTTTCTTGGACCCAGGAACCTTCTATTTGAACTTGGGAACCTTCTTTTCGAACTCGGAAACCTTCTTGTCGTAATCGGGAGCTATCACGGAACTTTGAACCTAACCCTTTATTCATTCCACTGGAGTATCCTGTTCTCATTCCGCTAACCATAGCTGGGGTACAGGTGTTAAGCTGTGTTAGTTATTATTCTGTTACTGCTGTCCCTGACCAGGATTGAGCTGTCTTAGCCTAACTCCTTTATCCACTACGCTATGTGTCTAATTCCCGAGTTCGAAAAGAAGGTTCCCGAGTTCGAAAAGACAGTTCCTGCGACCGAGAAAGTTCCCGTCCGACAAGAAATACATGAAGAAGGCCGGAGGGCACATCGACCGAAACGTTGTACAGATGACAGTGAAGATTCAGAAAATAGTCCGAATAATCCAAATAATACTAATTATCAAGTCTCATCTAAAGAATGAAGAGAAATAGAGATATTTTATCCATTGAAAAGTTTGTCTTTTTTTCTATTTTCGTCGTCTGGTTTCCTCTTTAATTCTGTAAATTGATGAACTCATCATTGGCCCAGACACACTTTTTTTTTCTAAATTGAAAGGGAAAATAATCAAGGGTTCAACCGAGAAAATGTTAAACGAAAAATATGTTCTTTTTCGTGATTACCTTAAAAAGGTGACGAAAACATTTATACACTTCTATCTGTCTGTCTGTCTGTCTGTGTGTCTCTTACTCTCGGTCTTTCTCCTTTTCTTTTGACCTTAGCAAAAGATAACACTGTGAATGGCAGAAGAATTTAAGCTGATATAACAAAAAAGAAAAAAATGACTTAATGGCCACGTGGTTGGGGTGGGGAGAGGCATTTATTTTACTAATCCTATAAGTAATTCTAAATCTGTTTTCAGGGTGTTTGATGAACGAAGGGAAAATTCCTTCTGCTTGGTAATGTCTTTTAACGTTATTTCTGCAGGTGGAATTTTGTCGATTTTTTTTCAGGTCTGCTATATATAATATATATATATATATATATATATATATATATATATATATATATATATATATGCGCTATAGTGGATCTCCATTAAACCTACTTCATTAATTATCATCACTTTTATCTATATTTCTGCAGGTGGAATTTTGTCGATTTTTATTCAGGTCAGCTAATCTATATATATATATATATATAATATATTATATTATATATATATATGTATTAGAGATAGTGTATGTGTTATATCTATAAGTAAATAGTGCTCAATATCGTTGATAGAACAACTAAGTTAGAGTAGCGTGGACATAAAGTCAACGGTGCGAGGTTATGTCGGATTTTTTTTCTAATCGAGATTGAGCTGGGGCAGAAGTAATAGGGTAATCTATAACAACATTATATTATTGACTGCCTCATTACTTATGTCCTTACTTTACAATGTCACATTTATGCATTGAGTATATATCTATCTATATATATATATATTTAGTGAGAGAGAGGAGAGAGAGGAGAGAGAGAGAGAGAGAGAGAGAGAGAGAGAGAGTGTGTATATAATAATATATATATTACACACACACACACACACAGTCTAGGAGAAGGAAAACTTTGAATTCAAACCTGTTAAAGTCGGCCAAAAAAGTGACCTGGTGTCACATCCTACTCGTGCAAAGGGGTTGGTAAATATATAAACTATAGGTTTAATATGACACTCCTTCCAATCAGAAAAATTGAGTCACTTCCTAGGTGCATACACCGTAAGGATAGCAAGCTTACACCGTAAGAACAGCAAGCATAATGGCGTGATCCGACTCAAAATTCGTTCATGTGACAACAATAGTGCTAACTATATGCACGCATACGTAGAACGCAATGAGACAATACGAACAATATGTTATAACAAAAGTCTTGATAAATTTTCTACGCTTCTTCCTATTTAACTTTTACTATATTCGTAATGTCATTATCTCTCTATGTGTCTGTCCGGGAATGCAATTGAAAAAATAAAGCCCTGTGCCAATTGAATAAAACCTTTCTAGGGTAGAAATTGACGAGGAATATTGTATTTATATTTACAGAATTCCATTGGGATCTCTCGGGTAGAAGGAAAATAGGACAGAAAAATAAATAGGCGAAGAGGAAAACAGCAATAAATTTGCAAATTTAATGAATTTCCATATCGGGAGCACTAATGATAAACCTGTTGATATAGAGTATGTATGTATGGATGTATATATATATATATATATATATATATATATATATATATATGTGTGTGTGTGTGTGTGTGTGTGTGTGTTTGTGTGTGTACATTTATGTGTGTACATGTATGTATATGTATATATATATATGTATGCATATATATATACATATATATATATATGCATACATGTATGCATATTTATGCATAAATGAATGGATTCATAAATATATATATATATATACATATACATACATGTACACACACATGTATATATACATATATGTATAAACATATATACATGTACATACATGTACACGCATGTACAAATATATATGAAATTATACACGCGCGCGCGCACGCACACACACACGCGCACACACACACACACACACATATATATATATATATATTGCGCCGTAAATGGTGTGGGAAAACATCTTTTAAATTTTACACCCTTTCAAAAGTCATGGGATTTAATGTGCATAGACTAAAATGTGTATATAGGTAAAAGGTATATCATCATCATCATCATCATGTCGCACATGCAGCACGGGTATCCATGACAATCTTTCACCAACCTTCCCTATCATTCATTGCACCTGGGAGGTCCTCTGTGGAGCAGCTAGTATCTTCACATAACTGGTCAATGTAGGTCCTTGCTGGGCACCCCACACTTGCATGTCCATATGTTGGCTTCCACAGGAGAACGTCGCTTATGAGTTCATCCTTGATTCTCCAGCAATGTCCTGCATGCCTTGCCAGTCTCACTCGGATAGTTTGTGAGATGGGGGGCAGGTGACCGTACAGCTGTTTCCTTGTGGGGTACTGTTTCCATGACTTGTTTATCAAGAGTTCTCGGCCAAATGCTCGTATGAGCGAGAAACTGACAGTCACCAAACGCCATTGACTCCGTGTCTCCATTCTTCTTACTTACATTTACATATTCTCTATCAGCAATATCATTTATAAATATATCAAACTACATTATACTTACTAGCAAATATATGCACCCTCCGGGTGCAAGTATTTAAGTTTTAATGTAATAAAATATCGTATTAAATTAGAAACGCTAATGAAACTAAATAAGAATGCAGATAAAAAGATTTGAAACAGAGGAGGGTATAATCAAAAAATAGAACAACTGAAATTTACTCTTCCATCACTCTTGTCTTTCATTGTTATTTTTTTCTAATTTAAGTATTTAGTTAAAATAGGAAGTAAAGAATAAAATGACACTTATCTTTTCTTATTAATGGATTTCATTTAAGATTAATTGAAGAGATTTTTGCTTATATTCATTAAAATAAAACCAAACAGTTAGAAATCAATAATACTAAGCATATATTTATTAAAATTACATTTTTAATATCAATATGCAAATTAGCCTTCCCGTTCACACTGTAAACCACTATTTTGTTGTATATATAAATACAATTGCATGTTATTAGTATGTAGATATGGTTAACAGTAAATGTAAAACAATTTTATTAATAATTGAGGTTAAAATAAGGATAAATTCATGGTCAATGTGACGTCAATTACTAAGGGAATTGTGACTTGAGTAGTGATTTAGTTTCGGTTACAGACAGAAAAACACACAATCTCCATTATAATAAGATATTCGTTTTATTTTTCTTTATTTATTTTTCTAAGTTTATCTTTTGTTGTTCATTTTTTCATTCATTCATTCTTTCCTTCGTACTTTCTTTGTTTTTCTTTGTTTTTCTCCCTTTTGTGTTTGCTTCTGCCTTTTACTTCCTTTCTTTCTTTCTCTTTTTCTTTCTCCATCTTTATTCTTTTATTAGTTTCTTTTTTTCTTTCTTCTTCTTTTTTTTTAAAAATTTGTATTCTATCTTTCTTTCTTTCTTTTTCCTTTCTTTCTTCTTTTTTATTTGTTTGTCTGATTCTTTATTTCTCTTGGCTTCTTTTTCCTTTTGCCTCTTTCTTTTTTTTATTCTTCTTTCCTTCTTTCTTTCCTTCTTACCTTCTTTCCTTTCTTTTTTCACTACAATTTTTCTTCCCTTCCCTTTTTGATTCCATTGATTCTTTCTTTGTTTATTTATCTTTCTTCCTTTTTCTTTTTACTTTGTATCCTTTCTTTCTTACATCCTTCCTATTCCTTTGCTTCTTTCATTCTTTCTTTCTTTCTTTCTTTCTTTCTTTTTTTCCTTTTCCTTCTTGCACTGTATCCTTCCTTTCTTCCTTACATCTTTCATTCTACCCTTTCTTTCTTTCTTCCTTCTTTACCTTCTTTTTCCTTTCTTTCTTTCTTCCTTCCTTACCTTCTTTTTCCTTTCTTTCTTTTTTTCATTCAATACCATTTCTCTCGTTCCTTTCTTTCTTTTTTCTTTCTTTCTTTTTTCTTTCTTTCTTCCTTTTTGGTCCTTTTTTTCATTCAATACCCTTTCTCTCGTTCCTTTCTTTTTTTTTTTTTTTTTCTTTCTTTTCTTTTTTTTCTTTCTTTTTTCTTTCTTTCTTTCTTACTTTTTGGTCCTTTTTTTCATTCAATACCATTTCTCTGGTTCTTTCTTTTTTTCTTTCTTTCTTTTTTTTCTTTCTTTCTTTCCTTTCTTTATGCCTTTTTTCTTCTTTTTTTCCTTTTAATTCTTGCTTTTTTATCCTTCTTTCCTTCAATTCAGTTTTCCTTCTTCTTTTCTTTCTTCTTTCAACACCATTTATCTCCTTTCTTTCCTTCATGTTTCATTGTTTTTCTCTTTCTTTCTTTACCCTTCTTTCTTCTTTTTCCTTCTTCCTCTGTATCCTTCATTTCTTCCTTACATCTTTCATTCTACCCTTTCTTTCTTCCTTCCTTCTTTACTTTCTTTCTTTTTTTTCATTCAATACCATTTCTCTCCCCACCCACGTCTATTCTCCCCCCACCTGTATTTATTTAAGTAATCCTTAAAAGCTTTTCAAGCCAATGTGATTTGGAAATGAAATCGACGAATAAAAATATGAATGAAAATAAATTAAAGTTAATGCCAAAGCTATCTCGAAAAGTCGGTGCCAAATGACGGGAATCATGGGATTGTAGCGTGGGGGTGTATTGCAGGCGTTGAAATTGTGAACAGAATGGTGCGAAGGGTTGGCGGGAAACAGATGACTCTAAACGATGCAGAGAAATAGCAAAAACAGATTAAAAGAAGCAAATGAAAGCAGACTCGCACCGTGTTCATTTTTAAATTTTTTTAATGTTAAATTTTTATCTTAAAGTTTGTTTTTTTTCTTGAATTTTTAGGAATAGCTGATTCATCAGAATTAACTTGAGTTGTGAAATAAAAAAAGAAAAGTTACTAAAATACACAAGATAGAATAAGGAACAAAGTAAATGTGACTAAAAAAAAAAATAGTGGAAGTAGTCAGGGAAGGTTAAAGAGAACATTGTATGAAAATTGGGATGGAAGAAAAGGGAGAGTGAAGAAAGAAAAAGAAAGAAAAAACTCAGAAAATAACGAGAGGAGAGAGAGAGAGAGAGAGAGAGAGAGAGAGAAAGAGAGGAGAGAAGAGAGAGAGGAGGGGGGGGTTATACCTAAAAAATAGAGACAGTGATAGAGAGAGTATAGAAGGAACAGGATAAAGAGAGAAGGAGGTGGATATATATATATATATATAATATATATATATATATATATATAGATAGATAGATAGATAGAGAGAGAGAGAGAGAGAGAGAGAGAAGAGGAGAGAGGAGAGAAGCAGTAGGAAGTGAGAAAAGTGAAAAGAGCGTGTTAAAATGAAAAATGAAAATACCTAGAAAGAGATTTTAGAAGAGATAATAGATAGATAGATAGATAGATAGATAGAGAGAGAGAGAGAAGAGAGAGAGAGAGAGAAGAGAGAGAGAGAGAGAGAAGCGAAGAAAATAAAGTAAGCGAGAGAGGGGAAGAGAGAGAGATGGGAGAGAGGGTAGGGAGAGAGAGAGGGGGGGGGCAGACAGGCAGATTATTACGAACAGTGAAGGTAGTAACAGAGACTAAAGAGAAAAGTGTAAAAAATGTTTGAGAAAGAAAAAGGGAGACGTGAGCTGAAAATAAATTGCTAAAAGAAATAATAAAGAGAGGGGGTGTTATAACTAGACAGTAGGAAAGAGGGGTATTGAGAAAAGGGTAAGAGAGGGAGGGAGAGAGACAGACAGACAGACAGACAGAAGGAAAGAGAGATAGAGGGAGAAAGACAAAGAAAGAAGCAGTAAAGAAGTGAGAGAAGGGACAAGAGCGAGGTAAATTGAACAAGGAAAATACACACACACACACACACACACAGCACACACACACACACACACACACAAAGAGAGAGAGAGAGAGAGAGAGAGAGAGAGAGAGAAGAGAGAGAGAGAGAGAGAGAGAGTTCTTGCAATTTCATTCTAGTTGCAGTACTTCAAGGCTGTAGAGTTTGGTAATACAAAATACCTAATAATATCTGTTTTGGTTATATGTTTTACTTGAAATAATATAATTCTGATATCTTTAGCTTAGAAGATAACTTTGTTATAGGTGTATCTCTTTATAGACAATACTGTATCATCATCTGAATTAAGTCTATCATTTGAAAAATCTAATTTCTAATTATATTTCATGAATATAAGATTGGGACGAAAGTCTTGTCATATTCAAAGTAACATTTATTCAGTTTTACTGTATTACCGTATCCACCGTGCTCACCAGACCTTTCCCCTTCAGACTATTACCTGTTTTATCCCATGAAAAACCAACTTTATTGGAAAACGTATCAGTCCGCTGAAGAAGTTAACGGTGATTTTGAAAAGGGGTTCGCTTCAAAACCTGTAGAATTCTATGCAAACGACATAAAACAATTTCCAGAACGTTGGCAAAGATGTGTAGACCATAAGTGAGACTATTTTCAATATTTCAGAGACACTGACGAATAATGTTTTGTTTATATATTTCTCAATTTACATGTTGTCTTTATTTGTTAAATAAATACTATTTTGTATCGGACAGGACTTTCGTTTCCAATCATTATATATATATATATATATATATATATATATATATATATATATATATATATATAATTATTATCATATATATATATATATATAATATATATATATATATATATATATATAGATAAGGGTTTATACTTATTTTTGGGATTGCTCTATTTAATGTTTTTTTTATTAGAAAATCAGTGCTGTAGAGACTGGTAATGAATAATTTCTAATGATATCCGTTTTGATTGTATAATATTTTATCATAAATAATAAAATTATAGTATCTTTGGTTTAGAAGAAAACGTTTTATACAAATTTGTTAGAGGTATATTTAATTTATGGAAAGTACTGTATCATGTTCTGTACAATGTCCATCTTTTTCATATCTGTTTTGAGTGTGTGATGTTCCACAAGAAATGATGAATCACGGTATCTTCGGTTTTGAAGAAGGGATATATTTATTCATGAGCAATACTGTAATTAGATTTTAATATGTACATATAAAAAAGTCAGCTAAGTGGCCTACTGTTACCGACAATAGGCCACTCCCTTGATTTTACTTATATATTCATATTTTGCTCGCAGAATTTCAGTGCTGTAGAGATTGGTAATAAATGCTACCTAACAATATCCGTTTTGATTGTATAATGTTTCACTAGAAATAATAAAATACTGGTATCTTCGATTTAAAAGACAATTCCTATTTTTTAACAGAATTTCAGTGCAGTAGAGTATGGTAGTAAATAACACCTAAATATATTCGTTTTGATTGTATAATGTTTCAATAGAAATAATAAAATACTGTTTTTTTAGTTTAGAAGAAAATTCGTATTTTTGTGACAAAAAGCTGGAAAGATGGTAATAATTGTTACCTAACGATATCCGTTTTTATTGTATTATGTTCCACTAGAAATAATTAGATACTGGCATCTTTGGTTTTGAAGAAAATTCATATTTTGCTAACAGAATTTCAGTGCTGTTGAGCTTGGTAATAACTGCTACCTAACGATATCCGTTTTGATTCCATAATGTTTCACTATAAATAATAAAATATTGGTAACAATTTTAAAGCTGTAGATCTTGGTAATAAATGCTACCTAACGATATCCGTTTTGATTATATAATATCTCACTAGAAATAATAAAATACTTGTATTATCTGATTTAGAAGAAAATTCATATTTTGGTAAAATATTTCAGTGCTAGAGAGAGTGGTAATAAATGATAACTAACGATATGCGTTTTGAGAGCCTAATGTTTCACAATGAATTATAAAATACTGAACATTTATAGGAAGGAAGTTATTTATGGGCGATAGTGTACAAATAAATCATAGATAAATTTTCATAAAAAAAAAGAAATCATATTTTATTCGATAATGGCAGATGAAATCTTTTCCCATATTAAACCTCTTTATTCTATGTCTACTGAAAATGATTGATTGAAATGTTTTGTGAATATTCAAACCTTGTTGATTAAATTTACATTGGGCTTTATTCATTCAGTAATGCAATTATATTTATTTTAATATTAAGATTGAATATTCTCTCAAAACAACTTTAATATTTTATTTTTGCTTTTATTCTCTTATCAATGGGTAGGTAGTCCGAATTTTAAAAAAAAAGAAAAATTCAAAATCAACTCACAATGTCTGTGCGAATGTCTTAAGTTATTTCATTCTTCGTATTTTATTGGTTATATATTAGGGGCTAGTCATTTGTTCCAAAGAGAATTTACCTTAATAAAAAACTCGTAAAAAAAAAAACACCCTCTAGGCGGTATAAAAAATAATTTAGAAATATATTGTCTGAGGGATGTGGCCTGTTAAAAAATCAATGTCAGAGGGTTTTGTATCATAATAAGTAAATCATCAAGTTTATTAAAGGAAAAAAAAAACAATTTGAACAATGGAATTTTGTTTTGTCACCATCAGAATTAAAATATTGCGTGCATTCTATAATAAGTAATTAAATAATTATTTGAATATCTGACACATAAATTTTACACAAAATCGTTTGGTATTTATTTATTTTAATAAACTTTTTAGTTAGCTAAAAATATTCTGATTTAATTATTCAGACTTCTTTTTTTTTATAGAAGAATTTAAAACTCGTACGAGTAAAATATATTTTGTTCGGATTTCATAAAATGAAATAATGGATGTGGGGGAAGTCGACCAGGTAAAAACATATTTAATGTCATATTACTAAAAATCAAACATTCTAAATCAAACATATCTATTTATGTTTAGAACATAAATACATCTAAAGGTTAATAAGTAACAAAATTATCGTAAAAAATTGACTCTTAATTAATTTTTAACAGAATTTTAAAAATAATCAATGTGACGTAATCAATAACGTAGTTTTGATTACAGACAAATTAAAACCGAACCTAATTATTAATATATATATATATTAAATATATATATATATATATATATATATATATATAATAACACAAATACACTCTTAATACGCACATACCAACGGCATCCGCCGCGCTAGGGTACAGTCATAACGTCACAACCAACACGCTTTTCCATGGACCACGCGCATGACAACATACGCACAAGTAAAAAAAAAAACCCGCATTCACATAAACATACACACGAGAAGACAGTTATATAAAATTACCATCAATTTTAAAACCAAATTCATTTTAAAAAGAAAATGCCATAACTAGGACCTGTCTCAGTTCCAGTGGATCTTTTGAATAAAGAGATTTTTTCTCGAAAAATTCAAAATACAGGTTAACACAACAACCACACCCATTTGTTACGTATTATTATTTTTCTTTACAAACCTGCAATTGTGATAGCTTTCTACTAAAATCACCTCCCTACCCAATAACACACACAACCACACACACACAACACACATAATATATTATATAATATATATATATATAAAATATATATATAATAATATATGTGTGTGTGTGTGTGTGTGTATGTGTGTGTGTGGTGTGTTGTGTGATCAGAGTGAATTTAAGATGGTTTTGTGTTTTTCAATACAATTCCCTTAATTCTTCAATTACAATTTCTTTTATTATTATTTATTATTATTATTTTATTATTATTATATTATTATTATTTATGTCAATTCTTGTGATGTTTTTTCAACACTAGCATTAACTAATGGTCTTTCGCGAATTGAGTGACAAAATATCTCCTCAGGTGTCCAGGACTCTTCTGGGTAATTCTCTAGTGATTCCAAACAATGCCTTGTTGTCTGGAATCAGCTAGAATACCCAAGAAAGTCTGGAACACCTGAGGAGATTTTTGTCACTCAGATTCCAGCGAAAGACATTAGTTACGCTAGTGTGAAAAACTCACAAGATTGAACATAAATAATAATAATAATAATAATAATAATAAATAAGATAAATAATAAATGAAATGTAATTAGATGTATTGCGCCTTGTTTATTTTTTTATCGATAGGTCTATGTTCGATCAATCTCTTTAATTGTATGACACAGTTTCTAATATGTACTGCCAGTTGAATTAATGACAGTGGGGGTGTGGGGGTCATATCCAATTACCGGTAGTTAGCAAGTCGTCGCTGGGTGAAACGCGATCAGCCACTTATTGATAAAATGACAAAGGCAATTAACAATGGCATAAACTACAAAACTAGACAACATTCAAATGAATCAATCAACTGGTACTTGGCTTTTAGTGGTTAGCAATAATGGGCTAAGGCTTTTAAGACGAGGTTGGTTAGATGGTTTTTGGCATGTAAAATCTCCTTGGGTTATTTATGCCAAAAGCGTTTTTTTGTTGCATTTATTCTTATTGGGTAGTCAATTTTTTTGTGAACATTGTTTTATTTAATTTATTAACCCATAGTTTTGGGACCTAATAGCTATACAACTTCTATGGTCAGAGTGGATCTGAGTAATGGCCAGAATGAAAGAGCTACTCCACATTCCCCCCCAGAAGGCTCCAAAATTGGAACCTCAACCATAAGATGCATACTAGTGGGTCATACCGAAGATTACTAAGTAATTCCTTAAGTTACCAACCTTCTCGCATAAAAAAATTCTAAAGGGTGGAAAATCCAGCTAGAATATAGATGAATTAACAAATTGATTGGTTTTAAAAACATCATATTCAATGTCAGAGTGGATCTGGAGTAAATGTAACAATGAAAAGAAGTACCCCATTCCCAGAGCTCCAAAATTGAGCCTCACCACATAATCATCACTAGTGTCCCATACCGAGGATTAACTAAGATTGCTAAGTTACCACCCTTCTCGCATAAAATTAATAAAAAGGGTGAGAAGGTTTGCTGCCATAAGAGCAAATAACGGTCGGGACAATATGATTGGCCCGATTGATAAGAGGGACTTCTCTGATTGCCCGGGTATGCCCAAATAAAGGCTTGAAACGTAGAGGTGTTTGCAAAGTCAGGGGATTGCTTATTGCTCAACCAACGCGTTCCGTCCTTAAGAAATCATGAGTTCGCGCACTTTTCACACACAAGTGACCCCATCGGCAGAGGTTTGGTCGGTGTATTCTAACAACCCCCCAGCCGAGAGCGCTCGATAATTAGACACGGGACACCATTTAAAACTTTAGAACCCTAGGAATCTTGGTGGGGGTCGGGGGAAAGAGACCTTGAATAGATTTTAATTCCCAGTTTATTTTCTCCTACCTGCGAATTTTGGTAATGGTTTGTAAATTATGCTTCTTTGAATGTAATACATTCGCAACGTTGATTACTAATTAAAAAAAACACACCCTCCGGGGTGGTGTAAAAAAAAAAAATTGAAAACGATATAACCCCAATGGAGGGTGGGGAAAATTAAAAATAAAATGAAGACGTTTAATATTTGTTAAAGTTAATTAGTTGCGTAAAAACCAAGTCATTCACTCCACTAAGAAATGGACGATAAATGAAATAGACATCGGAATGAGATAGGGATGAACGGATTATATAATATAAATATATATATTAATAATATATATATATTATATGTCTGTTTTTGCAAGTACATTATATATATATATATATATATATATATGCAATAAACAACCAAATTATATATTAATATAATATATAGATATATATAATATATATGCCGTTTGCATATATATATAATATATAATAATATATATATAATAATATTAATGATACAGAGATATTAAATTAAAAACTGATAGGGAATTAAAAAATAGTTTGGATAAACACTCACAACAAAATTCATTTTTTTTATTTGATACCTCCCATCGACGACAAAATGCACAACAACAACAATCACCACACACAACACACAAACACACCAAAACACACTACACAACACACATATATAAAATATATATTATGGACTCTCTCGACGATTCTTACGCATGAGGGGTCACACAACACATTGCACAGCCACAAGTGATTGTTTATAGTGGTGAAGGCTTGTGTTGGACCAGTCCACACTTTTTGGCACAGTCCGATAGGAAAGATGGTGTAATCAAGGTTGCCCACAAACGCCAAATCAAACGACCGACTCAGGAATTTGGAATTCAAAGTTATTCCTCTCCCCAGACT
>CM042161.1:57829693-57864041 GCA_023376005.1 Doryteuthis pealeii | reverse complement strand
GCATTCATTACATAGTCATTTAATTCCATTTCATTAATTTCTTTCTTTATTTGGAATTTCCTATTCTGGTATTCTTCCTTCCTGTCTTTCTTTTTTTCTTTTTTCTTCTTTCTTTCTTTCTATTTCTTTAATTCCTTCTTAGGTTCATCTTTGCAATATTCTCTCATTTATTCTTTAATATCTTCTTTCTGTGGGATGTGTTTGTTCTTCATTCCTTTCGTATCTTTCTTTCTTTATTCCTTCTTAGTATTGCTTGGTTCTTTCCTCGTTCATTCTTTGTATAATTCGTCATTTTTTCCTTCATTATTCTCGGGAAAATGTTCTTTCTTTCATTTTACGTCCTTCTTCTTTCCTTCTTTCCTTTCCTTCTTCCTTTCTTTTCTTTCTTTTAATCTTTATGCTTGGTTTCTACCTCGTATGCTTTGTATTTTCATTTGCATTTTCTTTAATTCATTCATTTCTTAGTAAAACATGTTTATTTCCTTCCCCAGTTTCTTTCTATCTGACTCTCTTTTCTTTTTTTGTAAGGTTTGTTCCTTCCTCTTTTCATTCTTGTACATTTCATTCATTTAAATTCATTAATTCCTAATTTTTTTTTGGGCGGGGGGGGATAGTTTCTTTCCTACATTAATTGCGTTTGTCTCTATTTATTCAGCGCCTCTGTTATTACTTGTCTATTTAGTTTACATAAATTCTTTCTTTCCTTTTTGCTTTTCTTGCCCCTATCTATCTATCTATTCTATCTATCTATCTATCTATACAATCTCAGATCTTCATATCTATTCTATGTATCTATCCCTATTCTCTGAATTGACTATACGCACCTTAACATTCGCTGTATACATTTCCAAACATTACTTATAGTCTGCATGAAGCATTGGCCGTAAATAATATCAGTACAGTACAAGAAATTCTTCCACAATAAGAGATGTGTTTTTTTCTTTTTATTTCGAGCAGAGATCTTCCATTGTAGAGAAGCGAGAGAAATAAAAACCAAAAACGGAATGCTGCAAAATCTTTCGTGAATCACATGTCCTTTCGTTGTGCACATAAAACTCTGTTCAAGAATTTAAACGAATCGCTAAGGAAAACATGTTTTGCAGTTGTTAAGGAAATTCTTGGACGGCGAAGAATGTCTCTTCTTCTTCTGTCTTGCGCGTAAGTGTCGACGGAAAATCGGGTAAAAAGTGGTAGCAGAGGCTTTAAATAACTTCGACGGCGCAGAGGTTTTGTCAAGAATCAAACGGCAGGCTATTATATGATAACAACAACAGAAGAAGAAGAAAAAATGGGTGCATTGTGGAAATAAAAACACTTCAATTAAAATGACGTTTCGCCGGATGTGCTTGCTTGTTTGACAGATGAGGCAGCAGAAGTAAAGCACGATATTTAAGATTCAAGATACATTGCAAACTTAGAACTTGAAAAAAATTAATTGATACAGACAGAGATCGATCCAATCGATCGATCTTTAGATAAACATTATGCATATATATATGAGTGTGTGTGTATTATATATATATATAACCACTTTACTTCTACTATATATATATATATATATATATATATATATATATATAATATATATTATATATATAGTAATATATATATATATATATATATAATATATATATATATATATATATTATATATATATATATAATATATATTATAACAACTACTCTTACTATATATTATAACACGACTCAGTGGGCTAGTGGTTAGAGCGTGGCTAGTGCGGGTTAGAGTCGTGGAAAATGGGATCGTCGATTCGAGTTCAATTCCTAGTTGAAGCTGTTGGCATTTCAAATAGCCTAATGCCTTTGGGAAAGGTATCAATCCATAATATTCTCCTCCAGCTATGGGTTAAAATAGTAGGGCAGACTGGGCCTTCAGCCTTGGGTAGGTAACCAGTCTAGGAGAGGGGATAACTCTAGAATTCAAGATTCCTGAGTTCGGTCGTTAATTGGGTTTGTGGCAACCCTTGATGCACCAATTCTTCCTATCGACGCTGTTGCCAAAAAGTGTGGATGGTCCAACACAAGCCTTCACCACTATAAACAAATCCTGTGTGTATGTTGTGGGTGTTCATTGTGTGTATAACCCTCATGGGTCGAAAATCGACGAAGAGAGTCCATTTATATATATTTATATTATATATATATATATATATATATATATATATATATATAGTTGAGAATATACAAAGAAAAATATATATTTAGGCAGCACTTCGTCTTTGAGACATATTTCGTTGAACTGTGCAGCCATTTTTGTTGCAAGTTTTGTTCATCCCCCTTTCGAGTTGCCGAATAGATGTAATGATAACAGACTGAAATTGGCTGATGTATCTGCATAACCACATTAATAATTACTATAATAATATTGATATTAACAATAATAATAATAGTAGTAATAATGATAATAGTGGCAATGATAATAACACTAATAATGATGATAACAATAGTAATTTGAATACAATAAAAATAAATAAATACGACCCCTATATAAATAGAATACAAGCTTAGTGGAACAACCCATTGTTGTATTTTTCTTACCTATCCCCTGAAGATGGCCCGTGATGAGACAGAAAGTACTCGAGAGCTAATAAGCTATAGCGGATTCATCAGCCTATTTCAGCCTGATATCATTACATCTATTCGGTAACTCGAAAAGACGATGAACAAAATGTGCAGACAAAAGAATGGCTACATAATTCAACGATATATTTATATATATATAATATATATATATATATATATTATATATATATATATATATATATATATATATAATAAATATATGATCATCATTTCACTCCCAGTGAGCTTTTCACACCAGCGATAGCTGATGGTCTTTCGCTGGAGTTTGCATGAGGACAAGAGACTTGTCCTCACGTCTCCAGGACTCTTTTGAGTATTCTAGCCGTGTGCAGCAGTGCAGTAGTTTGGATGATCTCAATTCTTCCTCTCATTTCCAGATCCTCCAGTATTTTTCCCAATTGTATTGGGACCATTCCAAGTGCACCAACTACAATTGGCATCACTTTGACCCTCATATTCCATAGCTTTTTCAATTCTCTGGCAAGGTCCAGGTATTTATCTATCTTTTCGTTTTCCTTTATTATTATTTTTTTCTCGCCTGTCGTAGCCGGTGGTTCAGTGGAGGCTGAGTGACAGCAAGTCTCCTCAGATCTCCAAGACTCTTCTGAGTGTGCTAGCCAATCTCAACAGTGCTTTACTTTTTTATGGTCTCGATTCTTCCGCTGTTTTTCAATTAACCCACTTTTTTTCCAGAGAGTTGGGGACCGTTCCAAGGACACCAATTACAATTGGTACGACCTTCACCTTCATCTTCCACAGTTTTCTCAGTTCTCTGGCAAGATCCAAGTATTTGTCTATCTTTTCATTTTCTTGAATTTACACTCAGTGGCTTGTCGGGACGTCAAAATCCACAAGATGACAGGTTCTCTTCTTCTTCTCAATCAAAACTAGGTCCGGTTCCTGGCTGGGATTAGGTGATCTGTCTGTACCGCAAAACGGATATAAGGTTGAGCTAATACAGTCTTGTGATAATCCTTTATAGCTTGCATGTTCGATCCTGAGAAAAATTGCTGTCATTCAGAGTCTAGTAAACCACCGGCTACAGCAGGTGTGAAAACTCAATAATAATAATAATAATAATAATAATAATAATGATGTAATGTAATTAGAAGTATTGCTGTTATTTTTATCGATTGGTCTCGATTTTTTCGATCATCTCTTTAATGATAATAACACTAATAATGATGATAATAATAATAAAACTAGAAAACAAAAATGGTAAGGAAAACAATTATATGGGCACAACAAATCGCAGAGGTTGCACATGAAAAGACGTGGACATGGTTAAGAAAAGGAAACCTCAAAAGAGAAACTGAATCTCTAATAATTGCTGCACAAAATAATGCCATGAGGACAAACTATATCAAAGCAAAAATTGATAAGACTCAACAAAATAGTAAATGTAGACTATGCAGTAACAGAGATGAGACTGTAAACCATGTATTAAGTAAATATAGCAAACTAGCTCAACGGGAATACAAAACTAGTCACGACTGGGTTGGGAAGGTGATCCACTGGGAATTATGCAAAAATTATATTTTGACCATACAACAAAATGGTATATGCATAAACCAGAATCTGTTCTTGAGAATGAAACGCATAAAATTCTCTGGGACTTTGAGATAAAAACGGACCACCTTATCCCACCGAGAAGACCAGACCTAGTGTTGATTAACAAAAAAAGAAAGAACTTGTCAACTGGTGGATTTTGCAGTTACAGCAGATCATAGGGTGAAGATGAAGGAAAACGAAAAAATGGACAAATATCTGGACCTTGTTAGAGAACTGAAAAAGTTATGGAATATGAAAGTCAGAGATACCAATTGTAGTTGGTGCACTTGAAACGGTCCCAAAAAGATTGGAAAAAAGTTTAGAAAATCTGGAAATCAGAGGGAGAATTGAGACCATCCAGAATACTACACTGCTGCAATCTGCCAGAATACTCAGAAGAGTCCTGGAGACCTGAGGAGACTTGTTGTCACTCAGACTTCAGGGAAATACCATCAGCTAATGCTGGTGTGAAAAAGTTTTACAAAATTAAAAAAAATAATTAGAATACAATAAAATAAACAAATACAACACCTATATAAATAGAACCCAACTTAGGGGAACATCCCATTGTTGTAATGTTTCTACATTCCCCCTGAAGATGGCCCGTAACGGGACAGAAAATAATAATAATAATAATAATAATAATAATAATAATAATAATGTAATGTAATTAGATGTATTGCTGTTATTTTTATCGATCATCTCTTTAATTACAAGGCAGTTTCTTAATTTTACTGCCAGTTATTAAAACGCTGGGTTGTGGGGATAATAATAATAACAATATTGATTTTTGTTTCAATAAACCAAAAAGAATATCAAGTAGGCACATTGATTGTTGCAAAACATAAAAATATAAAATTTATCTTGGTAGTACAATAAACAACCGAATTATGACCATTCAAAGTTTTTCGGAAATGGAATTTTGTTGGGTAAGGAAAAGCCAAATTTAGCAGTATATAACTAAATATACAGGCTTTAAACAAGTGAATCAACTATATAAATGTAATGTCATAGTAAAGTAAAAGAAAGATTAAACAAAATGAATGAATAAATCCTGGCTCAGACCAACTTTAAGTGCGAGTCGAAATCGCATTTCCATATATTTGAGTGTTGAGTATATATTTTTGTATATAAGGCGTGTTGGAGTCCACCACTTAAATTTATAGACTCGGCACGGTCACGTGATTTAAATCACAGCCAATTAACAGCTCGAATACGTGGTTAGTTAACAATTTAATCGACGATATGGACAGTGGTTCATTTGCACGTTATTGGACATTGACGAACGGATCTGCAATGAGGGACATTGCTGAATGCAAGGATTTTACCCAATACCAAGGAACAACCAAAGGATCATACCGAACACTAAGGGACACCAAGGAGCAACCAAAGGTTTCTTCACAAAGTATGGCGTTCTGTTAAACACAAGGGATCTCCACTGCGGAGTGGTCTCGCTAGAAGCCCCAGGATGGCCACAAAAGTCGTAGCATTGACCCATATATTCGTCTTCGCCAGTTTGACGGACACCAGGAAAAAATATAGAAATTTACATCAAATTCAATACAGATTATAGTAGTATTGATTTAAAGTAATCGGGTTACTTATTTTGTTTGTATACATTGAATCGATTTAATAAAACAAAGGAAACGGAATCTTTTGATCAAATAGAAATCTGAGGTATGACATCAGGTCAGAGGAGATGCTTTTATGCAGTAGAATGAAAGAAATAGTAAAGAAATTGACTCAAATGATTAGATCAAATTTAATTCGGACGGATTTGTGTCCGTTGAATATTATATAAGTTGCTCAGCTGTGCACGAATCTTCATTTAAATTTTAAAGTTAAAAATTCAAAATACAATTCAGTCTTTTTTGGTTACATCTCGTATTTACAGGCATAGAAAAAATCGATTGAAATGATATACTCAGGTGTGCAAATAAACAAATTGATTGATTAGATCAGGGATCACCAAACTTTTTTTTTACAGTGGACCGGATAATTAAAAAAAAAAAAAAAAAGAGCGCGGGCCACATTATTATTTCTTATTCATTAGTGCCCAGCATGTCTTGTAGATAGAAAGATAGATAGATAGATAGACAGATAGATAGATAAGTGAGCCTGGGATACACATAGATATATCAAGGAAAAACTAAGATATGTCGATAGATATCTTATTCGATAGATAGATAGATAAAATATATTGGGAAAGAGGGACATATCCGAAAAAATAGATTGATATATTGATAAATAGACAGAAAGTGTTAGGATAAACGGATAATATAAAGATTAAATTGAGATAGATAGATTAATTGATAGATAGAAAGATAAATAGATACGAAGAAGAGACCTGGCTTGCTAGTTTCGTATAACACATTGAAATAGATATAAACAAACGTAGAATTATAAACTTGAGTAGAACATTATATATATATATATATATATATATATATATTGAAAAAACTCTCTACAGTTTATATAGCAACACCGGCCCTCCTCACTGAAGATAATTCTGAATAATTCCAACTTTTTTACTAGCAGCGTTCTGTTTTTGCTAACGGTCATTTCTCCCCGTCTTATTTTTGTTGAAGACCGACCCACGTGCGGTCGATGCCAATATTACTTGGGTCCTCACATCATCAGTGAGGAGGGCCGGTGTTGCTATATAAACCGTAGAGAGAAAGGCCCCGAAACGGTTTGCACATTCTCTCCTGATGAGCCCATGCATTTGTAAACATCCTTTGTTTTTTCAATATATCATATTTACACTGTCGGAGTAAGTTCCAATTTTATTTCACACACACACACACACACACACACACACACACATATATATATATATACACACACAGATTATATATATATATATATATATATACATATACACACACAGATTATATATATATATATATATATATATATATATATATATATATATATATATACCCTTATTATGTTATTTTTGTGATATTTGAGCTTCCTTTTTCTTTAGTTACCCTTTACCGACGGGCCTGATCACATTTGGCCTCGTGGGCGATGACAAAATGGACGTCTGTGTTTGGACTCCAAGAATTCGTTCAACCGACAAACGAACAACAGAATCCTCCCTTCAAAGGGCAGGCCCCCGTTTTCTTTCTTTTTACGAAACTTAGATCCCATCGAACAACATCTCGGTCAAGATCCCTGCAGGCTTTTTCAACAATAGTATTTCGAGCAGGCGGGGGCGGAGGCGTTTCGTAAAGAAGCGGCTACGCTGGATACCAGACCTGCCAGCAGTCATTCTATCATTGTCGAAGCTGACGGCGAACCAGATGTGTTGAATCAGATTCGATTAAGCACCCCAAACCCCCAGTCTTCCCACCCTGATGTTGGCGTATGCCTTGTAACCTTGGAATGAAGGCCTTCACTTGCATCCCTTTTTACAAACCGGCTCACCCGTTTAGATGTGGGGGTTTTGTTGGAGTGACAAGGTTATGTCTTATGCCGGCCGGTTGCAAAGATATTTTCAAGCTGTTTCCTTAAAAAAATTATCATTCTTATTTTTCCAGCTATCAAAAACTGTTCATCTTTCTTTATTTTATTTTCATTTTTTTTTTCTAAGGATATTCTTTATATTTTTTTCAACTGGTTCTATCTATCTCAGTTTATTCTTCATATTTACCGTTTTTCCCAAGCATCTTCGTGTTATTGTTCTTGTTCTGGTTCTTCTTGTTCTTGTTCTTGTTCTAGTTCTGCTTTTTCTTTTTCTTTTTCTTCTTCTTTTTCTTGTTCTTGTTCTTTTTCTGGTTCTTCGTGTTCTTTTTCTTGTTCTTATTCTTGTTCTTGTTCTTCTTGTTCTTGTTCTTGTTCTTGTTCTTTTTCTTTTTCTCTTTCTTTTTCTTTTTCTTTTTCTTTTTCTGGTTCTTTTTGATCTTTTTCTTTTTCTTGTTTTTTTTCTTGTACTTTTTCTTGATGTTTTTCTTTTTCTTTTTCTTTTTCTTGTTCTTGTTCTTTTTCTTGTTGTTGTTCTTATTGTTTTTCTTGCTCTTGTTCTTGTTGTTCTTTTTCTTTTTCTTTTTCTTGTTCTTGTTATTGTTCTTCTCTTTCTCTTTCTCTTTCTATATATCTATCGATCGATCGATCTATCTATCTATCTATCTATCTCAGTTTATTCATCTTTTCCTGACTCTCCTAATCTCCTCCTCCTCCTTTTCACCTTCCCTTTCCTTCCATGTCTTGTTCATAAAATATTTCTTATCCTTCTATTTTCCTTTTTTAAATTCTCCAAAATTTTAATTTTCTTTCTCTTCTTTTTCTCTTTTGTTCTATCCGTTCTGTTGTCATAATCTAGTAGTAGTAGTAGTAGTAGTTGTTGTTGTTGTTGTTCTTCTTCTTCTTCTTCGTCATTCATATTATTCTGCTTCTTCTCTTTCTTATATCTGTTCTCCACCCATATTCTTCTTCTTCTTCTTCTTCTTCTTCTTCTTCTTCTATACCTATCTATATATCATCTATCTATCTATCTATCTATCTATCTATCTAGTTAGCTATCACACTTAATTCTTCCTATTTTTATTAATATCACAATGAAAGCACCCATACCGGCTCGATCACCGGAGTTACGCAACGTTATTATGTTATAGATTAATACTTAATTGGGTGACAACTTACGTAATAGCATGTACTGTGAACACTCTGAGTCCTTTATTCATAAAAATGATTTGATTCGAATTGTCCCAAAAAAGGGTTGATACGTCGCAAAATAAAACAACCAGCCATATTATATATATATATATATATATATATATATATATACATATATATATATTATATATATATATATACATATATATATATATATATATATATATATATATATATATATATATAGAGAGAGAGAGAGAGAGAGAGAGAGAGAGGGGGGGTGAGTGCTTAATTGAAGTCATACCTAACCCTGAAAATTAATTAGTTAATAATTGATGAATTTAGGCGGGCATATATGTTCAAATGTATGGCTAAACAAATCGAGAGAATGTCAATCCCTGAATGTACATTTCGACATTGATAAGGGATTGACATTTTCTCGATTTGTTTAGCCATACATTTGAACATAGCCCGCCTAAATACATTAATTATTAACTAATTAATTTTCAGGGTTAAGTATGACTTCAATTAAGCACATATCCTCCAAAAATTGTCGGCTAAAAGCCCTATGAAATAAACACATTGTTTATTTACTTACTCATATATATATATCGCATATTTTTATTTCACAGAATGTTGTGATGTTAGTCCCAACAGTAAAAAGAAGTCAAGTCGAGATAGGGTAAAATAAGACAAGTGTATTTACAATTAATGGTACATGTACGACTAGCTTGTCGTTAACGGGAACAGTACTACCTTTACACTCGGTGTCTCACTATTTATAGTGAGAACCGGTGCACGTTCTCCACTGTAGGAACGGCCGGTACAACACAGAATATTAGGCGTATTTTAACAACAAGGAAATTATCTGAGTCACATCGTATTTTGATTTTCGCTCAATTATATATACGCACTTAGATATCTTAAAATACGCTAACAGTATCCTGGAAACTTCATCTGGTGGGGAGCTCTATTTCTGGAAAATCAGCATTCTTTGGAATTGTTTCACACCCAGAACCACGATAATAACTGCGTAGTGAAATTTAGAATATCTCGATGAAAATTTCTCCAAAAGGTCCACTCAATATGACAAGACAATCATTAGGGTTTTCATTATTCTATGAACACAAAAATATCCACGTGTGAAGGTAAATATTCTAGGTAAAACAAGACATTAGGGTTAATAAGTTCCCAAAATTTACTAGGGATAACTGTCACTTAGAACTGTATTAACTCGACGCCTATATCCACTACGCCGTGTGTCCAATTGGAAAATTCAGGATGAATTTATTTGGATTGTTCGGATTATTGTCCTCATCTTTATTATTATCTGTACAAAGTTTCGGTCGATGTGCCCTCTGTCCTTCTTCAGGTATTTCTTGTCGGGCTCAGGAACCTTACCGAATTCGGCAAACCCTGCTCGAACTTAGGAACCTTCTCTTCGAACCCAGGAACCTTCTTGTCGTAATCGGGAGGCATCACGTAACTTTGAACCCAAACCTTTATTCAATTGAAAGGGTATACTGTTCTCATTCCGCTAACCATGACTGGGTACAAATTTTAAACTACGTTAATTATCATGTTATGTTACTGTCGCCCTTGACCAGGATTGAACCTGCAGTTTACCCTATAGACCCGTCCCTTAAAGTGATTCCCGATCCATTTAGCAACAGACAACTTATGGTGTTTCACGCCCCGAGTGTCAGGCAGAAATGAATTAAAAAGAGCAGACATATGAACTCGACATGGAATTTCAAACAATTATAATTGAATTACTTGCAAACGAAGGTTTTGTCTGCAGGAATGATAATTATATAAATATCATACAGACCACTTAACTGAAAATCCTTGAGGTAGGTGAATTTACGAAGTACCAAACTACGGCTTTCTGGTTCACACTGATGAATATAAGGGACGCCGTTAATTCTCGTCCGACTTCTGCGAGTGCGGGTTCAGAAAAAGGAAGAATTGCTACCTTCGGTTTTGCCGCTAAAGATTGCCGGCCAGTGAATGCTTGATTGAAAGAGAGGCTGGTAGATCAAGGATGACAACCCTACCTTAGATATTTTTTATGAACTGCAAGCAATCTGCTATCAAAATCAAGAAAATTCTTGAAAAACATTTAACCATCCCTCACGGATAGCATAAAATAACCTGGGTAGGTTGCCGTGTCATTAAAATAAATTACTCAACCAATCGTATTAATTTTTAAGAGTAAGTAAAGTAAAAGAATGTAATTGGAGTAGCCTAATGCTAACGGAGTAGAAGGCATAGATATTAAAGTTCTGGCACCAATTTTTGTATTATGACCCGAAAACATTTTTAAGACGCTTTATTTTTCAGAAAAAAAAATTCATCGGGGTCTAAATACGCGCAACAGTGAAAAACTTTTTTAAAATCTGTCAGAAAGAGAGGAAACGAACTGTCACCTTGTTCACATGTTCTATCTCCGACCATCTTGGTCAATTTCGGTTTCTCTCTGCGAATCAAATTGACACAAAAGAGGAATGTGCGGGGGGGGGGGCGGTAAAATAGGACAAGCAGTAATGGAATTTCCAGTATCGGCCTGTGTGTATTTCTCTTTGCGTTATGACAGCTGAGGAACATTCACTCACTTGTCTTCAGCGTATCTTGAAAGCCGCTATCGTTACTGACCTTCGGACAGAAAGAGCAGAAAAAAGCAAAAAAGGGATTAAATAAACATTCGACTTTAAATAAAACACACAATCGCAACGCTGTGTTTCGGGGGTGGGTGGGGTGAGAACTGGTTTATTCTGACGAAGAAATGGCGCCGTATTTTTTATTTATTTTTTTTAATGTCAAATAACGTGGCTCCCTGAACTCTTTTTTCTGTTTATTTATGTTACTTGATTCACATAAGAAAACGTCGGCTTTTCAAAATTTTATTATCTGACTGACTTTGTGTATAAAGATACTTATATCAGTTTATCGGGATGACCAAGCAAATTAAGCTATTTTTGTAGCGCTATTTTCTGCGAAATTGATAAGGAATGAATACCCATTAGTATATTTCATAAGACATTATGCCTTTGTTTATTATAGTATACATCTATATCTGTACATAAACGCACCAATATATATATATATATATATATATATTATATATTATATATTATATATATAAGCAAGCCTTTAAGTAATTTGTTATTTCCCCACATCTCTGTCTGTCTGTCTGTCTGTCTGTCTGTCTCTCTCTCTCTCTATTATATATATATATAGATAGATAGAGGGGGAGAGAGAGTGAGAGAGTGAGGGGGGAGAGAGAGAGAAAATAACAAATAGCTTAATGGCTTGCATATACATATATATATGTGTGTGTGTATCCACACACACATATACCCAAACATGCACACACACACACACACACACACACACACACACATATATATATATATACATATATATATATATATATGTGTGTGTGTGTGTGTATATATATATTGGTCTGGATATGTACAGACATAGATGTATACTATAATAGACAAAGGCACAATGTATCATGAAAAATACTAATGTGTATATATATATATATATATATATATATATATATATATATATATATAACCAAGCCTTTAAGCTATTTGTTATTTCCTCTCAATCTCTCTCTCTCTCTCTCTATCTATCTATCTATCTATCTATCTATATATATATATATATATATATATATTATATATATATAATATATATATATATATATATATAGCAAGCCATTATGCTATTTGTTATTTCCTCTTTTATTTCAGTTATGGTGGGTGGGTAGATTTACACTAGATTACGACTTCCTTGTTTTAATACGATAGGTGATTCTTAAATAAACATTTAAGAGAAAAGCCCGCCTTGAACATATTTAGATACACGCATGTATTTATTTTCTACCACTAATGTTAATTTAATTTAAGCACACAAGTATACTAGTATCATACACGTATCTGGGTCAAACTACGCAATACGATGAGAGCTCAATATACATACATATACATATACGATTAAAGACATACACTAATTACATGTTTATGTCAAATATGTTTTAATACTGTGAATCCATTAATCGAAACACACGGTGTCGGAACGGGTATATGACAATAAAGTTGAGGACAACAGTCCGAAAAATCTAAATGATACAAAAAAAGCTTTATCCAAGATTTGAACTTGGCTCGCAGTACGACTATAACTGTTACATCAGTGGCGCCTTTTGAAATTCCATGAAGACTTCTAACATGAAGTCTCTCAAGTTCGACAAGAAACATCTGAAGAGATCCGGAGGACACATCGGTCGAAACGTTGTGTATATCTTATTATAATGGAAATTGTGTGTTTTTCTGTCTGTAACCGAAACTATATTACTACTCAAGTCACAATTCCCTTTGTTATTGACGTCACAATCTCAATGATTTTATTTTTATTTAAATCTCAATTATTAATAAAATTGTTTTACATTATTAATACTGTTGACCATATCTACATGATATTTACCGCGTACCCCACTTGTACGGGTCAGGCACAAAGTCCCTATTAACGTGGGACCACCCACAAGCCGAGGACTCATGGAGTGGCAGGTGAAAAATTGCGTCGATCCCGTCGGCATTCCCCCTCAAGGGGGGCGCCTCAGGCACTGGGCAATAAACCCAGCCCTGCCCCTTTAAAGCAAGGGGGCAGGTGTTGCCTGGGGGGATGGCCCCCTGGGATCGACGCCGTTAATTATAGCAATGGTCCAGAGGCCGAAGCCACTGTTGACCATATCAACAATGTATTTACCGCGTACCCCACTTGTACGGGTCAGGCACAAAGTCCCTATTAACGTGGGACCACCCACAAACCGAAGCTCATGGGTGGCAGGTGAAAAATTGCGTCGATCCCGTCGGCATTCCCCCTCAAGGGGCGCCTCAGGCGCTGGCAATGAAACCCAGCCCCGCCCTTTAAATCAAGGGGGCAGGTGTTGCCTGGGGGGATGGCCCCCGGGATCGACACCGTTAATTATAGCAATGGTCCAGAGGCCGAAGCCACTGTTGACCATTGTATTTACCGCGTACCCCACTTGTACGGGTCAGGCACAAAGTCCCTATTAACGTGGACCACCCACGAGCCGAAGCCCATGGAGTGGCAGGTGAAAAAATTGCGTCGATCCCGTCGGCATTCCCCTTCAAGGGGGGCGCCTCAGGCACTGGGCAATAAAACCCAGCCCTGCCCCTTTAAATCGAGGGGCAGGTGTTGCCGGGGGGATGGCCCCCTGGGATCGACGCCGTTAATTATAGCAATGGTCCAGAGGCCGAAGCCACTGTTGACCATATCAACATGATATTTACCGCGTACCCCACTTGTACGGGTCAGGCACAAAGTCCCTATTAACGTGGGACCACCCACAAGCCGAAGCTCATGGAGTGGCAGTGTGAAAAATTGCGTCGATCCCGTCGGCATTCCCCCTCAAGGGGGGCGCCTCAGGCACTGGGCAATAAACCCAGTCCTGCCCCTTTAAATCGAGGGGGCAGGTGTTGCCTGGGGGGATGGCCCCCTGGGATCGACGCTGTTAATTATATCAATGATCCAGAGGCCGAAGCCACTGTTGACCATATCAACATATTAATAACATGCAATTATATTTATATATACAACAAAATAGCGGTTTACAGTGTGAACGGGAAGGCTAATTTGCATATTGATATTTAAAATGTGATTTTAATAAATATGTTTTTAGTACTATTGATTTCTAATTGTTTGGTTTTATTTTAATGAATATAAGCAAAACTTTCTTCAATAAATCTTAAATGAAATCCATTAACAAGAAAAAATAACAGTAATTTTATTCTTTACTTCCTCTTTTAACTAAATACTTAAATTAGAAAAAATAACAATGAAAGACGAGAGTGATGGAAGAGTAAGTTTCAGTTGTTCTATTTTTCGATTATACCCCCCTGTTTCAAATCGTTTTATCTGCATTCTTATTTAGTTTCATTAGCCTTTCTAATTTAATATAATATTTTATTACATTAAAACTTAAATATTTGCACCCAGAGGGTGCATATATTTGCTAGTATCAATAAAGATGTGTACAAGAATAGACAAAATGTAATGATACAAAAAGGTCTATCCTAGATTGGAACTTGACTTTCGGAGTCTATTTCGTACGACTATAACCGTTACATTAGTGGCGCCACCTATATTGGCCTAGTGAAATAACTCATTAACCTAATTAACCAAAGTTTAGCTTACCCAAGCACAATGTGCTTCTCTGCTTCCAATTAACTGTTTTCTGCTATTTTCAACAATATTTATCAATCCAATCAGTAGGTCGACTGTAAATATTTTTAATAGAAATCCAAGATGTTTTAATAAGTAACTCTTTATACTTGATGTTAAAGCCACACTCACGAGTTAACAAAAGCTGCTTATTCGTCACCTAATTCTAGTGCTTCTTCGCATCCAATTAACTGTTTTACGCTATTAGTAGATAGCACAGTATTAGATCTACAAAGTGTGTAAGTTTAAAAATGTTTGAATACGTTATTAACACTGGTGTGGAGCTATTAAAACAAACTATCTGCCGTAGAGAAGAATTGATACCCCTACTTGAATAGAATGGACTGTTCTATTCTCAATAAAGACGATTGACGATTTATCCTCGTGGGCCTGTCTTTCCCAGCGAGACCAGCTATTCGACTGTTCCCCCATTGTTGTACATTACCAAATAAAACCTTTTCATTGTAAGTTACGATTCGGGTTATTATTTAACATGAAACGAAATCTGCATTCTTTTGAATGACAGGAAATAACAATATTTATTAATTCGACTGTAAGATGTTTTAATAAGTACCGTATTTGACGGCATATAGGACGCACTTTTTTCTCAACAATTGCCCTGCGTCTTATACATCGTAGGAGAAGTTTGAGACCTCCCGTATTAATTTTATTATTATTATTATTATTATTATTATTATTATTATTATTATTATTATTTACTCCTTTTGAGCTTTCACATCAGTGTTAGCTGATGGTCTTTCACTGGAGTCTGAGTGACAGCAAGTCTCCTCAGGTCTCCAGGACTCTTCTGAGTATTCTGGCAGATTGCAGCAGTGCAGTGTTCTGAATGGTTTCAATCCTTCCTCTGATTTCCAAACTTTCCAAACCCTTTCCAAACCCTTTTCCAATCCTTTTGGGACTGTTCCAAGTGCACCAACTACAATTGGTATAACTTTCGTATTCCATAACTTTTTCAGTTCTCTGGCAAGGTCCAGATATTTGTCCATTTTTTCATTTTCCTTTAGCTTCACCCTGTGATCTGCTGGAACTTTTGTCAAGTTCTTGCTTTTTTGTTTATCAAAACTAGGTCTGGTCTGGTCTTCTTGCTGGGATAAGGTAATCCGTTTTTATTTCAAAGTCCCAGATAATTTTATGCGTTTCGTTCTCAAGAACAGATTCTGGTTTATGCATATACCATTTTGTTGTATGGTCAAATTTAATTTTTTTGCATAATTCCCAGTGGATCACCTTCCCAACCCAGTCGTATAATTATTATTATTATTATTATTATTATTATTATTATTATTATTATTATTATTATTATTATTTCCTGCTATTGAGATGTCTTGTGTATGCTTATTGCTTGCCTGTACTGCCAAATTGCGTTTATACAGCTATGTTTCTGCTTGTGTAATTCACAGCTAGACTGTTTTCAACAATATATGCTTAAATACACTAAAGAAAATTTTTCTGAATCTGACCTGTTGAAATCGGGGTGCGTCTTATATCCCCGTGCGTCTTATATGCCGTCAAATACGGTAACTCTTTATGCTTGATGTTAAAGCCCCACTCACGAGTTATCAAACTTTTCTTATTCTTCACCTAATTACAAAATAATTTCTGTAGCGCAATGGCTAACGTACTGAACTGCGATATCGTTGTAGTAGTGCTAACTGAGACGGTGGAGCGTCCGCCTAGGAACCACAAGATTCCTGGTTCCATTGTTACATAATCTATGCATAGATTATTGTCAATCCTCTGTATTTCTGAAGGGATGGCCCCTTTTCCTATCACTGGCGGGACTTTCCATTGAATATTACAGAAAGCCCGCGAAATACGTTGTCACGTGGGACCTGGTTGGCTCTCACTTTCAGCTTGGACGTCAGGCAGATAAGGCCTTAGCTGGAGGTTCACTGCACACGCACGTTATGTTAGTTAGAGAAATATGTTTAGTTAAGGAAATAAAGGTTTAAATAAATAATATGGTTTGGTGGTTGATGAATGTCTTGGCAACAAGACTGACCTAGAAGAAGAAATGAATTAAGTGCGACCGACCACCAAGACGAAGTCCAGACGCTAGAAGATGAACGTAAGATACCAAAGATGAGCAGAAGAATAATAGAAATAAGAAAGGAAAAAGGGTATGCAACACCATACCGACCCTTGCTAACTCAGCGTTTGAGTAACACAGGGATCTGTGTGGTAAATTGAGGAGGTGTCCGGTCATGTCAAATCCTAGGGCCTATCTGATTGTCCCAACCCTGTTGTCTTTATGGCAAACACCCAAACCGTTTCTATCATATATGTGCTAGAAAGCGATGGCTGAGAGTCTTAGTGTCCTGACGATAAACTGCATCTAGTGGTGAAGTTCCAATTCTGGAACTCTGGGGAATGTGGACTACCACTTTATCGCCATTATTTCCAGGTCCACCCAGAAATGGAGTGGTACCTGTTATCTCTGAATTAAATAGATAAAAAGGAGTATTAAAATTTTTTTTAATTGAGTTTGAAAAATATTGAATATCCAACAAGAATGAATTATAAAATGTTTTCGGCATAAAATAACCCAATAAGAGTTGACATGCCGTAAAAACCAACCAACCAGCCAAGCAACTAACCAAACTGCATTTCTGATGCACATGCACATGATCAGAAGAAGTACAGAATCTGACGCAGAGGTATTTTAATATTATTTGGATTATTCGGACTATTGTCCTCATCTTCATTGTTATCTGTACAACGTTTCGGCCGATGTGCCCTCCGGCCTCCTTCAGGTATTTCTTGTCGGACTCGAGAAATTTCTTGGACCCAGGAACCTTCTGTTTGAACTCGGGAACCTTCTTGTCGTAATCGGGAGCCATCACGGAACTTTGAACCTAACCCTTTATTCAATCCACGGGGTCATTCTGTTCTCATTCCGCTAACCATAGCTGGGGTACAGGAGTTAAGCTGTGTTAATTATTATTCTGTTACTGCTGTCCCTGACCAGGATTGAACTGTCTTAGCCTAACTCCTTTATCCACTACGCTATGTGTCCAATTCCCGAGTTCGAAAAGAAGGTTCCCGAGTTCGAAAAGAAGGTTCCCGAGTTCGAAAAGAAGGTTCCTGCGACCGAAAAAGTTCCCGAGTCCGACAAGAAATACATGAAGAAGGCCGGAGGGCACATCGACCGAAACGTTGTACAGATTACAATGAAGATGAGGAGAATAGTCCGAATAATCCAAATAATACTAATTATCAAGCCTCATCTAAAGAATGAAGAGAAATAGAGATATTTTATCCATTGAAAAGTTTGTCTTTTTTTCTATTTTCGTTGTCTGGTTTCCTCTTTAATTCTGTAAATTGATGAACTCAGCATTGACCCAGACACACGTTTTTTTCCAAGTTGAAAGGGAAAATAATCAAGGGTTCAATCGAGAAAATGTTAAACGAAAAATATTATGTTCTTTTTCGTGATTACCTTAAAAAGGTGACGAAAACATTTATACACTTCTATCTGTCTCTGTCTATCTGTCTATCAGTCTATCTGTCTGTCTGTCTGTCTGTGTGTCTCTTACTCTCGGTCCCTCTCCTTTTCTTTTGACCTTAGCAAAAGATAACACTGTGAATGGCAGAAGAATTTAAGCTGATATAACAAAAAAGAAAAAAAACTGACTTAATGGCCACGTGGTTGGGGTGGGGGAGAGGCATTTATTTTACTAATCCTATAAGTAATTCTAAATCTGTTTTCAGGGTGTTTGATGAACGAAGGGAAAATTCCTTCTGGTTGGTAATGTTTTTTAACGTTATTTCTGCAGGTGGGATTTTCTCGATTTTTATTCAGGTCTGCTAATATATATATATATATATATATATATATATGCGCTATTAAGTGAGATCTCCATTAGCCTACTTCATTTATTAACTGTTAATTATCATCACTTTTATTCTATTTTTCTAACGATATTTCTGCAGGTGGAATTTTGTCGATTTTTATTAAAGTCAGCTAATCTATATATATATATATATATATATATATATATATATATATATATGTATTAGAGATAGTGCATGTGTTATATCTAAAGTAAATAGTGCTCAATATCGTTGATAGAACCACTAAGGTAGAGTAGCGTGGACATAAAGTCAACGGTGCGAGGTTATGTTGCAATTTTTTTTCTAATCGAGATTGAGCTGGGGCAGAAATAATTGGGTAATCTATAACAACATTATATTATTGACTGCCTCATTACTTATGTCCTTACTTTACAATGTCTCATTTATGCATTGAATATATATATATATATATATATATATATATATATATATATATAATGTTGTTCTTGTTCCAACGAGAGTAAATTCAATATTTATAAAAAAGAAGGTCGCAAAATGTAATATTTGTTTTCAGAAAAAATGAATTCTTTTTATCTTACATAAAAAAAATAATTTTTTTTCTGAAAACATAATACATTTGCGGACCTTTCTTTTTAAATATATATATATATATATATATATATATATATATATATATATATATATATATATATGCGCTGTAGAATAGGATCTCCATTAGCCTACTTCATTATTTTATCATCTTAATTATCATCATTTATCTATTTTTCTATCTATTTAGTTAACCAGCTATATATGAATTTGCCGATCGGGCTGTCGAGCGAAATCTGCCAATATTGTCAATGTTTCAACTACTTACATTAGCTCAGTCGGTAGAGCGTTCGGCTAGAAACCACAAGGTTCCTAGTTCGATACCCGCTCTCGCCAACTCAGCGTTATGAGTAGCACAGGGATCTGTGCGGTAAAGTAAGGAGCTGATGGTAGGTGTGGCGCTCCACCTCAGACGCTAAAATAATCTCCTTGGTCTAACGCTATTGAAAAGGGGATAGACTCCCTCGCTGCATGGCTGATACCGACATTAGGCCGCCCCGACGACTTTACTTTTTACATCCCCTTTACTCTAATCATTTGAATACGTTCACTACCGGACTAATATGCCTGTGAAAGGTGTGAACCATCTCATCCCCGGCTCTGTTAATCTACAAGAATCGCTTTGGCATTAAATAACCCAAAAAGTTTCATATGCCATTAAATAAAGAAACCAACATTTTATGGGCCATTCTTTAGGTTTCAAACAAGAAATCTTTGGTAAACAATCTTTTGGTTGTTCCTTGATGCTCCTCAGTATTACAAGTCCTTCTTCAATGATTGCAAATGGACATCTCTCAGTATCAGCGATTAAGTACACATTATTGCTGTTGATTGGCTGACCTCGCCTAGTCTATAAATTTAAGTGGTGTATGGTAGCACACCTTATATATTCCAAAATACTCCAGCAAAAATAAACCTAAGCAGCTACACAAAAAATGTATATATATAAAATATATATATATATATAAACATACAATGAATGGGATTCCTTAGACTGTAGGTTTAAATGGAGGCGCGTGGTGTAATGGTTAGAGTCATAGGAAATGGACTTGTCGACCAGAGTTCAAACCTTGACGTGGTTGTGTATATTCCACATAGCGCTGATACCCTTGTGAAAGGTATGAATCCACCAGCTCCAGCTCCAGCTATGGGTAAATAACAGTGCATACTGGGCACTTTAACCTTGGTTAGGCAACTAGTATAGGAGAAGGAAAACATTGAATTCAAGCCTGTTAAACTCGGCCAAAAAAGTGACCTGGTGTCACATCCTGCTCGTGCAAAGGGGTTGGTAAATATATAAACTGTAGGTTTCATATGACACTCCTTCCAATCAGAAAAATCGAGTCACTTCCTAGGTGCATACACCGTAAGGATAGCAAGCTTACACTGTAAGAACAGCAAGCATAATGGCGTGATCCGACTCAAACTTCGTTCATTTGACAACAATAGCGCTAACTATATGCACGCATACGTAGAACGCAATGAGACAATAAGAACAATATGTTATAACAAAAGTGTTGATGAATTTTCTACGCTTCTTCCTATTTAACTTTTACTATATTCGTAATGTCATTATCTCTCTATGTGTCTATCCGGGAATGCAATTGAAAAAATAAAGCCCTGTGCCAATTGAATAAAACCTTTCTAGGGTAGAAATTGACGAGGAATATTGTATTTATATTTACAGAATTCCATTGGGATCACTCGGGTAGAAGGAAAATAGGACAGAAAAATAAATAGGCGAAGAGGAAAACAGCAATAAATTTGCAAATTTAATGAATTTCCATATCGAGAGCACTAATGATAAACCTGTTGATATAGACTATGTATGTATGGATGTATGTATCAATATATATATATATATATATATATATATATATATATATGTGTGTGTGTGTGTGTGTGTGTGTGTGTGTGTACATTTATGCGTGTACATGTTATGTATATGTATATATATATATGTATGCATATATATATATACATATATATATATATATGCATACATGTATGCATATTTATGCATAGATGAATGGATCATATATATAATATATATATATATATATATATATATATATATATATATATATACATGTACACACATAAATGTACACACACATGCATATATGCATATATATATAAACATATATACATGTACATACATATACACGCATGCACATATATATATATGAAATTATAAACACACGCGCACGCGCGCACACACACACACACACACACACTCACATATATATATGTGTGTGTGTGTGTATTTGGGCAGCATTCTTTCATTTATACATGTAGAATTAATACAAAAGACACATCTCCTGTTTAAAAGAACCTTTATACATAAAACAATACAGACCATCCTTAAACCAAATTAATTTCCAATGCAGTACAAACATTTTAAAATGCCTATAACACCTTTCTCACCAATTCTTCTCCTTCCAGCCTCCACATTAATATCATCTTTTAAAAACTGGAACACATCACCCCAGATGATGGCACTTCGATGTGCCGAAAGTACTCGAGACCTAAACTTTGGTGGACGTATCCACGAATTCCACCCAAATATTAAAAAGTTGGCCAGAAAACTCGAAAAGATCAAAAATAAAATTGTTAAACAGATATGTCTTTTGTTTAATTCTACATGTATAAATGAAAGAATGCTGCCCAAATATATATATATATATATATAATATATATATATATATATATATATATATATATTGCGCGGTAAATGGTGTGGGAAAACATCTTTTAAAATTTACACCCTTTCAAAAATCATGGGATTTATTGTGTATGAACTAAAATGTGTATATAGGTAAAAGGTATATACAGCAGTAAAATTATATATATATATATATATATATATATGATCATCAAGAGTTCTTGGCCAAATGCTCGCATAGGCGAGAAACTGACAGTCACCAAACGCCATTGACTCCGTGTCTCCATTCTTCTTACTTACATTTACATATTCTCTATCAGCAATATCATTTATAAATATATCAAACTACATTATACTTATATTCGTTTTATTTTTCTTTATTTTTTCTAAGTTTATCTTCTTTTGTTGTTCATTTTTTCATTCATTCATTCTTTCCTTCGTACTTTCTTTGTTCTTCTTTGTTTTTCTCCCTTTTGTGTTTGCTTCTGCTTTTTACTTCCTTTCTTTCTTTCTCTTTTTCTTTCTCCATCTTTATTCTTTTATTAGTTTCTTTTTTTCTTTCTCCTTATTTAAAAAAATTGTATTCTATCTTTCTTTCTTTTTCCTTTCTTTCTTTCTTCTTTTTTATTTGTTTGTCTGATTCTTTATTTCTCTTTGCTTCTTTTTCCTTTTGCCTCTTGCATTTTATTCTTCTTTCCTTCTTTCTTTCCTTCTTACCTTTTTTTTCCTTTCTTTTTTCACTACAATTTTTCTTCCCTTCCCTTTTTGATTCCATTGATTCTTTCTTTGTTTCTTTATCTTTCTTCCTTTTTCTTTTTACTTTGTATCCTTTCTTTCTTACATCCTCCCCTATTCCTTTGCTTCTTTCTTTCTTTTTCTTTCTTTCTTTCTTTCTTTCTTTCTTTTTCCATCTTGCTCTGTATCCTTCCTTTCTTCCTTGCATCTTTCATTCTACCATTTTTTTCTTCCTTCCTTCCCTTCTTTTTCCTTCCTTTCTTTTTTTCATTCAATACCATTTCTCTCGTTCCTTTCTTTCTTTTTTCTTTCTTTCTTTTTTCTTTCTTTCTTCCGTTTTGGTCCTTGTTTTCATTCAATACCATTTCTCTCGTTCCTTTCTTTCTTTTTTCTTTCTTTCATTTTTCTTTCTTTCTTCCTTTCTTTATGCCTTTTTCCTTCTTTTTTTCCTTTTAATTCTTGCTTTTTATCCTTCTTTCCTTCAATTCGTTTTTGCTTCTTCCTTTATTTCTTTCTTTCACCACCATTTCTCTCCTTTCTTTCCTTCATGTTTCATTGTTTTTCTCTTTCTTTCTTTACCCTTCTTTCTTCCTTTTCCTTCTTGCTCTGTATCCTTCCTTTCTTCCTTACATCTTTCATTCTACCCTTTCTTTCTTCCTTCCTTCTTTACTTTCTTTCTTTTTTTTTCATTCAATACCATTTCTCTCCCCACCCACGTCTATTCTCCTCCCACCTGTATTTATTTAAGTAATCCTTAAAAGCTTTTCAAGCCAATGTGATTTGGAAATGAAATCGACGAATAAAAATATGAATGAAAATAAATTAAAGTTAATGCCAAAGCTATCTCGAAAAGTCGGTGCCAAATGACGGGAATCATGGGATTGTAGCGTGGGGGTGTATTGCAGGCGTTGAAATTGTGAACAGAATGGTGAGAAGGGTTGGCGGGAAACAGATGACTCTAAACGATGCAGAGAAATAGCAAAAACAGATTAAAGAAGCAAAATGAAAGCAGACTCGCACCGTGTTCATCTTTTAATTTTTTAATGTTAAATTTTTATCTTAAAGTTTGTTTTTTTCTTGAATTTTAGGAATAGCTGATTCATCAGAATTAACTTGAGTTGTGAAATAAAAAAGAAAAGTTACTAAAATACACAAGATAGAAAAAGGAACAAAGTAAATGTGACTAAAAAAAATAGTGGAAGTAGTCAGGGAAGGTTAAAGAGAACATTGTATGAAAATTGGGATGGAAAGAAAGGGAGAGTGAAGAAGAAAAAGAAAGAAGAAAAAACCCAGAAAATAACAAGAAGAGAGAGGGGGGGGAGAAATAGAGATAGAGAAGAGGGGTTATACCTAAAATAGAGACAGAGATAGAGATAGAGAGGAGTATAGAGGAACAGGGTAAAGAGAGAGGGAGGTGATATTATATATATATATATATAATATATATATATATATATATATATGAGAAGAGAAGAGAGAGAGAGAGAGAGAGGGGGAGGGGAGGGTGAGAGAAATAGAGATAGAGAGAGGGGTAGAGACAGTAGTAGAGAGGGGTATAGAAGGAACAGGGGTAAAGAGAGAGGTGGTATATATATATATATATATATATATATATATAGAGAGAGAGAGAGAGAGAGAGAGAGAGAGAGAGAGAAAGAAAGAAAGAAACAGTAAGGAAGTGAGAGAAGTGAAAAAGAGCGTGTTTAAATTGAAAAATACAAAATACCTAGAAAGAGATTAGAGAGGAGAGAGAGAGAGAGAGGAGAGAGAGAAGAGAAGAGAGGAGAGAGAGAGGGGGTCAGCGGGAGAGAGGGGGGAGAGAGGGGAGAGAGAGAGAGAGAGGAGAAAGAGAAAGTAAGCGAGAGAGGGGAGAGAGAAGAGAGAGAGGGGTCAGACAGGCAGATTATTACGAACAGTGAACGTAGTGACAGAGACTAAAGAGAAAAGTGTAAAAAATGTTCGAGAAAGAAAAAGAGAGACGTGAGATGAAATAAATTGCTAACAGAGATAATAAGAGAGGTGGTGTTTATAACTAGACAGTAGGAAAGAGGGGTATTTGAGAAAGGGTAAGAGGGAGGGAGAGAGAGAGAGAGAGAGAGAGAGAGAGAGAGAAGAGGAGACAGAGGACAAAAGAAAGAAAGAGCAGTAAAGAAGTGAGAGAAGGGAAAAGAGCGAGGTAAATGAAAAAGGAAAATACAGAGAGAGAGAGAGAGAAGAGAGAGAGAGAGAGAGAGAGAGAGAGAGAGAGAGAGAGAGAGAGAGAGAGAGAGAGGGGGGGGGTTCTTGCAATGTCATTCTGGTTGTAGTACTTCAAAGCTGTAGAGTTTGGTAATACAAAATACCTAATAATATCTGTTTTGGTTATATGTTTTACTTGAAATAATATAATTCTGATATCTTTAGCTTAGAAGATAACTTTGTTATAGGTGTATCTCTTTACAGACAATACTGTATCATCATCTGAATTAAGTCTATCATTTGAAAAATCTAATTTCTAATTATATTTCATGAATATAAGATTGGGACGAAAGTCTTGTTCTATTCAAAGTAACATTTATTCAGTTTTACGGTATTACCGTATCCACCGTGCTCACCAAACCTTCCCCCTTCAGACTATTACCGGTTTTCTCATATGAAAAACCAACTTTATTGGACAAAGTATCGGTCCGCTGAAGAAGTTAACGGTGATTTGGAAAAGGGGTTCGCTTCAAAACCTGTAGAATTCTATGCAAACGACGTAAAACAATTTCCAGAACGTTGGCAAAGATGTGTGTACCATAAGGAAGACTATTTTCAATATTTCAGAGACACTGACGAATAATGTTTTGTTTATATATTTCTCAATTTACATGTCTTTATTTGTTAGATAAATACTATTTTGTATCGGACAGGACTTTCGTTCCAATCCTATATATATATATATATATATATATATATATTATATAATAAAAATAAGCGTTAAAAAAGTAAAAAATATATATATATATATAAAAAATAATATAATATATATATATAAATATAAATAATATACTATATTAGTATATAAATATTATACTATATATATTATATATATATAGAGTTATACTTATTTTTTTGATTGCTCTATATTTATATTTTTTATTAGAGAATTTCAGTGCTGTAGAGACTGGTAATAAATAATTTCTAATGATATCCGTTTTGATTGTATAATATTTCATTATAAATAATAAAATTATAGTATCTTTGGTTTAGAAGAAAACGATTTATAGAAATTTGTTAGAGGTATATCTAATTTATGGAAAGTACTGTATCATGTTCTGTACAATGTACATCTTTTTCATATCTGTTTTGAGTGTGTGATTTTCCACAAGAAATGATAAATCACGGTATCTTCGGTTTTGAAGAAGGGATATATTTATTCATGAGCAATACTGTAATTAGATTTTAATATGTACATATAAAAAAAGTCAGCTAAGTGGCCTACTGTTACCGACAATAGGCCACTCCGTTGATTTTACTTATATATTCAAATTTTGCTAGCAGAATTTCAGTGCTGTAGAGATTGGTAATAAATGCTAGCTAACGATATCTGTTTTTATGGCATAATGTTTCACTAGAAATAATAAAATACTTGTATCTTTGATTTAGAAGAGAATTCCTATTTTTGTAACAGAATTTCAGTGCGGTAGAGATTGGCAGTAAATGACACCTAATTATATTCGTTTTGATTGTATAAGGTTTCAATAGAAATAATAAAATACTGTTTTTTTTTTTAGTTTGGAAAAAAATTCGTATTTTTGTGACAAAAAGTTGGAGAGATTGGTAATAATTGATACCTAACGATATCCGTTTTTTGATTGCCAAATGTTCCACTAGAAATGATTAGATACTGGTATCTTGGTTTTTAAGAAATTCATATTTTGGTAACGGAATTTCAGTGCTGTAGAGTTTGGTAATAACTGCTACCTAACGATATCCGTTTTGATTCCATAATGTTTCACTATAAATAATAAAATATTGGTAACAATTTTAAAGCTGTAGAGCTTGGTAATAAATGCTACCTAACGATATCCGTTTTGATTATATAATATCTCACTAGAAATAATAAAATACTTGTATTATCTGATTTAGAAGAAAATTCATATTTTGGTAAAATATTTCAGTGCTAGAGAGAGTGGTAATAAATGATACCTAACGATATGCGTTTTGAGAGCCTAATGTTTCACAATGAATTATAAAATACTGAACATTTATAGGAAGGATGTTATTTATGGGCGATAGTGTACAAATAAAATCATAGATAAATTCATAGAAAAAAAAAAGAAATCATATTTATTCGATAATGGCAGATGAAAATCTTTTCCCATATTAAACCTATTATTCTATGTCTGAAAATGATTGATTGAAATGTTGTGAATATTCAAACCCTTGTTGATTAAATTTACATTGGGCTTTATTCTATTCAGTAATGCAATTATATTTATTTAATATTAGATTGAATATTCTCTCTTAAACAACTTTAATATTTTATTTTTGCTTTTATTTCTCTTATCAATGGGTAGGTAGTCCGATATTTAAAAAAAAAGAAAAATCAAAATCAACTACAATGTCTGTGCGAATGTCTTAAGTTATTCATTCTTCGTATTTTATTGGTTATATTAGGCTAGTCATTGATTTCCAAAGAGAATTTACTTAATAAAACTCGTAAAAAAAACACCCTCTAGGCGGTATAAAAAATAATTTTAGAAATATATTGTCTGAGGGATGTGGCTGTTAAAAATTCAATGTCAGAGGGTTTGTATCATAAGTAAGTAAAATCATCAAGTTTATTAAAGGAAAAAAACAAAAACAATTTGAACAATGGAATTTTGTTTTGTCACCCTCAGATAAAATATTGCGTTCATCTATTAATAATTAATCAAATAATTATTTTGAATATCTGACACATAAATTTTACACAAAATCGTTGGTATTTATTTATATATAAACTTTTTAGTTAAGCTAAAAATTCTGATTTAATTATTCAGACTCTTATTTTTGTAGAAGAATTTAAAACTCGTACGAGTAAAATAGATTTTGTTCGGATTTCATAAAATGAAATAATGGATGTGGGGGAAGTCGACCAGGTAAAAACATATTTCATGTCATATTACTAAAAATCAAACATTCTAAACATAAATACATCTAGAGGTTAATAAGTAACAAAATTATCGTAAAAAATTGACTCTTAATTAGTTTTAAACAGAATTTTTAAAAATAATTAGCGTGATGTAATCAATTACGTAGTTTTGAATTACAGTCAAATTAAAACGAACCTAATTTATTAAATATATTATATATAGTATATATATATATATAAAACACAAATACACTCTTAAATACGCACATACACACGTGCAATTCCGCGCTAGGGTACAGTCATAACGTCACAACCAACACGCTTTTTCATGGACACGCGCATGACAACATACACACAAGCACAAAAAAAAGCCTGCATTCACGTAAACATACAACACGAGAATACAGTTATATAAAATTACCATCATTTTCAAAAAAAATTCATTTAAAAAGAAATGCCCATAATAGACTGCTTCATTTCCAGTGATCTTTTGAAAAGAGATTTTATCTCGAAATTCAAGATTCAAATACAGGTTAGAACCACACAACACCATTGTTACCCGTATTATTATTTTTTTTTTTCTTTACCTGCATGTGATATGCTTCTAAATCAACCTCTAACCAACTAATATTATATAATAGTATATATTATATATATATACTATATAATGTGTGTGTGTGTGTGTGTGTGTGTGGTGTGTTTGTGTGTGTTGTTGTCTGTGTGATCAGCGTGAATTTTAGATGGTTTGTTGTTTTTCAATTACATTCACTTATTCTTCCAATTACTTCTTCTTCTTCTTCTTCTTCTTCTTCTTCTTCTTCTTCTTATTATTATTATTATTATTATTATTATTATTATTATTATTATTATTATTATTATTATTAATATTTATTTCCTTTTTGAATTTTTCACGATAAGCGTTAACATAATGGTCTTTCGCTGGAATCTGAGTGACAAAAATCTCCTCAGTGTTCCCAGGACTCTTCTGAGTATTCTAGCTGATTCAACAATGCTATTGTCTGGTGGTCTCAATTCTTCCTCTGATTTCCAGTTCCTCCAGTCTCTTTTTATAAGTTTGTGGGAAACGTTCCAAATACTCCAACTTTAGTTTAAACATTAAAACCAGAAGAAACTTAAAAGATGCATAAATATTTATACCCTAATAGAGAATAGAAAAACATTGTGGAATACGTAGGTGGCAATTGTTCCCGTCATTGGAGGCGAGATCGGACGAGAGTCAGCCACGTAAATGGATTGGAAGAATTACTCGTAGAAACCCGAGGAAGAATTTAGACCACGAATAAATAAAATCCAGGTACATTTGGTTTAGGATAAACCTTTTATAAAAATTGTAAGGTGTTATTATTTGTATAAAAAAGCAGCTGTAATAATTCTATCATCTAAAGAAATAAGTTCTATCTCAATTTGTTGATAGCCCTGAAATAATTCTATCATCTAAGAAAAGAAGAAGGGCCCGGTTAGCTCAGTCGGTAGAGACGTTCGCTAGAACCACGAGGTTCGCTAAGTTCAATACCCGCCCTCGCCAACTCAGCGTATGAGTAAGCAAGGACCTCTGTGCGTGGTAAAGTAAGGACTGATGGTAGGTTGTGGCGCCTCCACCTAGACGCTAGAATATCTCCTTGGTCTAGCGCTATTGAAAAGGGGATAGACTCCCCTCGCTGCAAAGTGCGCTGATTAAAACCCCGACATTAGGCCGCCCCGACGACTTTTTTTATATAATAATATAATATATATATAACAGATAATATATAATAATATTAATATATAATGATATATATATAATATAATAATAGATAATTATACAATATAATAAATATATAATAATACACTATATATTAATATATAATATATAATAATATTAATAAGTATAATAATAAATATAATATTGTCCAGGGTGTCCACAAGGTCTTGAAACAGTTTTAAAATTGAACATTAATAACTTACATTGTACAAATGATAAAATATTTTCGTAAAAAAATCATATAAAATTCAACTCTTAAAGATTTAATATTGATGTATTTTTTTTTTTGCACTTCAACATGACTTGCCATCTTTTGTTGATACATTTTCAACCTGTAGCAGCTTATTATTGGACACCTGTATAATTGTATGCAAGGAATCTGCGTATTTTTAACCTGCTTTATATTCACATTTCGATAGAATTCCAGTGCTGAAGAGATTGGTAATGATTAATGGTTGGCAACGTTCCGTCTATTTTAGACGATGGCGTAGTTTTCTCTCTCTCTCTCTCTCTCTCTCTCTCTCTCTCTCTCTTTCTCACACCACACTTACAGCTACGTGAGTGGCTGAACAGACCGATCCTCGAATGGCAGTCTCTGGTGCAATGGCTGTATCAAACAAAAGGTGATGCTTTCTGTAGGTGTTTGGGGGTGCTGCTGTTCTCTCCTTTCTTTTAGCTCTCTTTTCTGTGGCACTTTTTTCCTCTCTTCTTCGCTTCTTTTTGTTCCTTGTTCGACGAGGAGGCGCCAGGTTGCACGGTCTTCTGCACAAGCCTCCCACGTGTCTATGTCGATGCGGCATGTCTTCAGGTCTCTCTTGCAGACATCTTTGAAGCGCAGGCGTGGTCTCCCTGCCGGTCGGGTGCCCTCTACTAGTTCAGCATACGGTAGGTCTTTGGGGATGCGGCCTTGGTTCATCCTCCTGACATGGCCAAGCCAGCGGCCTCGGTTCATCCTCCTGACATGGCCAAGCCAGCGGCCTCGGTTCATCCTCCTGACATGGCCAAGCCAGCGGCCTTGGTTTATCCTCTGACATGGCCAAGCCAGCGGCCTTTGTTCATCCTCCTGACATGGCCAAGCCAGCTGCCTTTGTTCATCCTCCTGACATGGCCAACATGGCCAAGCCAGCTGCCTTTGTTCATCCTCCTGACATGGCCAAGCCAGCGGCCTCTGTTCATCCTCCCGACATGGCCAAGCCAGCGGCCTTTGTTCATCCTCCTGACATGGCCAAGCCAGCGGCCTTTGTTCATCCTCCTGACATGGCCAAAGCCAGCGGCCTTTGTTCATCCTCCTGACATGGCCAAGCCAGCTGCCTTTGTTCATCCTCCTGACATGCCAAGCCAGCTGCCTTTGTTCATCCTCCTGACATGCGACATGGCCAAGCCAGCTGCCCTTGTTCATCCTCCTGACATGGCCAAGCCAGCTGCCATTGTTCATTCCTGACATGGCCAAAGCCAGCGGCCTCTGTTGGCCAGCGGCCTTTGTTCATCCTCCTGACATGGCCAAGCCAGCGGCCTTTGTTCATCTCCTGACATGGCCAGCCAGCGGCCTTTGTTCATCCTCCTGACATGGCCAAGCCAGCTGCCTTTGTTCATCCTCCTGACATGGCCAAGCCAGCTTGCCTTTGTTCATCCTCCGACATGGCCAAGCCAAGCCAGCTGCCTTTGTTCATCCTCCTGACATGGCAAGCCAGCGGTCTGTTCATCCTCCCGACATGGCCAAGCCAGCGGCCTTTTGTTCATCCTCCTGACATGGCCAGCCATGTTCATCCTCCTGACATGGCCAAGCCAGCTGCCTTTGTTCATCCTCCTGACATGGCCAAGCCAGCGCCTTTGTTCATCCTCTCTGACTGGCACAGCCAGCCAGGCCTTTGTTCATCCATCCTGACATGGCCAAGCCAGCTGCCTTTGTTCATCCTCCTGACATGGCCAGCCAGCCTGACATGGCCAAGCCAGCGGCCTCTGTTCATCCTCCTGACATGGGCAAGCCAGCTGCCTTTGTTCATCCTCCTGAAATGACCAAGCCAGCGGCCTTTGTTCATCCTCCTGACATACCAAGCCGTATGAATAATACCTAATGATAACTGTTTTGTTTGTATATAATAGATTGGCAGAAGTACTGGCAGAAATCCGAGGAAGAATTCAAACCACGAATACAATATATTTATACAGATATTAATGTTGGTGAAAGACAACGAGCTAGTGCTGCTGGGGGAAAGATGATCACTTGGAATCGTGCAAGAAATTATATTTTAATGTGTCCTAGAGAATTGAAAAAGTTGTGGAATATAAGGGTAAAGGTGATATGAATTGTAGTTGAGGAGTTGGAGCGATTCCCAAAAACTTATAAAAATAGATTACAGGAAGTGGAAATCAGAGGAAGAATTGAGACCTCCAGACAATAGCATTGTTGGAATCAGCGAGAATACTCAGAAGAGTCATGGAGACCTGAGGAGATTTTTTGTCACTCAGATTCCAGCGAAAGACCATCAGCTAACGCTAGTGTGAAAAACTCACAAGATGGAACATAATAATAATAATAATAATAATAATAATAATAATAATAATAATAATAATAATAATAATAAAACATTATACAAAACTAGACACGACTGGGTTGGGAAGGTGATCCACTGGGAATTATGCAAAAAATTAAATTTTGACCACACAACAAAATGCATAAACGAGAATCTGTTCTTGAGAACGAAATGCATAAAATTCTCTGGGACTTTGAAATAAAAACGGATCACCTTATCCCAGCAAGAAGACCAGACCTAGTGTTGATAAAACAAAAAGAAAAGAACTTGTCAACGGGGTGATTTTGCAGTGCCAGCAAATCACAGGGTAAAGCTAAAGGAAAATGAAAAAATGGACAAATATCTGGACCTTGCCAGAGAACTAAAAAAAATTATGGAATATGAAAGTGAAAGTGATACAATTGTCGTTGGTACACTTGGAACGGTCCCAAAAGGATTAGAAAAGGGTTGGAAAGTTTGGATATCAGAGGAGATTGAAACCATTCAGAACACTGCACGGCTGCAATCTGCCAGAATACTCAGAAGACTGGAGAGCTGAGGAGAGACTTGCTGTCACTCAGACTCCAGTGAAAAGACATCAGTTAATGCTGATGTGAAAACTCAAAAGGAGTAAATGATGATGATGAATGATGATGATAAATAATAATAATAATAATAATAATAATAATAATAATAATAAAAAATAAATGTAATTAGATGTATTGCTGTTATTTTTATCGATTAGTCTATGTTCGATCATCTCTTTAATTGTATGACAGTTTCTTAATGTTACTGCCAGTGATTATGACAGTGGGGTGTGGGGGTCATACCAATACCGGTAGTTAGCAAGTCGTCGCTGGGGACACGTCAGCCACATTATTGATAAAATGACAAGGCAAATTAACAATGCAATAAAACTACCAAACGTAACGACAACATTCAAATTGATCAATCAACTGTTACTGGCTTAGTGGTTAGCAATATGGGCTAAGGCTTTTAGACGATGTTGGTTAGATGGATTTTATGGCATGTAAAAACTCTTGGGTTATTTTATGCCAAAAGCGTTTTTTGTTGCATTTATTCTTATTGGGTTGTCAATTTTTGTGAACTCATTTTTATTTATTTATTTAACCCATAGTTGGGACTCTAATAGCTACTACAGCTCAATGACAGAGTGGATCTGGGAGTAATGGCAATGAAGGAGTACTCCACATTCCCCAGAGCTCCAAAATTGGAACCTCACCACTTGATGCATACTAGTGTCATACCGAGGATTACTAGATTCTAAGTTACCACCTTCTCGCATAAAAATTATAAAAGGGTGGAATCAGCTAGAATATAGATGATAACAAATTTGATTGTTAAAAAACCATCATATTCAATGTCAGAGTGGATCTGGGAGTAATGACAATGAAAGAGTACTCCACATTCCCCAGAGCTCCAAAATTGGAACCTCACCACTAGATGCATACTAGTGTCATACCGAGGATTACTAAGATTCTAAGTTACCACCTTCTCGCATAAAAATATAAAAAAGGGTGGAATCAGCTAGAATATAGATGATAACAAATGATTGTTTAAAAACCATCATATTCAATGTCAGAGTGGATCTGGGAGTAATGACAATGAAGAGTACTCCACATTCCCCAGAGCTCCAAAATTGGAACCTCACCACTAGATGCATACTAGTGTCATACCGAGGATTACTAGATTCTAAGTTACACCTTCTCGCATAAAAAATTATAAAAAGGGTGGAATCAGCTAGAATATAGATGATAACAAATGATTGTTTAAAAACCATCATATTCAATGTCAGAGTGGATCTGGGAGTAATGACAATGAAAGAGTACTCCACATTCCCCAGAGCTCCAAAAATTGGAACCTCACCACTAGATGCATACTAGTGTCATAACCGAGGATTACTAAGATTCTAAGTTACCACCTTCTCGCATAAAAATTATAAAAAGGGTGGAATCAGCTAGGAATATAGATGATAACAAATGATTGTTTAAAAACCATCATATTCAATGTCAGAGTGGATCTGGGAGTAATGACAATGAAAGAGTACTCCACATTCCCCAGAGCTCCAAATTGGAACCTCACCACTAGATGCATACTAGT
>CM042161.1:57802193-57824693 GCA_023376005.1 Doryteuthis pealeii | reverse complement strand
TCACACCACCTTAGGGACTCCAGCTCCTGGTTTACTCCCCTAGCCTTTCCTTGAAAGGTAGCAAGGGTTTTGTTTCGGACTTTCCGTTAGCTATTTCTACCTCACCTACCTCCATAAGACTGTGTTATAATAAACTAGCAGTACTTACTCATATACATGTTGTAAGAATCTCCACGTTAGACGGTAAGCCCCTTAAGCCAGTAGAACAATTCACGTACCTGGGTAGTAATATCTCATCCACAGATAACGATATTAACACACGAATAGGAAAGGCATGGATGGCCACAAACAAATTGTCTGTCATATGGAAGTCTGATCTCACTGACAAGCTAAGCGACATCTCTTCCAGGCTGTAGTCATATCAGTACTGCTGTATGGCTGCACTACTGGACCCTAACGAGGCGCCTCGAGAATAAGCTAGATGGGAGCTGCACAAGAATGCTGCGAGCAGTTCTGAACAAGTCGTGAAACAGCATCCCACAAGGGAGCAGCTGTATGGTCACCTGTCCCCTATCTCACAGACTATCCGAGTGAGACGGACTAGGCATGCAGGGCACTGCTGGAGAAGCAAGGATGAACTCATAAGTGATGTTCTCCTGTGGAAGCAACACATGGACATGCCAGTGTGGGCGCCCAGCAAGGACCTATATCGACCAGCTATGTAAAGATGCTGCTGCAGTGAAGAAGAACTCCCTGTGGCGATGAATGATAGGGAAGGTTGGCGAGAGATTGCCTTGGATATCCGTGCTGCCTGCGCGACATGATGATGATGAAGAATACATATATATATATATATGTTATTATAATGGAGATTGCGTGTTTATCTGTCTGTAACCGAAACTATATTACTACTCAAGTCACAATTCCTTTAGTTATTTACGTCACATTCTCTATGGTTTCATTTTTTATTTAAACCTCCATTAATAATAAAATTGTTTTACATTATTAATACTGTTGGCCATAGGTATTAGCCACTCATCCCACCTATGAGGGCGTGACACAAAGACATTTTTTATGTGGGCCCACCCACAAGCCGAAGCTCATGGGTGATAGGTGGAAAAAATTGCGTCGATTCCGCCGGCATTCCCCCTCAAGGGGGCGCCTCAGGCGCTGGGCAATAAACCCAGCACGTTTAAATCAAGGGGGCAGGTATTGCCTGAGGTGATAGCCCCCTGGGATCGACGCTATTAACTTGTAAAGACCCAGAGCCGAAACCAGTGGACCCCCACCACGAGGGGCGGGTTTATTTACATACTAATAACATGCAATTCTTTCTTTCTTTCTTTCTTTTTTCTTTTTTTTCTTTTATATTTTTCATTCTTCTGTTTCTTTTTTCTTTTTTACCTATAATCTTCATTCATTCATTCTTTCTTTCTTTCTTTTTTTTTTTCCCATTCTGTTTCATTTTACGTTCCTACATATGTTATAATTTCTTTCTTTCTTTCTTTCTTTCTTTCTTTTTTCTTTTTTCTTTTTTTTTCTTTTATATTTTTCATTCTTCTGTTTCTTTTTTCTTTTTTACCTATATTCTTCATTCATTCATTCTTTCTTTCTTTCTTTCTTTTTTTCCATTCTGTTTCATTTTACGTTCCTACATATGTTTATACTTTCTTTCTTTCTTTCTTTCTTTTTTTTTTTTTTCCTTTTTTTCTTTATATTTTTCATTCTTCTGTTTCTTTTTTCTTTTTTACCTATATTCTTCATTCATTCATTCATTCTTTCTTTCTTTCTTTCTTTCTTTTTTCCATTCTGTTTCATTTTACGTTCCTACATATGTTTATACTTTCTTTCTTTCTTTCTTTCTTTCTTTCTTTCTTTCTTTCTTTCTTCCTTTTCTTTTTTTTTTTCTTTATATTTTTCATTCTTCTGTTTCTTTTTTCTTTTTTACCTATATTCTTCATTCATTCATTCATTCTTTCTTTCTTTCTTTCTTTTTTCCATTCTGTTTCATTTTACGTTCCTACTTATGTTTATACTTTCTTTCTTTCTTTCTTTCTTTTTTTCTTTTTTTCTTTATATTTTTCATTCTTCTGTTTCTTTTTCCCTTTTTACCTATATTCTTCATTCATTCATTCTTTCTTTCTTTCTTTTTTCCATTCTGTTTCATTTTACGTTCCTACATATGTTTATACTTTTCTTTCTTTCTTTCTTTCTTTCTCTTTTAAATACCACCTTCGCCACCACCACTCCCATCCCTATCTTATTTGCCAATAAAAGCAACAAAGAGTTCAAATCAGAATTGTTCCTTATGCAAACCAGCTAATGTCCATTTTCCCGATAAATTGCATTAGAACCGAGGAGGTTTTTTTTCTCCACTCGATTAACACCTGAGAGTTTTAAGAGAGACACAAAAATAAATTATCGACTTGTGAGCGCTGAAATTGTTCCTGAAAATCGACGCATGAAAAGACATCGGCCAGCAGTAAAGCCTTCCATTATTCACCACGTGACCACACGTTAGTGCGTCTGTGTCCATATCTATTCCGAGTGGCTGCAAACATAACCTACTTTTTTATATCTCCTATGGCACTAGAGATAGAAAGACTGTGTTGCACCAATCGCCTAATTGGGAAGAGATTGCCTAGCTTATCATATTTATTACCTAAAGATTATTAATACTGTTGGAATATTTTGATATACATACATACATACATACATATATATATATAATATATATATATATATATATATATATATATATATATATAAAATCCCCGCATAGTACAATAGCACTTCATTTTAACACCCTCCACACAACCTTACACACCTAAATGCATTCTAATAGAACACGCATTTCCAACAACGCAATCTCGAAAACAAGCAGAAACTAAATGGATTCTAAAAAATTACAACTCACGTGAGGGACTGAACGCTGACATCGGAATACTCCGTTATTTATTAAATTTTTTACAGACGCTGCCGCTGTCAATAACAACAGAGACAAAAGATCCGTTGAACAGGAACAACAGTCATTTGATAAAGGGTATCTAACGAACCCGAAAATTTATGATAAAAAATAATAATAAAAAAATAAGTGAATCCAATACTCCATAACATCGAGTTCATTCATTTTATTTCAGATGCTTCGTAATAACGCCCAATTTAAAAAAACATAAATATTATATATATATATAATATATATTATATATATATATATATATATATATTTACCGACCCCTCTGCACTAGCAAGATGCGACACAAGGTCAATCTTTTAAGCGGAGTTTAACAGGTTTGCATTCAGAGTTTTCCTTCTTCTAGACGGATTACCTAGCCATGGCTAAAGAGCCCAGTCTGCCCTGCTATTTACCCATAGCTGGAGGGAGAATTGGATTCATACCTTTCCCAAAAGTATTAGCGCTATGGTAAATGTAAACATTTTCGTCCAGTTTTGCTATATATAGTGTGCTAAAATACACCACATAGATTTATAGACTAGACGAGGTCACGTGGTTGAAAGCTCAACCAATCAACAGCCCTAATGCGTGGCTGGTTGACTACTTTAAGCACTGATACTGAGAGACGTTCATTTGTAATCATTGACGAAGGACTTACAATACTGAGGAGCACCAAGCAACAACCAAAGGATTCTTTACCAAGGATTTCAGCTGGACTTGCTTGGAGGCTAAAGGATGACCCATAGAATCGTAACACATATTATTGTAGAAAAAGCTTCAACTATCTATATTATTGTACTGACCGTATTGCTGTTATGGCAAACACCTAAATCTTTTTATGATATATATGTACAGGTGTTTGTGTCCGGTTATGACGTTAAACTGCATCTAGTGGTGAGGTTCCAATCGTGGAGCTCTGGGGAGTGTGGCGTTCCCCTTCATTGGCATTACTCCCATCTCCACTGGGACCCAGAGTGGTAGTACTAGTTAGGGCCCTATTCATTCGTTAAATAGTTAAAATGGGTTTAAAAAATATTGTATACTCAAGAAGAACGAATAAAACAAAAACGTCTTAGGCATGATATAACCTAAGAGTTAGCATTCTGTAAAATCTAATTACCCAACCAACAGAGCAAGTCCTTATATATATATATATATATATATATATATATATATATATATATAATCTTATTATAATGGAGATTGTGTGTTTTTCTGTCTGTAACCGAAACTATATTCCTACTCAAGTCAAAATTCTCTTAGTTATTGACATCACATTCTCCATGATTTTATTTTTATCTAAACCTCAATTATTAATAAAATTGTCTTACATTATTAATACTGTTAACTATGTCTACATACTGACAAACATGCAATTATATTTATATATACAACAAAATAGCGGTTGCTAGTGTGAACGGGGAAGGCTAATTTGCATATTAATATTAAAAAATCGAATTTAATAAATATGTGCTTAGTATTATTGATTTCTAACTGTTTGGTTTTATTTTAATGAATATAAGCAAACATTCAATGAATCTTAAATGAAAATCCATTAACAAAAAAAAAAACTGTAATTTTATTCTTTACTTCCTCTTATAACTAAATACTTAAATTAGAAAAAATAACAATGAAAGACGAGAGTGATGGAAGAGTAAGTTTCAGTTGTTCCATTTTTTATTATACTCCCTCTGTTTCAAATCTTTTATTATACTCCCTCTGTTTCAAATCTTTTTATCTGTATTCTTATTTAGTTTTATTAGCCTTTCTAATTTAATACAATATTTTATTACATTAAAACTTAAATACTTGCACCCGGAGGGTGCATATATTTGCTAGTATATATATATATATATATTATATATATGTGTGTGTGTGTGTTTCATAAAATCATCGAGTTTGAAGCTGTATTTACCAAGATAACAAATTTATTATTGTCCAAATGAATCTCACATTACGCTACCTTTCACGTTCATATGTGCATCTCTTAAATCCCACAATTTTTATTTCTGTTGTTTATTGTAATACAAATTGTGTTTCGTTAATAAATTATTATTTCAAATTGAAAACAAATTAATTCTGCAGAATTTTGCTTGGTGAAGTTATATACAAAATTTTAATATATTTCTTTCTTTATTTCTGTTGTTTAAACTTATTCGATTGGAAGTGGAAATTACTTAAAATGAAAAATAATGAGACGAAGAATATCTATTTTGATTTTTTTTTTCTTCTGAAACTTTACAATGTCCTTATATTTTATTATCTCTTTTGTAAAGAATTAAATGATTAAAAATAACTGAATTGTAAGAAAATAATTAATCTAACACATCTATTAATAATGGAGATTCGGTCTTAATTTGTCTGTAACCGAAAGTACGTAAGTACTTGTGTCACATTACCGAAAATCATCAACACATAGAATACCTTATGATTTTCAATTACCTAGGCAAGAGCAGAGTCAGGTTACCCAACATTTTGTGCATAGTTAGATTTATGCTTTTAACAAGGACAATGGCGCAAAAATATCAGCTGTTCATTAGACGCCATTCAATCCTCGGCTGCTTGCGTTCCACCATTATTTAGTTTGTGCAGCAGCCTGTCTCCCTCGTCTCTCGTCTCTGTCTCTTGTGTTCTTCCAAAACGCGATCTTACTTAATCTCCCAAAATTTTAATTGTTTAATAATTTACTCTAATCAGTTTGGCGCACGTCAGCATTTAGGTTTGGTTTGTTTTGTTTTACGGCATATCAACCTCAGTGGGTCATTTAATGCCGATAAAGTTTTGAAATAAATAAATTCTTAATGGATAATACAATTTTTTTTACAAATACATTTTTCTATTTAACCCATAGATAGGACCCTAACAGGTACTACCACTCCGGGTCAGAGTTGACCAGGGAGCAATGGTGATGAAGGGGTGCTCCACATTCCCCAAATCTCCAAAACTGGAACCTCACCATCAGATAGAGTTTAACGTCATTCCCAGGACATGTAGACCCACAGCCACAGCCTTCTAGCACCCATATGATAAAAAGGGATGGGGCTTGCCATAAGGACAATAGGGTTGGGAAAATCATATTGGTGCTAGGGCTTGACGTGACCAGCCAATTGATCGGAGGGGGCCTCTCCGACCGCCCGTCTAGCCCAAGATAGGGCCAAAGTGGAGTATTGCATGTCATGAACTGCTCATCCACCTGGGCTCTATCTTTAAGCATCACGGGTCGCCACTCACGACCAAAAGGTGGTCTCATTGGGGGAGTTTTACCCCTCTGCAGAGGTGCAGTCGGTGCATTCTAACGCCCCAGCCGACAGGGCGGACGTCAGCAATTAAGAATAAATATCAACTGATTGAAAGTGACGTGTACACCTTATTCACTCCTCGGATAGTAGCATTCCATCCTCATTTATTATGTTCCATTTATAAACATTACGTTAACATTCCAACAAAATATTTCACTAAAATTATTTTACTTCCTATTTCATTTCATCCCGAATCCAAGCCCCCAATTTATAAATTACACTTTACTAGAATAATTACATGAGATCCCTAATTATTTTACAGTCTGATTATTGCTTCACTCCGTGTCACCGTCGTGCGTGTTTGATGTACGGCGGTGAGTCTCCTCCATCTCTCGTCTTTATTTTACAGTATCCTAAAATTTTAATTGTTCATTAATTTACACTAATCGTTTTGGCGCACGTCAGCATTTAAACAAAAATATCAGCTGATTAAACGTGACGTGTACACCGCTATTCCATACTCGGATACCTGCATTCCATTATTCTTTAGTATATTCCATTTGTCAACATCACGTTTACTTTCGGATTGTTTACATTCCAACAAAATATTTCTCTAAAACTATTTTACTTGCTATTTTATTTAATTCTAAATCCAAGCCCCGAAATTATACATTATACTTTACTAAAATAATTAATGATATCCCTGATTATTGCTTCACTTTGTGACACCGGCCGACGTCGCGTGTGTTTGATGTCCGGCGGTCTGTCTCCTCCGTCTCTCGTCTCTGTCTCCTGTGTTCTTTCAAAACTCGATCTTATATAATCTCCTAAAATTGTAATTGTTCATCAATTTACTCTAATCGGTTGGGCGCACGTCAGCATTTAAACAAAAAATATCAACTGATTATTAGTAACATGTAAGGGCCGGGTTAGCTCAGTCGGTAGAGCGTTCGGCTAGAAACCACAAGGTTCCTAATTCGATACCCGCCCTCGCCAACTCAGCATATGAGTAGCATAAGGATCTGGGCGGTAAAGTAAGAAGATGATGGTAGGTGTGGCGCTCCACCTCAGACGCTAAAATAATCTCCTTGGTCTAGCGCTATTGAAAAGGGGATAGACTCCCTCGCTGCATGGCTGATACCGACATTAGGCCGCCCCGACAACTTTACTTACTTATTAGTAACGTCTACTCCTCTATTCCATCCTCGTGTATGATTTGAATGAATGTGCAACGTAGTCTATTTCGCGAAGTCATCTGGTGTAATGGTTAGCAATCTAGATTTGCCAACTGTTATTAGTGAGTTCGATTCTCTTTGGGCGATCCATACTTCTGGCCTTGTACCACATCTAAGTTAAGCTTAGAAAATAAATATAATTTACTAGTCCATAGCACCGCGGAAGGGGCCAAAACATTTGTTGTGCAAAATATGAAAGCCCAGTTTATCACAGTAGAGTAACCAAATGGTTCAAGAAATTTCGCTCAGGTTGCAAGAACCTTGAAGATCAGGTAAGGTCAGGTAAGCTTAAAATCGTGTATTACAAGGCTGTGCTCGAAGCAATTGAAGCAAATCTGTCGAATAGCACTCAGCAGATATATCGTGAGGTCAGCATCTCACAGTTCAGTGTGGGTCACCGGATTTGCTTCACTACATCGGCAAAAGCATCCACAGTTGCCGAATTTTACCCCACGTTACTAAAATATTGCAAAACTTTTGACAACCTTGTTTCTAGAGCCCTGTCGACTAGGGCTGTAGAATAAGTGGACTGCACCTGTTATATAGTGGACCCGTCAAGAAACACGGAACAATTGTATTTATAAAAATAAAAGATTATATCTTTATTTCCTCGGTTGTGTGCAGACTGAGAGTCGTTAACAGGGCTTACATATACATGAAGCCTTCGTGAGTTCTCTGTAAGCAATCTTGAACCTATAGGAATGACTCCTATATTTTTTACAAATAATCAGAGATCTTAAAACAATTATTTTAGTAGCCATAAATTAGGATTTAGATTTTTTTTTAAAATTGTGATTGAAAAAGAATAGAAAGAAAATTAGTTTGGAAATATTTTAGAAACAATAGATTATTGTTTACAGTGTAGATAATCCAAGGACAAATGATTTGTTTACAAACGAGAAATAATAGTTGAAAATTCCAATGATGATATTTATATCAATAGAAAACTTAACGGTCATTGGAATGCCACAAGTAACAGAATCAGCTGATATTTGAACATTCAGACGGCAATATCTACGTCATTAGAAAACTGCCGATTTTCAAGGAATGCACAAAGATCAGCTGATTTTTTATGAATGATTAAAATGATAAAAAAAGGAGTTTAGGGAGAGAAAAGATCAGACAGCATCGGAACATCACCAAAATCACACAGAGAGCTGAGACACGTCAAACAAAGGCTTCGCTCAAAAGTCACAACAACTCAATCCGTCTCACATCTTTTCTCTCTTTCCGACTTGACAGTGTACAAGCAAAAACATTCTTTACTTACTTTGTTTTGGTTCGAAATCACGACCAACCACTCTTATCAATGTAAGTCTTTTTTCATTCATAGATACAATATAAACAAATACATACGCACTCAGCATACACTACTAACTACAGACACATATCGTCTGTCTCCTCGTTGAAAGAACAAAACTATACCACTTGTATTTATGTATATAAAATTGTTTATTGTATCAATTTTGTCTTCTTCTCTTGTTTTTTTTGCAGAGACTGCATTTCCGTATATACATTTAAATTGTGGGGATCAAAACTCGGATCTTCTTTAACCACACAAACACCAAACAAACCTAATATCAGTATGCCTAAATTGATTTCCGCGTTTTTTTTTATTATTGTCCAACTCACGGGGTCACGCCTCTTTGATCGTGACACCTACGCAGTTTTTCTGTAGGCACACCTCCTCGCCCACGCAGCCTGTTTTCATTGGTTATGGGTTACGCCTACATATTTTCTATGCCTACACGGTGTCAAATGTACACCTGCATCTCTGGATGCAAAAGATCAGTTCAATGCTATATCCTGTTTTTTGTTCCTGGCCCGCACTTGACACCCACACACTTCCTACGTGCAGCCCGGGCTCCAGGTGCAAACCAATTGACCAGGCAATATATTACACACTTCAAGACATTTCCAGTTAGACTTACTATACAGAATATGCAAATAAAGATTATCTTTAAATTCGCAGTGAAGGTCAAGCTTGGAATTGATGAAGCTACCTCAGCAGTATCCTCGATTGTTTTCCTTGGTAACTCAAGTGGTGTAATGGTTAACAAGCTAGATTAGCAGACCATTGATAGTGAGTTTGATTCTCACCAGGTACCTCATATTTCTGGTATTGTGCCATATCTAAGCTAAGCTTAGAATTTTCCTTCAATTTTATTTTTCTAAGATGTTAAATTTAGGGCATGCCTTATATACTGCAAGATACAGTATCATAGAGTTAAAAGTAATTTTAAGACCGAATAACTGGTAATTCTTAAAGTTGAATGTAGCAACGTTTATAAATTGAAAGAAAAAAACATTCTTTCTTTTAAATTTAAAAAAAATTTGGAATTTTAGACTGTTGTTCTGATCTTTATTGTTATATACACAAAAAATTATGAAAAAGCATTTATTTATATAGATTTTATAAAAAGATATGGAATTTTTATAATAATCATTTGATATATATAATTCATTATAAAATGATTTTATAAAAATTATGTATAGTTTCGTAAGATTCTCAACTTAAAAGCTTTAATATATCTAATAAGATAACAATTTTAGAAATTTCTCTGAATGTTTGAGATGAGGCTTGAAGATTAGTATTATCTTTGTTATTCGGACTATTGTCCCCATCTTCATTGTTATTTGTACAACGTTTCGGCCGATATGCCCTACGGCCTTCTTCAGGTATAAAACACAATATGAGTCTAGGTAAAAAAACAAAAAAAAAATACATAAATAAATAGCTAGATATTCTAGCCAAATCAAGACATTAGGTTTATAAGTTCCCAAAATTCACACTCAATTGTCCAATTGGACACATGGCCTAGTGGATAAGGTAGTTAGGTTAAGACAGTTCTAAGTGACAGTTATCTCTGGATCTTGAGTGAAGGCAGTTAGAAAAATAATTAACACAACTTCTACCCCAACTATGAAGATGGGGACATATAGGAGATAATACTAATTTTAGAAATATCTTTAATGTCCAGGCAAAACTGATCATATATGATTGATACAGAAAAACAAACAAGGTGAAAAGAGAAACAAATGTTTCAGACATCATTTTCAAAACCATGTTGACTGGGGCAGTAGAATATGCCAACTGTATCTCTGCAGAGTTTTAAGACACCACACCCGATGTGGGCTACCGGTTGACCGAGGGTGGTGACCAGTGATACTTAAGGACGGAATCCAGGTGTCTGAGCAATCAATAACATTCAACTCCTCTGTTTACTTGGGCTAAACAGAAAGTCAGAAAGACCCGCTCCGTTCAATCGGTTGGTCACGTTAACCCTAGCACCTCTATGATTTTACCGACCCTATTGCTCTTGAAGACGGTGGCTGGGGTTCTTAGTGTCGTGTGTATGACGTTAAACTGCAACTGGTGGTTGTAGACTGTCTGGAAGTGTTATGAAAGGGGGAGTCTTTTGATGTAACACCGCTAGTAGCCGTGTATATTTGCATAAATGCACGCCCGTGCAGCTGTACAGAGGAAATATAAACGGCGCTTAGTAGCTGTTAAGCAGTTAACAATCTGCACGTGCGCGTATTTATGCAAATATACACAACTACCTGTTACTGGTGTGTATGTGTGTGTATATATATATATATATATATATATATATATATATATATATATATATATTGATTTTTAGTTATTCTTTATAGTTTTCATAGGTTTTTATAGGTTTACATCTTGATTAGGGTTTATTTTATTTTTCATTTTTTTTTATGTTTTATCTTTTATTTTTTTACCTTTTATCTTATTTTATTTTTATTTAAAATTTTTTTAAAACTTTATTTCCTTTATTTTTTAATCTTTATCATTTTATTTTTTATTTTTTACCCATTAACTTCCATTAATTTCTATGATTCTGTAATTCTGATAAAATGTGGGGTTTTTTTTTTTTTTGTTTTTTTTTGGTTTTGTCTGTGCTAATTTTGGTTTTGTACCTAATGTAAACTCATCTCTATAAGGTTTAAGATAATTCTGATTCCCTAATTCTACATTGATAATCTGATTTCCTAATTCCACCTCGATATCTTATTAGTTTTGGTTCCCCATTCCTTTAATCCCAAGTCAGATATATACTCTAAAGTTTAAGACTTCAAATTTAATTGTATAGAAATTTCCTTTTTAACCCTAAGGTTTTACTGAATTCACAATTTTTATCTAGCCCCTTAGTATTACCATTATCATCAGTTATACGTCCTCTCTTTTAACCCTTCCCGACACTCTGCAACCAGTAGAGACATAACACTTCCAGCCACTCTATAGTGGTAATTAGATGTGGGGAGTATGGAATACCCCTTCATCAAAATTATTCCCAGAACTAGCGCTAGGGAAAGGTGAATAGACTCCCTCGCTATGCCGACAATAGGACACCCCGCCGACATTAGATTACATGTATATATTTTCTAGGATATATGCATAATTGAAGTCATACCTAATTTTGTCATACTTAATTAGTTAATAATTAATGAATTTAGGCGGGCATATATGTTCAAATGTAAGGCTAAACAAATCGAGAAAATGTCAAGGGAAGATTGACATTTTCTCGATTTGTTTAGCCTTACATTTGAACATATATGCCTGCCTAAATTCATTAATTATTAACTAATTAAGTATGACAAAATTAGGTATGACTTCAATTATGCATATATCCTCCAAAATTGTCGGCTAAAAGCCATATCAAAATAACACATTGTTTTATTTACTTACTTTCATATATATATATATATATATATATATATATATATATATATATATATATATATTTTGAAAACAAAAAAGGAAATGAATCTTAATAGAAAAAAAATAAAAAAATCTGGCGAATTACCAACTGACTTTGTCGGAAAACGAAAAGAGACCAAATGAATTTCAGTAACAACAAATAATGAAAAGAGTGCTCAATACTTACGAAGTGATGGGTAGAGAACCGAATAGGAGACAGAAAATTTTAGGATTTTGAAACTGAACGTTTTATCTAATCAACATTTCAAGAAAATGTTAGGCCATTGAATAAAGTAAAATTTAGAAGTAAAATTAAATTGAATAAAATAAATCTGACCCGAATTTAGGGTTCCATCTATAGGTTAAATAGATAAAATAATGAGGTGTGACGAGACTGAAAGGCAGCCCTATGAACCAGCGGATTCCCAGCCCCCACAAACAAAGCGCGTCAGGATATGTTTGGCCTGTGGCGAGGGGGAAGAGTGTGACGAGCGGCTACGGATACTCGAACTCGCAACCTCCTCGTAGCTGAGGTGTTGTTAGTAGAGACCCAAATAAAGTATATCCGAATTTGCAGCCGAATGAGCAGAAATAAAGACGGACTGTCGCTGACAGGGTGAGTGAGGAAGAAAGTGTTTGGACGGCAAGTGAAATCCGACGACTGCTATTTGAAGCGAGAGTGGCGTGTTCGGTTGGGAAAGGAATTGCATTTCGCTCGCTGGGAGAGACTTTCAAAGGATTGATATTACCTTGAATTTTTGGACCCTTTCAAAAGATGAGGTTTAAAGATGTGTTTAAAAATGGGTCTAAAATGATTTGAATACCTAACAAGAATGAATAAAACAAAAACATCGTCGGCCTAAAATAACCCATGGGTATGTTAAATACCGTAACACCCAACCAACTAACTAAAAAATCTAGTATCTATATTTAAAAAAAAACGTAACTTTGCATTTTAAAGCTAAGGAATAAGGTAAAAACAACAGCTTCGTCGTCGACATAAAATAACCCAAGGGTTGACATACCGTAGAAAACCAACCAACCAACCAACCAACCAACCAATCAACTAACCAACCTAGTATCTATATTTTTTAAAAGTAACTTCGTATTTGAAAGCAAATGAATTAGGTAAACACAACGGGTTATTGTTCTAATGGCAAACACTATAAAACCGAAAGTCTCTATTAGAATCTCTGTGTCTCTATTAAATCCAAAATATACAAGATAAAACTACATGCACGTCTAAATGCAATCTACATTTCTTACTTTCAAATATTTCATTCGAACTACTCCCCCCTCTCTCTCTCTCTCTCTCTCTCTCTCTCTCTCTATCTATCTATCTATCTTTATCACTGATATCTTTGCATTTTTTCTCATTTTTTTTACATCTATAAACAAAAGATACCGAAGTGTACCTTAGATTAAATATTCCATTTGAACTACTTCCTCTCTCTCTCTCTTTCTCTCTCTCTCTTCCTCTCTCTCTCTATATATATATATATCTATCTATCGATATATCTATCTTTCTTTCTTTCTTTCTCTCCCTCTCGATCTATCTATCTTCATCACAGATATCTTCACATTCTTTTCTCTTTCTTTTTTACATCAATAAACAAAAGATACCGAAGTGTACATTAGATTAAATATTCCATTCGAACTACTTCCTTCTCTCTCTCTCTCCTTCTTTCTTTCCTTCTTTATTTATCCCCCCTCTCTATCTATCTATCTTCATCACTGATATATTTGCATTTCTCTCTCTCTTTTTTTTTACATCTATAAACAAAAGATAACGAAGTGTATCTTTAGATTAAATGGTTTCCTTATTTCTTTTTTCTTTTCTCTCTTAGTTTTTAATAAAAAATATTCCAATCGAACTACGTCTCTCTCTCTCTCTCTCTCTCTCTCTCTCTCTCTCTCTCTCTCTCTCTCTCTCTGACATATATCTTTGCATTTTTCTCTTCTTTTTTTTTACATCTATAAACAAAAGATAACGAAGTGTACCTTAGATTAAATGGTCTCCTTTTTTTCTTTTCTCTCTTATTTTTTAATCAAACGAATATAACGGCCTTGTTTGCGCATGCGCTGATTCAACCTTAATGGCGACCATTTCCGTATATTTTCTATTTCCTGCTTTCTGTCAACAATGTTTTTAAAGCGCATTTTCCAAACATAGGGCTCGCCTCTAGGGCAATAAATCTCGCCTTTAATTCATATATAGAGTGCACACTGTATGTTTTTTTAACCAAGCATAGGACTTGAAAAAAAAAAGGGTCTGCTATTAGGGATACATTAAAATGCGAAAAATAGATGAAATAAAAACAACAGCGAATTTGTATTGACTTTCCCATTTGAATAGGGATCAAAGTACTTCCTCAGCTTAACAGAATCAAGTCTACAAATATGAGGCACTCAGTAAGCAACGAATTCCTTTAAGAAGTAATGGCCTTATCGTTTTAGTATAGCATTTAGTGTAAGACTAACAAAAAACAAATAAATGAATAAAACTTATTTCAGTTCTAATGGTTTATCAAACAACAGAACAATGACAAACAACAAAAAATATCCTTCCTATATATAGTTAAGTGTGAGAGACCTATTATTTTAAGGGAGAGGGAAATTAAGGATATCTGGTATCTTCTAAGGCAATTCTTCTAGATAATTTCTGATTAAATGCTCTTGAAACTGGTTCATATGTATCTATTGAATATGAACGCTAAAACATCTGGGTGCATCACGTGATTGCAATGTCCAATCACAGAAAGTCTGTCCATCATTTAACCACATACATAGAAATAAAGGGTATTTGCATTATGTGAAATGCTAACAGCTTCGCCTAGGATTTGAACTCGGGTCAACATGTCCATTTCCTACGAATCTAACCCTTATACCATGCGCCTACTGATGTTATATAGTCTTTTTTTCTCTCAGGTCCATCTCCTCTCTGTCACTTCTCTCACCATAACTTGTTCTTGCCACTCCTGAAGATTCCAGGTCTCACAAGGAATCGCCAGGTTACAGGTTCGATACCAGTCCTCACCAACTCAGCGCATGAATAGCAGAGCTTGGGTAATCTGATATGTGCGGTATAGCACCATCTGGGAGCTGACGGTAGGTGTGGTCCTCCACCTCAGCAAAAACAATCTCCCAGGTCTAGTGCAAGCATAAAGTGGAGAGACATTCTTGTGTGAAATAATAAAACTATCTCATCCCAGAACTTCAAAAAAGGATTATTACAAAGACTAGCAAAATAAAAACGTATTTTACTGACCAAACAGCCTGATACGCTTGATTATTATGGATAACTCCAATATTCAACGTATGAAATGTTGGGCGCATTGCTAATTTATGACTAAAGCCATTTTGAGACAAAAACGTCAGGTAATTTTTTTGTAGACTAGCTCAATCGGTAGAACACTTGACTAGGAATCGCAAGGTTCCTGGTTCGATACCGACCATTCGCTAACTGAAGCGTGTGAGTAGCACGGAGATCTGTGCGGTGAAGTTTGGAGCTGATGGTAGGTGTGGCGCCCAACCCCAGACGCAAAAACAATCTCCTTGGTCTAGCGCTAGAGAAAAGGGTATAGACTCTCTCGCTGTCTGGGTGTTACCGACTTTAGGCCGCCCCAACGAATTTACTTTTTTACTTACTTACTTAGGAACAAAGTTAGGGGCATCCTCGTTGCGTAGTGGTTAACGTCCTGGTTTGCGATCTTGTTGTAAGAGAGTTCGAACTCTAGTCGCGCTATTACGTTCACTTTCGGACATACTCTTTGAAAAGGCATGAACGCCCACTCCCCTAGCTATGTGTTAAATAGTAATACTAATGTTCTTTTACAAGAGTGACTTTGGCATTAAAGGTTGATATGAAATTAGAAAAAAGGCAACCAAAAAACGAAAAAAGAAACAAACAAACAAAAAATCACTGTAGTTAAGCAGCGACGAACGTGTTTAGTTCTGAGATGGGTGACCACTTAAGATCAGCACGTACTATAAGCAACTTGGGGCCTGTGTGTTTGACTTAGCAAAACTTACTAACTTTATCTTCACCTGTTAAACTGCCTAAAAGGTATGTATTTACCAACATCCACATTAAAATCTTCCAAATCAAACCCAATTTGGGAGGCTGGAGACCAACGTTAAGAAAGTCTATAAAGTAACAAGTTATTGTGTCCCAATTAGGTATTGGTCATATAAGACTAACGCACTACAATATACTCAAACAAGAACAACAACCACAATGTGGAACATGTCAAACACCTTTGACAGTTATACACTTATTCATGGAATGCAGCATTCTTGCTCACATCAGAAAACGTTATTTTAAAGCAAACAATATGAAAGATCTGTTTGAAAATGTCAACATGGAGGATATTCTCGCTTTTTTGAGAGAAATAAAATTATACCATAGAATATAGACATGAAACAAATCAATACCATACAACATAATCCCCAATAATGCTAACACATTTTTAAAACCAATTACTAAAAAGTATAAATATAAATACACGATATGTACTAACCGTTAGGTATGACATAACCCCAAACGGGTTGATATGCCGTTAAAATCAATAAACAACAACAACAACAAGTTACGTCTACCATAGTGCGGTAGTTTTTAAATAATCTTCGCTTATCAGCTGTGGCTGTGGCTGTAGTATACACAGACTGCACAAGCGTAAAATATCCCCAGTGGGTAATAAAATGAATAATAAAATGTTTTAAAAATTGAGTTCGGAAAAAATACCCAACAAGAAGAAAAAACAAATGTTAACGGTATAAAATAACCCAACAAGGATTGAAATACCGTATTATATAATGAATATGTAAAGGTACCCCCTCACTATAATCTGATTGGACAGTGTCATGTATAAATAGTCGACACTGTGTTAGTCCTAGACCTAAGCCTCCAACCCGTCTTTCGGGACGGGGGTCCAGTGCGCTTCGGCCACTGGACCGGTGAGATGGTAAATTAATAGCGTCGATCCCAGAGGGCCATCCCTCCAGGCAATACCTGCCCCCTTGACTTAAAGGGGCTGGGCTGGGTTTATTGCCCAGCGCCTGAGGCGCCCCACTCGAGGGGGATTGCCGACGGGATCGACGCAATTTTTCTACCCGCCACCCATGAATTTCGGCTTGTGGGTGGTCCCACATAAATAGGGCCTTCGTGCCTGACTCGGTACGAGTGGGGTACTGGGAAAATAAACCTAATGCCTACAAGCTAAACTTACTCGCTAGACGACACTACGACTGCTCGGCAGACGGTTTGCTATTCGACGTACCAATTACTACTGCGATAATATACCAAAATACCAACTTCAGAATATATCCCTTAACCCGGATATATCACCGTAAAATCCAACCAACCAACCAACCAACAAACCAACCAAAGCATTAAAATCAATCAATAAATCAGCTTTGCTTATTCCAATGTATGAGTTAAATAGATAAAAATGAGTTTTGAAAATATTTAAAAAAATTGAGTTTGAAAAAAAATTGAATACCCAACAAGAATGAATAAAAATAGAATATCATGGGTATAAAATAACCCAACAAGGGTTGAACTACCGTAAAACCAGCCAACCAGCCAACCACCCAGATCATTAAAATCAACTAATCAATCAGTTTTGCTTATTCCAATCTATGTGTTAAATAGATAAGAGAAATGAGTATTAAAGCGTTTTCAAAAATTAGTTTAAAAAAATTAGTTTGAAAAAGAAAATTGAATATTCAACAAGAATGAATAAAAGAAAATGTGATCGGTATGAAATAACCCAACAAGGGTTGACATGCTATAAACTTCAACCAGCCAAGCGACCAACCAACCAACTTAGCTATGATCAAGAAAATAACAAACAAGTACATTAAAAGAATCCCTGGTAGCCACTGTTTACAAGAGATTCAATGGGAATTTACTGTTTATCTACTTAAGAGAATGTTATCAATGTAAAGAAAATAGAAACAATGTACATGTTAAGTATCACTTAACATTAGAATGTGTATAAACAGAATTCAGTTATTCACTTTCTTCCCTTACCCTACTTCTCGGGCAATGGCCGGGTAAGGGATTGTTCTAAACAGACAGAAAATAAAGAAGATGCTATAACTATTGTTAGGGACGACGCGTATTACCCCCAAACCACCCGATCGGGGAGCCCAAAACCTGCTTGGCAGCCCCAGAAGGGCTGGTTTCATATATTTCTCTGAATGTTTGAGATGAGGCTTGAAGATTAGTATTATCTGCGTTATTCGGACTATTGTCCCCATTTTCATTGTTATTTGTACAACGTTTCGGTCGATATACCCTCCGGCCTTCTTCAGGTATTTCTTGTCGGACTCGGGAACCTTCTCGAATCGGGAACCTTCTTTTCGAAAGTCGGGAACTTTCTTGTCGTATTCGGGAGCCATCACAGAACTTTAAACCTAACCCTTATTTATCACGGGGGGTATCCTGTTCTCATTCCGCTAACCATAGCTGGGTTAGGAGTTGTGTTAATTAATTAATTATTTTTCTAATTGCTTTCACTCAGGATTGAGTTCGAGAAGGTTCCCGAGTCCGACAAGAAATACCTGAAGAAGGCCGGAGGGTATATCGGCCGAAACGTTGTACAAATAATAATGAAGATGGGGACAATAGTCTGAATAACGCAGATAATACTGGTTTCATATATATATATATATATATATATTATATTATATATAATATATATATATATATATATATATATATATATATATATATATATATATATATATATATATATAATCAGTGCCACTTTCTGAAAACTGACATATTGTAGTACATTGTTAAGTTATGGAGGCTTTTTGTCAAGTGGTTAGAGTCAAAGGAAATGGACTCGTCAACCGAGTTCAATTCCTGGACGCAGCTGTTTGAATTTCACATGGCGCTAATACCCTTGCTAAAGGCACGAATCCAATTCTCCCTCCAGCTATGGGTAAATAGCAGGACAGACTGGGCTCTTTAACCATGGTTAGGTAATCAATCTAGGAGAAGGAAAACTCTGAATTCAAACCTGTTAAACTCCGCTTAAGAAATTGGCCTTGTGTCACATCCTGCTCGGTCGGAGTGTTGGTATATATATTATATATATATATATATATATATATATATGTAGTAGATTGGGTGTTCATATAATTTATATGAATATTAGTAAAAAAAAAGGTAACTCCTCAGGTGGCCTAGAGTCGGTATCAGCCAGACAGCGAGGGAGTCTATCTTCTTTTCACAAGCCCTAAACCAAGGAGACTGTTTTTGCCTCTGCAGTGTGGTGCCACACTTACCATCAATTCCTCGTTTTACCTATGCTACTCATACACAGCGTTGGCGAGGGACGGTATTGGACTAGGAACCTAGTGGTTCCTAGTCGGACTTACGAAAATTGACATGTAATCGAATGCGAGTTACATATAATAAATTCAGAGGGTACATATTATAACTTTGGGTAGAAGGAGAGTATAAGACCCTATCATCGGTCCTTTTGAGGTGTCCCATCATGGTATAATGGTTAGCAAGGTAGTCTCGCAGATCCATTACCAGTAAATAGCGAGTTCAATGCTCCCTGGATGCCCCATATATTTAGTCAAATTGGTTAGCAAGATAGTCCCGCAGATCCATTACTAATGAATAGCAAGTTTGATACTCGTATGATGCCCCATACTTGTAACATTTGTGTCACATCCTACCCGTGCATAGGGATTGGGTAAACACCTACTAAACTATTGCTTTCAAGTAGAAGCGCTCATTGTCTAACGCTTATCATCGTTGAAAATAGATCCAGTTGACCAAGGCAAATTCTGGACGAGGCTGTTTGCATTTCACATAGCTCTTAAAACACTTGTTTAAACGCATGAATGCTACTATTCTCCTCCCAGCTATGCCTAAATAGTAGGGCAGACTGGGCTCTTTAAACTAGTATGGCAACAGGTCTAAATGAAGGAAAAAATCTTCATACAATGATTGCTATTTACACAGTAGCATTGCAACCAACAAAGCCTTAGATGATGACTCTGGGTTCAGGCATGGTTTCGGGACAGAAGCATCATTACCACTAACCAGAGCGCCTCAGCAGTATCTCACGATACCACCAGCTTTGTCGCGTTTTGATGTCACAATATAGGACTGCCATATCCACGCTGATGCGGTCAGAGCCTTCTCCTGAATCTTTTTAAGTATTTCCTCTCTGGTGGAGAAAGTCAAGTTTTAGACAAAAAAATGAGAGGATGAGTTGGTAATAAATCCCTGGCACCCGACTTTCAATGCGGAAATACATTTGTTATCCAGCCGTTTCTTAATTCAAATCAGTTGTAATGTCGTTTGAAAATTGAGCATATGTCACATTTCTGCTTGAGGTGGTGGTGATGGGGGTTGGGTAAAAACTACCTCTAACTACAAATCATGCAAAAATAATAAATGTGGTGTGGTGTAGATAGGTTTCATAAGTTCAAATAAGCTCAGGGTAAAGGTTTGTAACAAAAAAAACGAAAACTACTTTCGATACACCCTCACTCACTTTTAAAATCTATCTATCTATCTATCTATCTATGCATACATAAATATTATAAAGGACAGTGCTGTGTATCTGTCATGTCCAGAGGAAACTTGAAAATTAAACCAATTAACGACAAAGTAAATGTATATTACACATTAAATATCACAAGGCTTTGTTTTTTTTTTAGCAAAAAATAATGAAGGTTGATTATATTTGTGAAGATAATTTTTAAAAAAATAAACAGCATGGACTTTTTTTTTTCATTTAACTTTTTAGATATAGACCACTAACATTTTTTCAGAAGTAGCTGGATCAATGCAAGCGTCTTTTTATATAGGGTTTTAAATGGGATCTCACGAGGATTCACTCACGATTTTAGTAATAATGGGATCTGCGGGGACTAACTTTAAAAAATCCCCTCTACCCAGGCGATGCTGGGTAGCCGCTGCTAGTACATATATAAAGGACAGTTGTGAGTATCATGTATGTCCGAGGAAATTCGAAAATAAAACCAGTTAACAACAAAGTATATATAATATACACATTAAATATCACCAGGCATTGTTTTTTTAGCCAAAAATAATGAAGATTGATTTATATTCGTGAAGATAATTTAAAAAAATAAAAATCTAATGATAACAACATGGATTCTCTTTAACTGTTTTTCTTTTCAGAGTGGCTGGATAAGGCAAAGGTCTTTTTTTTACCTAGAGATTTTTAATGGACCCTTCCTGCAGGATCCAACCAGTCGATTCAAAGATAAGGATCTGTGTGACAACCCTTTTTACCCCCCCCACCTTCTAATACACCCTAGGCGGACCGCCGAGTTAGCCACTTTTTAGTTTTTAATATTTCTCTTTTCTTCTTATTTTTCTTTTTTCTTTTTTCTTTCTTTCTTTCTGTTACTTATTTTTCTCTCTTTGTTTTTTATTTCATTGGTTTTTTTCCTTTTTTCCTTCCTTTCTTTTCTCTGACTCCTCTATCTCTCTATCTATCTCATATTCACTTCTCCTTCCTTGTTTTTTTCCCCGTGATTCTTCATTTCACTCTCTTTTCATTCATTGTTTATCCCTTTCATTTCTTCCTTACTTTCTTCTTTCTTCTTTTCTTTCGATTTGCTCTTCTTCCTTTGGTTCGTGATCTAAATATTTCCTTGCGTAATATCTTTCTTGCTTTTGCTTTGTCTCTGTACCGCCTCACTCTCTTCTGTTCACGATCAAGTTCTTTCCCGATTATCTTATACCCCTTAATGCGATATCTGGTAGCCCTGCACTACTGCTGATAATACTATACTATATATATACACTTATATATATACTACCTATCATTATATTTCAACTCTCACCGTTCAGCTTCCCAGACTCTCCTCACCACCAACTTATTAGGGCCTATCCATACATATCACACCTTCCCTTCACGCCCGCAATACTATACGTTACTCTCTCCGGCATCCATTCTCTTCTTCCTATCTCGCACCTGCGATACGTACCGAACTCTCTTTCCTTCTTCCCGAGATTCTCTGCCAGTTTCTTCATCCCACAATCTTGACGGACTACCTCAGCAGCTCCCTTCGCATATATCGGAGGTGTTAATAGAATTATCACGACTAGCGGCTGAGCGACATGAACCGGAAATGGCCGAGATGTGGCGGAAGTCCAGGCGGAAAATAACGTCCATTACGCATCGAAGTCGTGTAATGGGCCAAAGAAGAACAATCAGAAATCAACGAACAACGACCGGGAAAAGGAGAGCGAGCTCGAACGTGGAATTGCAATGTGCGGATCAATAAATATACTGGCGTGTACTATATGATTTGCCATTTGGATTGTATAGAGGTGATTCACTTGCTTCACTACAATTGGCAACGAATATATTTGAGGATGTATCTCTCTCCCTA
>CM042161.1:57756697-57802093 GCA_023376005.1 Doryteuthis pealeii | reverse complement strand
TATTAGAGAGGAGACAAATAATCAGAGATCTTAAAACAATCATTTTAGTAGCCATATATATATATGTATATGTTATTTTTTTTTAATTGTGATTGGAAAAAGAAGAAAGAAAAAGTTTTGGAAATATATTTTAGAAACATTGATATATGTTTACAATTATAGATAACTTAAGGACAAAAAAAGATTTTGTTTTTTACAACGAATAAATATTAAAATTCAAATGATGATAATTTATATCAATAGAAAACTGAATGGTCATTGGAATGCCACAATAACAGAATCAGCTTGATATTTGACATTCCGACGGCAATACTACGTCATTAGAAAACTGCCGATATTACAATGGAATGCCACAAAGATCAGCTGATTTTTTATGAATGAAAAATTATAAAAAAAGGAGTTTAGGGGAGAAAAGATCAGACAGCATCGGAACATCACCAAAATCACACAGAGAGTTGAGACATGTCAACAAAGGCTTCGCTTCAAAAGTCACACAACTCAATCCGTCTCACATCTTTCTCTTCTTCCGACTGACAATGTATAAGCAAAAACTATTTACTTACTTTGTTGGTTTCGAAATCACGACCAACCACTCTTATCAAATGTAGTCTTTTTAATTCATAAATACAATCCAAACAAACGGACGCACTCAGCATATACTACTACACAACACCATATCGTCTGACACCTCGTTGAAAGAACAAACTATCCACTCGTAATTTATGTATATAAAATTGTTTAGTATCAATTTTGTCTCTTCTCCTTGTTTTTTGTGGAGACTGCATTTCCGTAGTAACATTTAAATTGTGGGGTCAAAACTCGGATCTTCTTTAACACACAAACACCAAACAAACTTAATATCAGTATGCCTTAAATTGATTTCCGCGGGTTTTTATTATATTATTGTCCACTCACGGGGTCACGCCTCTTTGATCGTGACACCTACGCAGTTTTTCGGTAGACATACCTCCTCGCCCACGCAACCTGTTTTCATTGGTTATGGGTTTACGCCTACATATTTTCTGTGCCTACACGGTGTCAAATGTACACCTGCATCTCTGGATGCAAAAGATCAGTTCAATGCTATATCCTGTTTTTGTTTCCACACCCACACACTTCCTACGTGCAGACCGGGCTCCAGGTGCAAACCAATTGACCAGGCAATATATTACACACTTCAAGACATTTCCAGTTAGACTTACTATACAGAATATGCAAATAAAGATTATCTTTAAATTCGCAGTAGGTCAAGCTTGGAAGATGAAAGCTACTCAGCAGTATCCTCGATTGTTTTCCTTGATAACTCAAGTGGTGTAATGGTTAACAAGCTAGATTGGCAGACCAGTGATAGTGAGTTTGATTCTCACCAGGTGCCTCATACTTTTGGTATTGTGCCATATCTAAGCTAAGCTTAGAATTTTACTTCAATTTTATTTTTCTAAGATGTTAAATTTAGGGCATGCCTTATATGCTGCAAGATACAGTATCATAATTTAAATATAATAATAATTTAATTTAATAATAATATTATATATTATATAATAATAATATATATTATATAATAATAATTTAATTTAATAATAATATTAATATATTTAATAATATAATAATTTAAATATAATAATATCAGTTAAAAGTAATTTTAAGACTGCAGAACTGGTAATTATTAAAGTTGAAAGTAGCAACGTTTATAAATTGAAAGAAAAAAACATTTTTTCTTTTAAATTAAAAAAAAAATTGATTTTTGGACTGTTGTCCTGATTTTTATTGTTATATACACAAAAAATTATAAAAAAAGCATTTATTTATATAGATTTTATAAAAAAATATGGAATTCTTATAATAATCATTTGATATATATAATTCATTATAAAATGATTTTATAAAAATTATGTATAGCTTCGTAAGATTCTCAACTTAAAAGCTTTAATATATCTAATAAGATAACAATTTTAGAAATTTCTCTGAATGTTTGAGATGAGGCTTGAAGATTAGTATTATCTGTGTTATTCGGACTATTGTCCCCATCTTCATTGTTATGTGTACAACGTTTCGGCCGATATGCCCTCCGCCTTCTTCAGGTATAAAACACAATATGAGTCTAGGTAAAAAAAACAAAAAACATACATAAATAAATAGATATATTCTAGCCAAATCAGACATTAGGTTTATAAGTTCCCAAATTTCACACTCAATTGTCCAATTGACACATGGCCTAGTGGATAAGGTAGTTAGGTTAAGACAGTTCTAATGGACAGTTATCTCTGGATCCTGAGTGAAGGCAGTTTAGAAAAATAATTAACACAAACTCTACCCAACTATGAAGATGGGGACATATAGGAGCATAATACTAATTTTAGAAATTCTTTAATGTCCAGGCAAAACTGATCATATTTTGATTGATACAGAAAAACAAACAAGGTGAAAAGAGAAACAAATGTTTCAGACATCTTTCAAAACCATGTGACTGGGGCAGTAGAATATGCCAACTGTATCTCTGCAGAGTTTTAAGACACCAACACCCGATGTGGGCTACCGTTGACCGAGGGTGGTGACCAGTGATACTTAAGGACGAATCCAGGTGTCTGAGCAATCAATAACATTCAACTCCTCTGTTTACTTGGGCTAAACAGAAAGTCAGAAAGACCCGCTCCGTTCAATCGTTGGTCAGTTAACCCTAGCACCTCTATGATTTTAACGACCCTATGCTCTTGAAGACGGTGCTGAGGTTCTTAGTGTCGTAGGTATGACGTTAAACTCAACTGGTGTTGTTAGACTGTCTGGAGTGTTATGAAGGGGGAGTCTTTTGATATAACACCCGCTAGTAGCCGTGTATATTTGCATAAATGCACGCACGTGCAGCTGTACAGAGGAAATATAACGGCGCTTAGTAGCTGTTAAGCAGTTAACAATCTACACGTGCGCATATTTATGCAAATATACACGACTACCTGTTACTGGTTATATATATATATATATATATATATATATATATATATATATATATATATGTTTTTTTAGTTATTCTTTATAGTTTTCATAGGTTTTTATAGGTTTACATCTTGATTAGGGTTTATTTTATTTTCCTTTTTTATTTTTTATTTTTTATTTTATCTTTTATTTTTTACCTTTTATCTTATTTTATTTTTATTTTAAATTTTTTTAACTTTATTTCCTTTATTTTTTAATCTTTATCATTTTTATTTTTATTTTTTACCCATTAACTTCCATTAATTTCTATAATTCTGTAATTCTGATAAAATGTGGGGGTGTTTTTTTTGTTTTTTTGTTTTTTTTGTCTGTGCTAATTTTGGTTTTGTACCTAATGTAAACGCATCTCTATATGGTTAAGATAATTCTGATTCCCTAATTCTACATTGATAATTCTGATTTCCTAATTCCACCTCGATATCTTATTAGTTTTGGTTTCCCATTTCTTTAATCCCGAGTCAGATATATACTCTAAAGTTTAAGACTTCAAATTTAATCGTATAAAATTTACTTTTTAACCCTAAGGTTTTACTGAATTCAGAATTTTTATCTAGCCCCTTAGTATTACCATTATCATCAGTTATGCGTCCTCTCTTTTAACCCTTCCCGACACTCTGCAACCAGTAGAGACATAACACTTCCAGCCACTCTATAGTGGTAATTTGATGTGGGGAGTATAGAATACCCCTTCATCAAATTATTCCCAGAACTAGCGCTAGGGAAAGGTGGATAGACTCCCTCGCTATGCCGACAATAGGACACCCCACCGACATTAGATTACATATATATATATATATATATATATATTGGAGGATATATGCATAATTGAAGTCATACGTAATTTTAAAAATTAATTAGTTAATAACTAATGAATTTAGTCGGGCATATATGTTCAAATTTAAGGCTAAGCAAATCGAGAAAATGTCAATCTTCTCTTGACATTTTCTCGATTTGTTTAGCCTTACATTTGAACATATATGCCCGCCTAAAATTCATTAATTATTAACTAATTAATTTTCAAATTAGGTATGACTTCAATTATGTACGCATCCTCCAAAAATTGTCGCTAAAAGCCATATCAAATAAACACATTGTTTTTTTATTTACTTACCTCTCTCATATATATATATATATATATATATATAATATATATATATATATATATAAGTAAAGAATAACAAAAGACTTAGAGTTTGAGCGTTATAGTCTATTTCAGCTTAGATTAAGCTCCCTGAAATAGACTATAATGCTCAATCTCTAAGTCTTTTGTTATTTCTTTACTTATATATTTGCCCTGTGACTCTAATATTAAGAGCACACATTGAGCTCTCAAACCGCGACAGTTTTTTTTAAAAAAACTATTGTGTCGTAAGGAAGATTTCTTCTCTGGACTTTTTGGATTATATATATATATATATATATATATATATATTATATTTATATATATATATATATATATATATATATTGAAAACAAAAAAGGAAATGAATCTTAATAGAAAGAAAAAGAAAAAAAAATCTGGCGAATTACCAATTGACTTTGTCGGAAAAACGAAAAGAGACCAAATGAATTTCAATAACAACAAATAATGAAAAGAGTGCTCAATACGTACGAAATGATGGGTAGAGAACCGAATAGGAAACAGAAAATTTTAGGATTTTGAAACTGAACGTTTTATCTAATCGAAATTTCAAGAAAATGTTAGGCCATTGAATAAAGTTAAATTTAAAAGTTAAATTAAATTGAATAAAATAAATCTGACCCGAATTTAGGGTTCCATCTATGGGTTAAATAGATAAAATAATGAGGTGTGACGAGACTGAAAGGCAGCCCTATGAACAAGCGGATTGCCAGCCCCCACAAACAAAGCGCGTCAGGATATGTTTGGCCTGTGCGACGGGGAAAGAGTGTGGCGAGCGGTTACGGATACTCGAACTCGCTACCTCCTCGTAGCTGAGGTGTTGTTAGTAGAGACCCAAATAAAGTATATCCGAATTTGCATAAGTGCAGCCGAACGAGCAGAAATAACGACTGACTGTCGCTGACAGGGGAGTGAGGAAGAAAGTGTTTGGACGGCAAGTGAAATCTGACGACTGCTATTTGAAGTGAGAGTGGCGTGTTCGGTTGGGAAAGGAATTGCATTTCGCTCGCTGGGAGAGACTTTCAAAGGATTGATATTACCTTGAATTTTTCGACCCTTTCAAAAGATGAGGTTTAAAAATGTGTTTAAAAGGATTTGAATACCTAACAAGAATAAATAAAACAAAAACGTCGTCAGCCTAAAATGTCGGGAAAAATGAAAACTACTCACCAGCAATCTTCTGAGGGAAGAAAGCAGGAATAAAGATTGCGTAGTAATATATACATGTGGTTGGTCTCTACTTTCCTTTTGATTGGTCGGATTGGTAAATAAATACCTTGTCGCCACTCACGAAGGAACTACGTTTCTTCTGGACTAATTCTACTAGACCTAAGGTTACGATTCCTTTTTACCTACTTGCAAGGTCGAAACAAGGTTTGCTGCAAGCTTTTTCCCCGTTTAAGCTTGACTAGGAAGTCTTTATTTATCTCCTCACTCAAGTGAACTGGCAATTCGCCAAAAAAATAACCCATGGGTTTAACATACCGTAACATCCAACAAACTAACTAAAACATCTAGTATCTATATTTAAAAAAACGTAAATTTGAATTTTAAAGCTAAGGAATTAGGTAAAAACAACAGCTTCTTCGTCGACATAAAATAACCTAAGGATTGACATACCGTAGAATTCAACCAACCAACCAACTAATCAACCAACCAACCAACCAACTAACCAACCTAGTATCTATATTTTTAAAAAGTAACTTCGTATTTTAAAGCAAATGAATTAGGTAAAAACAACGAGTCATTGTTCTAATGGCAAACACTATAAAACCTAAATTCTCAATTAGAATCTCTGTGTCTATCAAATCCCAAATATACAAGATAAATACATGCACGTCTAAATGCAATCTACTTTTCTTACTTTCAATATTACATTCGAACTACTTCCCCATTCTCTCTCTCTCTTTCTCTCTCTTTCTCTTCTCCTCTCTCTCCTCTCTCTCTCTCTCTCTCTCTCTCTCTCTCTTATCTATCTATCTATCTTTTCACTGATATCTTTGCATTTTTTCCCATTCTTTTTTACATCTATAAACATAAGATACCGAAGTGTACATTAGATTAAATATTCCATTCGAACTACTTCCCCTCCCTCTCTCTCCCTCTCTCTCTCTCTCTCTCTCTCTCTCTATCTATCTATCTATCTATATATCTCTATCTCTATCTATCTATCTTTCTTTCTTTCTCTCCCTCTCGATCCCCTCCTCTCTCTCTCTCTCTCTCTCTATCTAACTTCATCAGAGATATCTTCACATTTTTTTCTCTTTCTTTTTTACATCTATAAACAAAAGATACTGAAATGTACATTAGATTAGATATTCCATTCGAAATACTTCCCCCTCTCTCTCCTTCTTTCTTTCCTTCTTTCTTTCTCTCCCACTGTCTCACTATCTATCTATCTATCTATCTTCATCACTGATATCTTTGCATTTCTCTCTCTCTTTTTTTACATCTATAAACAAAAGATAACGAAGTGTACCTTCAGATTAAATGGTCTCCTTTTTTCTTTTTTCTTTTCTCTCTTAATTTTTAATAAAAAATATTCCAATCGAACTACGTCCTCTCTCTCTCTCTCTCGCTCTCTCTCTCTCTCTCTCTCTCTCTCTCTCTCTCTCTCTCTGACATATATCTTTGCATTTTTCTCTTTCTTTTTTTTTTCATCTATAAACAAAAGATAACGAAGTGTACCTTAGATTAAATGGTCTCCTTTTTTTCTTTTCTCTCTTATTTTTTAATCAAACGAATATAACGGCCTTGTTTGCGCATGCGCTGATTCAACCTTAATGGCGACCATTTCCGTATATTTTCTATTTCCTGCTTTCTGTCAACAATGTTTTTAAAGCGCATTTTCCAAACATAGGGCTCGCCTCTAGGGCAATAAATCTCGCCTTTAATTCATATACAGAGTGCACACTGTATGTTTTTTTAACCAAGCATAGGACTTGAAAAAAAAAAGGGTCTTCTATTATGGATACATTAAAATGCGAAAAATAGATGAAATAAAAACAACAGCAAATTTGTATTGACTTTCCCATTTGAATAGGGATCAAAGTACTTCCTCAGCTTAACAGAATCAAGTCTACAAGTATGAGGCACTCAGTAAGCAACGAATTCCTTTAAGGAGTAATGGCCTTATCGTTTTAGTATAGCATTTAGTGTAAGACTAACAAAAACAAATAAATGAATAAAACTTATTTCAGTTCTAATGGTTTATTAAACAACAGAACAATGACAAACAACACAAATGTCCTTTCTATATATATAGTTAAGTGTGAGAGACCTACTATTTTAAGGGAGAGGGAAATTAAGGATATCTGGTATCTTCTAAGGCAATTCTTCTTGATAATTTCTGATTAAATGCTCTTGAAACTGGTTCATATGTATCTATTGAATATGAGCGCTAAAACATCTGGGTGCATCATGTGATTGCAATGTCCAATCACAGAAAGTCTGTCCATCATTTAACCACATACATAGAAATAAAGGGTATTTGCATTATGTGAAATGCTAACAGCTTCGCCTAGGATTTGAACTCGGGTCGACATGTCCATTTCCTACGAATCTAACCCTTATACCATGCGCCTATTGATGTTATATAGTCTCTTTTTCTCTCAGGTCCATCTCCTCTCTGTCACTTCTCTCACCATAACTTGTTCTTGCCACCCCTGAAGATTCCAGGTCTCACAAGGAATCGCCAGGTTACAGGTTAGATACCAGTCCTCGCCAACTCAGCGCATGAATAGCAGAGCTTGGGTAATCTGATATGTGCGGTATAGCACAATCTGGGAGCTGACGGTAGGTGTGGTCCTCCACCTCAGCAAAAACAATCTCCCAGGTCTAGTGCAAGCATAAAGTGGATAGACATTCTTGTGTGAAATAATAAAACTATCTCATCCCAGAACTTCAAAAAAGGATTATTACAAAGACTAGCAAAATAAAAACGTATTTTACTGACCAAACAGCCTGATACGCTTGCTTATTTTGGCTAACTCCACCATTCAACGTTTGAAATGTTGGGCGCATTGCTAATTTATGACTAAAGCCATTTTGAGACAAAAATGTCTGGTAATTTTTTGCAGATTAGCTCAATCGGTAGAGTACTCGACTAGGAATCGCAAGGTTCCTGGTTCGATACCGACCATTCGCTAACTTAGCGTATGAGTATCACGGGGATCTGTGCGGTGAAGTTTGGAGCTGATGGTAGATGTGGCGCCTTACCCCAGATGCAAAAACAATCTCCTTGGTCTAGCGCTAGAGAAAAGGGTATAGACCCCCTCGCTGTCTGGGTGTTACCGACTTTAGGCCGTCCCAACGAATTTACTTTTTTACTTACTTACTTAGGAACATTAGGAGCATCCTCGTTGCGTAGTGGTTAACGTCCTGGTTTGCGATCTTGTTGTAAGAGAGTTCGAACTCTAGTCGCGCTATTACGTTCACTTTCGGACATACTCTTTGAAAAGGCATGAACGCCCACTCCCCTAGCTATGTGTTAAATAGTAATACTAATGTTCTTTTACAAGAGTGACTTTGGCATTAAAGGTTGATATGAAATTAGAAAAAAAAGCAACCAAAAAAAAAAAAGAAAAAAGAAACAAACAAACAAAAAATCACTGTAGTTAAGCAGCGACGAACGTGTTTAGTTCTGAGATGGGTGACCACTTAAGATCAGCACGTAATATAAGCAACTTGGGGCCCGTGTGTTTGACTTAGCAAAACTTACTAACTTTATCTTCACCTGTTAAACTGCCTAAAAGGTATGTATTTACCAACATCCACAATAAACTCTTCCTAATCAAGCCCACTTTGGGAGGCTGGAGGCCAACTTTAAGAAAGTCTATAAAGTAACAAGTTATTGTGTCCCAATTAGGTATTGGTCATATAAGACTAACGCACTCCAATATACTCAAACAAGAACAACAACCATAATGTGGAACGTGTCGAACACCTTTGACAGTTATACACTTATTCATGGAATGCAGCATTCTTGCTCACATCAGAATACGTCTTTTAAAGCAAACAATATGAAAGATTTGTTTGAAAATGTCAACATGGAGGATTTTCTCTCTTTTTTGAGAGAAATAAAATTATACCATAGAATATAGACATGAAACAAATCAATACCATACAACATAATCCCCAATAATGCTAACACATTTTTAAAACCAATTACTAAAAAGTATAAATATAAATACACGATATATACTAACCGTTAGGTATGACATAACCCCAAACGGGTTGATATGCCGTTAAAATCAATAAACAACAACAACAAGTTACGTCTACCATAGTGTGATAGTTTGTAAATAATCTTCGCTTGTCGGCTGTGGCTGTGGCTGAAGTATACACAGACTGCACAAGCGTAAAATATCCCCAGTGGGTAATAAAATGAATAATAAAATGTTTTAAAAACTGAGTTCGGAAAAAATTGAATACCCAACAAGAAGGAAAAAACAAATGTTAACGGTATAAAATAACCCAACAAGGATTGAAATACCGTATGATATAATGAATATGTAAATACCTTGGTACCCCCTCACTATAATCTGATTGGACAGTGTCATGTATAAATAGTCGACACTGTGTTGGTCCTAGACCTAAGCCTCCAACCCGTCTTTCGGGACGGGGGTCCAGTGAGTTCGGTGTATGGTAAATTTTAGCGTCGATCCCAGAGGGCCATCCCTCCAGGCAATACCTGTCCCCTTGACTTTAAAGGGACAGGGCTGGTTTATTGCCCAGCGCCTGAGGCGCCCCCTTGAGGAGAATGCCGACGGGATCGACGCAATTTTTTTACCCGTCACCATGAGTCTCGGCTTGTGGGTGGTCCACATAAATAGGGGCCTTCGTGCCTGACTCGTACGAGTGGGGTACTGGAAAATAAAACCTAAGCCTACAAGCTAAACTTTACTCGCTAGACGACACTACGACTGCTCGGCAGACGATTTGCTATTCGACATACCAATTACTATTGCGATAATATACCAAAATACCAACTTCAGAATATATCCCTTAACCCGGATATATCACCGTAGAATCCAACCAACCAACCAACTAAAGCATTAAAATCAATCAATCAATCAGCTTTGCTTATTCCAAATTTAACACATTGTCAAAACCAATTACAAAAAAGTATAAATATAAATACACAACATATATCACTTCCTAACCGTTAGGCATGACATAACCCCAGATGGATTGACATACCATTAAAATCAATCAACCAACCAACCAACCATCATTGCAAAAGTAAAGTCCTATATTAAGGGAGTGGTTTCTTATATTGTTTAAGGAGAAATTCAAATTTGAAAACAGTTTCCATCGAGAGATTCTTCATATTTTAAACAGAAAAGTTTAAAACTTAGCTGGTCCTTTTACCAGATATACCTCCCCTATCATATAAAATAGTTCTATTGTATGGTATCATAGAGATGTGATTTGTTTCTTACATGTTTACTTAAGAGCTATGGCAAAATAGTTCAATATGTAAATAAATGTTTGATAGAAATAAATGCACAAGGAGGCTCGGCAGTCAAGTGTCGTATTTCAAATCTTCCACTGTGGATGCTTCAAGCTTCTTCTTTTTTTTTTTCTTTTTTTTTTTTCTGTTTGGAAATTAAAAAAAAAAAATGTTCACTCTGTAAATGAATAGTAATTGCTTGTTGTTGATAAGTTAAATATTTAAAAATGAGTATTGAAAATATTTAAAAAATTGAGTTTGAAAAAAAAAATGAATACCAACAAGAATGAATAAAATAAAATATCGTGGTATAAAATAACCCAACAAGGGTTGAACTACCGTAAACCAGCCAACCAGCCAACACCCAGATCATAAAATCAACTAACTATCAGTTTTGCTTATTCCAATCTATGTGTTAAATAGATAAGAGAAATGAGTATTAAAAACGTTTTTAAAAATTAGTTGAAAAAATTAGTTTTGAAAAAAATTGAATATTCAACAAGAATGAATAAAAGAAAATGTGATCGGTATGAAATAACCCAACAAGGGTTGACATGCTATAAACTTCAACCAGCCAAGCGACCAACCAGCCAACTTAGCCATGATCAAGAAAATAACAACAAGTACATTAAAAGAATCCCTGGTAGCCACTGTTTACAAGAGATTTCAATGGGAATTTACTGTTTATCTACTTAAGAGAATGTTATCAATGTAAAGAAAATAGAAACAATGTACATGTTAAGTATCACTTAACATTAGAATGTGTGTAAACAGAATTCAGTTATTCACTCTCTTCCCTTACCCTACTTCTCGGGCAATGGCCGGGTAAGGGATTGTTCTAAACAGACAGAAAATAAAGAAGATACTATAACTATTGTTAGGGACGACGCGTATTACCCCCAAACCACCCGATCGGGGAGAACAAAACCTGCTTGGCAGCCCCAAAAGGGCTGGTTTCATATATTTCTCTCAATGTTTGAGATGAGGCTTGAAGATTAGTATTATCTGCGTTATTCGGACTATTGTCCCCATCTTCATTGTTATTTGTACAACGTTTCGGGAGATGTGCTCTCCGGCCTTCTTCAGGTATTTCTTGTCGGACTCTGGAACCTATTTTCGAACTCGGGAACCTTGTCGTAATCGGGAGCCATCAAGGAAATTTGAACCTAACCCTTTATTCAGTCCATGGGGGTATATTCTTTTCATTCCACTAACCATAACTGGGGTAGAGGTGTTAAGCTGTGATAATTATTATTCTATGTTACTGTAAAAAGAAAAACCCAATATGAGTCTAGGTAAAAAAAAACCATACATAAGTGAATTGGTAGATATTCTAGGCAAAGCAATATATTACCCTCCGGCCTTCTTCGGGTATTTCTTGTCGGACTCGGGAACCTTCTCGGAATCGGGAACCTTCTTTTCGAACTCGGGAACTTTCTTGTCGTAGTCGGAAACCTTCTTGTCGTAATCGGGAGCCATCACGGAACTTTAAATCTAACCCTTTATTTATTCCACGGGGGTATCCTGTTCTCATTCCGCTAACCATAGCTGGGGTAGGAGTAGAAGGTTCCCGAGTCCGACAAGAAATACCTGAAGAAGGCCGGAGGGTATATCGGCCGAAACGTTGTACAAATAACAATGAAGATGGGGACAATAGTCTGAATAACGCAGATAATACTGGTTTCATATATATATATTATATATATATATATATATAATATATATATATATATATATATATATATATATATATATATTATAATATATATTATATATATATATATATATATATCAGTGCCATTTTCTGAAAACTGACATATGTGTAGTAGATTGTTAAGTTATGGAGGCTTTTTGTCAAGTGGTTAGAGTCAAAGAAAATGGACTCGTCAACCCGAGTTCAATTCCTGGACGAAGCTGTTTGAATTTCACATGACGCTAATACCTTTGGTAAAGGCACGAATCCAATTCTCCCTCCAGCTATGGGTAAATAGCCGGACAGACTAAGCTCTTTAACCTTGGTTAGGTAACCAGTATAGGAGAAGGAAAACTCTGAATTCAAACCTGTTAAACTCCGCTTAAGTAATTGGCCTAGTGTCACATCCTGCTCGGTTGGAGTGGTTGGTAAATATATATATGTGTAGTAGATTGGGGCTTCATATAATTTATATGAATATTAGAAAAAAAAACAGGTGGCCTAGAGTCGGTATCAGCCAGACAGCGAGGGAGTCTATCTTCTTTTCACAAGCCCTAAACCAAGGAGACTGTTTTTGCTTCTGCAGTGTGGTGCCATACCTACCATCAATTCCTCGTTTTACCTATGCTACTCATACGCATAGTTGGCGAGGGACGGTATTGGACAAGGAACCTAGTGGTTCCTAGTCGGACTTACGAAAATTGACATGTAATCGAATGGGAGTTACATATAATAAATTCAGGGGGTACATATTATAACTTTGGGTAGAGGGAGAGCATAATACCCTATCATCGGCCCTGTTGAGGTGTCCCATCATGGTATAATGGTTAGCAATGTAGTCTCGCAGATCCATTACCAGTAAATAGCGAGTTCAATGATCTCTGGATGCCCCATATTGGTCAAACTGGTTTGCAAGATCCATTACTAATGAATAGCGAGTGTGATACTAATATGATGCCCTATACTTGCAACATTGTGTCACATCCTACCCGTGGCATAGGGATTGGGTAAACACCTACTATAACTATTGCTTCAAGTAGAAGGCGCTCATTGTCTAACGCTTATCATCGTTGAAAATAGATCCAGTGACCCAAGGTCAAATTCTGGACGAGTCTGTTTGCATTTCACATAGCTCTAAAACACTTGTTAAACGCATGAATGCAACTATTCTCCTCCCAGCTATGCCTAAATAGTAGGGCAGACTGGGCTCTTTAAACTAGGTATGGCAACAGGTCTAAATGAAGGAAAAAAATCTTCATACAATGATTGCTATTTACACAGTAGCATTGCAACCAACAAAGCCTTAGATGATGACTCTGGGTTCAGGCATGGTTTCGGGACAGAAGCATCATTACCACTAACCCAGAGCGCCTCAGCAGTATCTCACGATACCACCAGACTTTGTCGGTTTGATGTCACAATATAGGACTGCCATATCCACGCTGATGCGGTCAGAGCCTTCTCCTGAATCTTTTTTAAGTATTTCCTCTTGTCTGGTGGAGAAAGTCCAAGTTTAGACAAAAATGCAGAGGTTGAGTTGGTAATAAATCCCTGGCATCCGACTTCAATGGGAAATACATTTGTTATCCATCCGTTTCTCAATTCAAATCAGTTGCACTTCGTTTGAAAATTGAGCATATGTCACATTTTTGCTTGAGATGCTGGTGTGAGGTTGGGTAAACTACCTCTACTACAAATCATGCAAAAAATAATAAATCTGGTGTGGTTGTAGATAGGTTTCATAAGTTCATAAAATAAGCTCAGGGGTAAAGGTGTACAAAAAACGAAACTACTTTCGATACACCCTCACTCACTTTTAAATCTATCTATCTATCCATCTATAACATACATATATAAAGCCAGTTGTGTGTATCTGTATGTCCAGAGGAAACTTAGAAAATTAAACAATTAACGGCAAAGTAAATATATATACACATTAAATATCACAAGGGCTTGTATTTTAGAAAAAATAATGAAGGTTTGATTAATATTTGTGAAGATAATTAAAAAATAACAACATAGATTGTTTTCATTTAATGTTTCAGATAGTAGACACTAACATTTCTTTTCAGAGTAGCTGGATCAATGCAAGGTCTATTTTTTTTACTCAGGGTTTTAAATGGGGCATCCCACGAGGATTCAACTCCTGATTCTGTAATAATGGATCTGCGGGACTCACTTAAAAAATCCTCCTCTACCCAGGTGACGCTGGGTAGCCGCTGCTAGTACATATATAAAGGGCAGTTGTGTGTATCTGTATCTCCGGAGGAAATTTCGAAAATAAAACATTAACAACAAAGTAAATATATATACACATTAAATATCACCAGGGCTTATTTTTTTAGCAAAAATAATGAAGATTTGATTTATATTCGTGAAGATAATTAAAAAAATAAAATTTAAATGATAACAACATGGATTTCTTTAATGTTTCTTTTCAGAGTGGCTGGATCAAGGCAAGGTCTTTTTTTACCTAGAGATTTTAATGGACCTTCCTGCAAGGATCCAACCAGTGATTCAACAATAATGGATCTGTGTGACAACCTTTTACCCCCCCCTCTACATAGGCGACGCCGAGTAGCCACTTTAGTTTTTATATTTCTCTTTTCTCTTTCTTTTTTTTTTTTTTTTTTTTTCTTTCTTTCTTTCTTCTGTTACTCATTTTTCTCTCTTGTTTTTTTTTTTCATTGGTATTTTTTCCTTTTTTCCTTCCTTTTTCTTTTCTGACTCTCTCTCTCTGTCTATCTATCTCATATTCACTTTCCTTCTTTGTTTTTTTTCCCGTGATTCATCATTTCTATTCTCTTTTTTTCATTCATTGTTATCCTTTCTTTCTTTCTTCTTTCTTTCCTTCTTCCTTTTTGTTAATTTCCTTTGTATATTTTCTTTGTCTCTGCGCTCACTTCATTTGGTCATAAGTTCTTATATATATATATATATACATATATATATATATATATATATATATATTTAAGCATCAATCTTCTTCTTCTTCTTCTTCTTCTTCTTCTTCTTCTTCACTCGATTTCTTATTTTTTTCACTCGATTTATTTTTTTTCTTCTTCCTCGATTTCTTCCAATCACGGATACCTCATTTGCGGTAATAGAATTTTCACGACTAGCGGCGAGACATGAACGGAAATGGCCGAAGATGTGCGAAGTCCAGGCGGAAATAAACGTCCATTACGCATCGAAGTCGCTGTAATTGGCCAAGAAGAACAATAGAAACAACGAACAACGACCGGGAAAAGGAGACACTCGAACTGAATTGCAAATCTCGATACAATAAATATACCTCGTGTACTATATGATTGCCATTGGAATTTATAGAGTGGTTCACTTGGCTTCACTTACAATTATTGGCAACGAATTGTTGAGGATGTAATATCGAACGGAGAAAGTGTTGCACAATTACTGAAGAATTAAAGAGCCGTTTCCTGCGTAGATAAATATTTCAGTGCAGCGATATCCGCTTCTTTCATAAACACCAGCATCAGAGATTTCTATAAAGCAGCCTATTAGATAAGGTGTCGGCGAGCAGGGCGGCTGGGAAGACTTTCATTCTTTTAATAGACAGCGGAATTATTTGTCGGGATTTTTAACATCTGGTTTGATAATTTGTATCGTTTGGAGTTTTTTTTCAGGACTGCAGTCCTCATTTTTATTGTTATGTACAAAAAAGTTTCGGTCGGTGTGCTCTTTTATGGGCCATCCTTTATGCTTTAAGCAAGTGACCCCTTGAGGACGAATGCTGACATGATCAACACATTTTTGCACCTACCATCCGTGAGTCTCAGCTCGTGGGAGGGTGAGCCCACATAAAAATGTCCTTGTGTCACGCCCTCATAAGTGGGATGAGAGGCGAATACCTTGATTATTTTCTGCATGATTGTATATATATTTTTTTCAGTTCAGGGTATCTAAGAGGCTACAGATTCAAAAGATTATGTGTTCATGACATTCCTTGACCGTATTCTGTTGTTCAGGTGACACAGCAGATATACTGTAGTCCATAATCAATAGAGTGGTTGTCGCTAGCCCTAAAAGTTAAATCCTTAATTATCCTTTACTTATCGATTAATAACTGACAGTCTGGCTCTTTTCAAATATACCTAACTCTCATGTATGGCCATTCCTTGCACCCATTGCATATAAGCGAAATAAACTTTACCCAATGAATTATCCCACAAAGTGATTCCCAATTGTAACAATTTTATGGCCCATCCTTTTGGCTTCAAGCAAGAGCGCTTGTCCAGCAGAAATCCTCGGTAAAGAATCCTTTGGTTGTTCCTTGGTGCTCCTCAGTATTGCAAGTCCTTCGTCAATGATTGTAAATGGACGTCTCCCAGTATCAGTGTTTAAGTAGTCAACCAGCCACGCATTTGGGATGTTGATTGGTTGAGGTTTAAACAACAAGACCTCGCTTAGTCTATAAATTTAAGTGGTGTATTGTAGCACATCTTATATGCAAAATAATCCAACAAGAAGCTTCCGATTTTGAAGAGAAGTTAACAGAGTTCGAGCAAGTTCCCGAATTCGACAAAAAATTCCCGAAGAAGACCAGAGGGCACATCGGCCGAAATACTGTGTATATAACTATAAAGATGAGGATAAAGATGGAAGCGCGTGGTGTAATGGTTAAAGTCATGGTAAATTGACTCGTCGTCCCGAGTTCAAATCCTCGACGTGGTAATTTCATTTCACTTAGCGCTAATATCCTTGGGAAAGGTATGAATCCTACTCTCCTTCCACCTATGATATAGTAGGGTAGACTGAACACTTTAAACTTGGTTAGGCAACCAGTCTAGGAAAAAGAAAACTCTGAATTCAAACCTATTGCACTCCAATTAAGAAATTGGCCTCTCTCTCTCTCTCTCTCTCTCTCTATATATATATATATATATATATATATATATATAGGAAATCCTTAATATACCAGAAATAAATTTATTTCAGCTACATTTGCATTTTCAAGTCAGATTTTAAGACTTGAAGCGGCAAACTTATCCAAAATAAATTCATTTCTGATGTATTAAAGTGTTCATATCTTTATTTTTTATGATATTCTCCGTATATATAAATATATGCCGATATACTGATATTTATATGTATATACTGCGTATATCCTTATATGCACGTTTGAGTTCTCAATTTTGGTTGAATCCTCTCACAAAAAATTTGAAAATATCAGCACACACATACACACATATGTATGTATTTCTCTCTCTCTCTCTCTCTCTCCCCCCCTCTCTCTCTCTCTCTCTCTCTAGGTTTCATACATGCAAAATCATGTATGAAACCTAAGGTTATGACTGTTCTATTGCCATCAAATAAATAGATATGTAATACCTTTATATATTTATTTTATTATATTATATAATAACTCTATTATTTATATCGAGCACTCTCCTAATACTACTGCAATTTGGCTCACCATTCCAGTGAAAACTGAAGTGGTGACTATCCCAGACACTATATATAATATATATATATATATATATATATATATATATATATATATACACGGTTATTACATGCACACATAATTATTATTAACAGCGTACTAAAAATACCCTCTATTAATCGCACAAAACATACGTAACCAAGGATACCATACACAAATACGCATATTCATACGCACACACCCGCAAGGATACGATCAGAACATCACAGTCTTCACGCATTTTCATGCGCATGACAACATACGCACAGGTACAAACAAAAAGGCGCATCCAACATCACGTAAACATGTAAACATGCAACACGAGAATACACGAGAATACTGTTAAAAAAAACTCACACATTTAACCATTTCTACCATTTCTATCATTTTCAATAAAACCGCTTGGTTGTAAAGATTGTTCCTATGAAAATAAATAAAAGCTAAACCTTTATTTGTTCAATCATTTATCTATCTATCTCTATATCTATATCTATATCTATCTCTCTCTCTCTCTCTCTCTATATATATATATATATATATATATATCTATCTATATCTATCTCTATATCTCTATATCTATCTATATATCTCTATCTCTCTCTCTCTATATATATATATATATATCTATATATATATATATATATATATATATATATATATATATATATAATATCCCTAAAAAAGCACAAAATAACCTTGAGGAGATTTTATTAATCAGATGATTGAATAAATGAAAATAATTTAGATTAAAATTCAAGCAAAAAAAAAAAAAAAAGAAAAGAAAAGAAAAGAAACACAAAAAAATCCTAAAATATAAAGAAATACAGAAAACAAGAACAAAAAAAAACATGAAGAAAACAAAGTTTGGGAAAAATTAAATTAACAGCTTAAAATAAATTGAATGATCGATAAAGTTGAAAAAAAATATTCGAGGTGTTTTTTTTATGGCCTTTTTACGGGAAAGGAACGGAGCGTGTTAAGTTTTCTTCAACTTCTCCCCATCGTCTATTTGTTCGCCATGTTGTAACTGACTTAAACTAAACCGGAACTGAGTAAATAGAATAGAAATGTTGAAAAAAAGAAAATAAGTCGAGATGAAACCCTTTTTTAAAGAACGATTTGGAAATTGTTATAGGAAAGTTTATTTTTCTACAAACGTAATAGAAAAAACGCGTTGGAAATTTCAACTACAGGCAAAAAGATTGGGGAAGGAAAAAGAAAAAAAAGACGGGAACGAACAAACGATAGAACAAAAGAAAAAGAATGAAAACACGGATAAAGTGGAGGAAGGAAGGAAAGGAAAAATTAATAGAGGAATAATTAAAAAAAAAGGAAATATGGGGAGAAAGAAAGAAAGTGAGGGTAGAAATAAACAAATAAATAAATAAATGAATAAGGAAGTAAGGATAGAATGAATGAATGAAAGAAAGAAAGTTTGAACAAATAACAGAAGAGGGGACGGTAGAAAGGGTAGATAAATAGGAAACATGAAGGAAGAAAGAAAGAATTAAAAAAGAAAGCAAGCAAGAGTAGAAAGAAAGAAAGAAAGAAAGAAAGAGTTGAACAAATAATTAAAGAAAAAGAAGACGGGTAATAAGAGTAAAAACAAAGAAAAGAAAGAAATATTTTTTTTAAAAGAAAGAAAGTCTAGAAATTATGAAAGGAAGGAAGTAAGAAAAGTAGAAGGGGAAAAATAAAGAACAAAATAATTAGAAAAGAAAGAAAGAAAAAATAACTAAAAAACGAAATGTCGGAATTAAGAAAGAAAAAAGTAAGAAAGAAAGAATGTAATGTAGTAAAGGCTAAAAGAAAGAATAGACACTTTAAAAATGAGTTGGAAGTCAGAATACAAAGAAAGAAAGAAATAAACACAGAAACGAAGAAAGAGACAAAGACTTTGAAAGAGAAAAATACAAAGAATTTTATAAAAAGAAAGGAGTTAAGGGAGGAATGAACGGAAGAAAAGATAAATGATAGTAAAGTAAAGAAAGAAAGGAAAAGAAAGGAAAAGAAAAACAGAGAAAATCAAATAATATGAAACAAACGAAAAGAAAGGAACGGAAAGAAAACAACGAAAGTTTGAATGAAATAAAACAAAGAAAAAGAAAGATAGGAAAAGAAAAAGAAAATTTAAAAAACCGAAAATTTAAAGAAAAGAAAACAAACGAAAAAAATGAAAGAAAAGAAAGAAAAAGAAAAAAAATCAAAGAAAATGAAACAAACTAAAAGGATAGAAGGAAAGAAAAAAAAGAAAATTTAAAGAAATAAAAACCAAAAAAGACAAAAAAAAAAAAGAGAAAAGAAAGTGAAGAAAGGAAAGAAAAGAAAGAAAAAAATAAAATAAAATAAGACAAAGGAATAGAAATCAAAGAAAAGAGAAAAGAAAGAATATATAAATAAAATAAAGGAAAATAAAGGAAAGAAAATGAAAATGAAAGCAAAACAAAATAAAATATAAATATAAAGAAATGAAAGGAAAAGAATAAAACAGAAGAAATTTTAAATTAAAAAAAAAAGGGAAAGAAAAGAAAAGACAAAAGAAAAGAAAGAAATTCTAAATGAAATAAAACAAAGGAAAAGAAAGAAAAGAAAACAAAAAACAAAGCAAATTAAGACAAAATAAAACAATGGAAAAGAAAAGAAAGAAAAAGAAAGAAAAAAAAGAAAGAAACTTTAAATAAAATAAACAGAAACGTGTGATTAATAAACAAGAGCAATAAAATAAAGAGGACGATAACAAAAAAAAAAAAGAAAAGAAAGGGTGCAAAGTAGATTATCGAAGCAAAAAAGCATAATAATTAACAAATAACAACTAAAACAATAGCAATGATACGAGTGATGTGTTTTAAAGCATCTTAAACCCTTTTTTTCTTTATTGCCCCCGTCTTTTATTCTCTTTTTATCTTCATTGCAAGGGGTTATAATTTAATTAAATGCATTTTAACTACATTCACTGAACAGCACTTATTTAATTGATATAACTCTCAAATGATTACCGCCGAAAAGAATCAGAACTTTTATTTACAAATACATTAAAAAAACACCCATTAAAATAACCCAACTTCCTTCTTTTCGGCATATGTAAAACAAAATCTGTCCTTAAAAAAGTATTTTTTGAATTAAAAAAATATACTGTAATAGAATAAAAGAGAAAACATCTAATGGAAAATGAAAGAAGGAGCGTATTGTCAACAAATAGCAAATATGAAAATAAAAATGTCGTGAAGTTTTGTAAAGTGTTGAAGCTTGTAACTCTTTAGAAAAGAAGGAAACAAAACAAAAACAACGAAAAGAAAAGAAAAGAAATGAAAATAAAAGAAAGGAAAAGAAAGATAAAGAAAAGAAAGGGAGAAAGTAAAAAAGAAAGAAAACAAAGACAATTTGATTGAAATAAAAGAAAGGAAAAGAAAAGAAAAAAAAAAAAAATAAAGAAAGTAAAAGAAGGGAAAAGAAAACAAAGAAAAAAAAAGGAAAGAAAGGAAGGAAGGAAAAAAGAAAACCAAATTTAAAGAAAATCATACAAAGAAAAGAAAGGAAGAAAATAAGGAAATCATTACAAATTTAAAAAATAAAGAAATGAAAGAAAAAGAAAGGAAAAATTGAAAAGAAATGAAAAGAAAACATATAAAATTTAAATAAAATAAAACATAGGAAAAAAAGAAAGGAAGACATAAAAAATAAAAAAAATAAATGAAAAAAATAAAACAAATAAAAATTTAAATGAAATAAATCAAAGGAAAAGAAAGAAAAAAAGAAAACATAAATAAAAACCAAAAGTTATAGAAAAGAAAAGTTGGAAAAGAAAGGAAAACAAAATTTAAATAAAATCAAACAAAGAAAAAGAAAAAAATTTATCCGTATAAATTAAACAAAAAATAGATCAGAATAAGGGGAAAAAAAATAAGAAGATAAAAAAAACTAATAAAAAATAAAAGAAGGAGCGTATTATTAACAAATTGCAAATTTGAAAATAAAAATGTAGGAAAGGTTTGTAAAGTGTCGAAACTTGTAACTCTTTAGAAAAGGAGGAAACAAAAAGAAAAGAAAAGAAAAGAAAGGTAGAAAATGAAAGAAAATCAGATAAAATGATACAAAGGAAAAGAAAGCTAAAGAAATGAGAAAAAAAGAAAAGAATATGAAAGAAAAAGAAAATAAACCAAACAAAGAAAATAAAAAATAAAACAAAACAAAAGAAAGGTTAAGAAAAGAAATGAAAAAAGAATGGGGAAGAACGCAAAAAAAAATTAAATAAAATAAAAAGAAAGTAAATGAAGGAAAGAAAGAAGAAAAAAATTAAACTAAAGAAAAAGGAAAAGAAATAAAAGGAAAAGAAATAAAATTTAAATACAATCAAGCCAAGAAAAAGAAAAAAGAAAAAAATATCTATCCGTAAAAAATTACCCCCTCCCCCAAAAAAGAAGATTTGGTATAAGAAAAAAAAAAAAAATTTAAAAAAAATCTCTAATGGAAAATCAAAGAAGGATCGTATTGTCAACAAATAGCAAATGTGAAAATAAAGATGGCGGAAGGCATCGTAACATGTCGATCCTTGTAACTCTTTAGAAAAAGGAAATAGGGAATTTTTCTTTAATGGTTACACAAATTTCTTTTTTATTGAACGGTAATAGATGGTTATCAGAGCTAATGATGATCAACTCTGCATTCAAGATTTCGTATCAAATTAGAGGGTCATGAAAAAAAAAAAAAAAAAAAAAGAAAGACCCTTTGTTTTGAAAATTTGATTCCCGCTGCATATTTATCTATCAGCTTTTTATGCAGCCATTTAACTGTCTGTTTTTATGTCTTTATCTGAATTGCGTGCTTTCTGATCTGTGTGTCTATTTTCTTCTGCTTCGAACCTTTATTTTTTTTCTCGACTCCTTACGCTAAAGAGCAGGAAACGAGGAGAAGACGAAGCGACAAAAAAGGTGCATCTTCTTGTTAACGATGTACTCGTATTCGCACTCAATTTTCACCCACCTGAAAGCAATTCACCGGGATTCCTAGTTGCAGTGTCAATTGTAAAAAAAAGCCAATAATTTTATCGTTTATTATTATTACTAGCAAATATATGCACTCTCCGGGTGCAAGTATTCAAGTTTTAATGTGATAAAATATCATATTGTATTAGAAAGACAATGAGTTCGATTCTCACAGGGTGACCCATACTTGAATTAGAAAGACTAATGAAACTAAATAAGAGTGCAGATGAAAATAATAAAGATAAAAAATAATTAAAAATAATTAAAAAACATAACACTGAAACCTAACAGTGAGTTCGATTCTCACTGGGTGACCCATACTTGAATTAGAAAGACTAATGAAACTAAATAAGAGTGCAGATGAAAATAATAAAGATAAAAATAATTAAAAATAATACAAAAAAGATAACACTGAAACCTAACAGTGAGTTCGATTCTCACTGGGTGATACCTAATGAACTAAATAGAATGCAGATGAACAAAAATGATAATACTGGTGAGTTCGATTCTCACTGGTGACCTATACTTAAATTAGAGACTAATGAAACTAAATAAAATGCAATGAAAATAATAATAAAAATAATACAAAAAAGATAACACTGAAACCTAACAGTGAGTTCGATCTCACTGGGTGACCCATACTTGAATTAGAAAGACTAATGAAACTAAATAGGAATGCAGATGAAAATAACAAAATGAAATACTGAAACCTAACAGTGAGTTCGAGGGTGACCCATACTTAAATTAGAAAGACTAATGAAACTAAATAAGAATGCAGATGAAAATAATAAAGATAAAAATAATACAAAAAAGATAATACTGAAACTAACAGTGAGTTCGATTCTCACTGGGTGACCCATACTTGAATTAGAAAGACTAATGAAACTAAATAAGAGTGAAGATAAAAATAATAAAGATAAAAAAATAATTTAAAATAATTAAAAAAAGATAGCACTCAAACCTAACAGTGAGTTCGATTCTCACTGGGTGACCCATACTTCTGGTCTTGTTGTATCTAAGCTACTCTAAGTTAATGAGTATACGTTAAGTCTTTATTATTATATTGTAGCCAAAGCGTTAGAGTGTGAGAGTATTTTGAGTCGACAATACTGAAACATAACAGTGAGTTCGATTCTCACTGGGTGCCCATACTTATGGCCTTGTGCCGCATCTAAGATACGCTTAGTAAATAACTATACGGTAATTCTTTATTATTATTATTATTATTATTATTATTATTATTTGCTCCTTTTGAGTTTTCACATCAGCGTTAGTTGATGGTATTTCACAGGAGTCTGAGTGACAAAAAGTCTCCTCAGGTCTCCAGGACTCTTCTGAGTATTCTGGCAGATTGCAGCAGTGCAGTGTTCTGAATGGTTTCAATCCTTCCTCTGATTTCCAAACTTTCCAAACCCTTTTCTAATCCTTTTGGGACTGTTCCAAGTGCACCAACTACAATTGGTATAACTTTCACTTTCATATTTCATAACTTTTTCAGTTCTCTGGCAAGGTCTAGATATTTGTCCATTTTTTCATTTTCTTTTAGCTTTACCTTGTGATCTGCTGGCACTGCAAAATCCACCAGTTGACAAGTTCTTTCTTTTTTGTTAATCAACACTAGGTCTGGTTTTCTTGCTGGGATAAGGTGATCCGTTTTTATTTCAAAGTCCCAGAGGATTTATTATTATTATTATTATTATTATTATTGTTGTTGTTGTTGTTGTTGTGTTGTTGTTGTTGTTGTTGATACAAAGGCAGTAGACTATGAGAGTATTTCGAGTCGACAATATTGAAACCTAACAGTGAGTTCGATTCTCATTGGGTGCTCCATGCTTCTGGCCTTGTGCCACATCTAAGCCACACTTAGTAAATAACTATATCTTCATAATATCTTAAGCTTTTTCTATCCACTGATCATTTATTTCTTTGTTATATTTGTTATCTAAATGCGCTTTTCTTAACAGATTCCCCGTCCTCTGAATCTATTTTGAAGCATTTCGTACGCAAATTCGAAAATAAATTGAATATTTATATATTTTGGCTTATAAAAGTAAAATAAGCTGTACAACATTATTAACAATTGTTTTCTTTTTAATATTTAGCACAGCAAGAATATTATCAATAAGAAACACCGGCTTGATGTTTTCTAATGACGTTTCTATGTTAGATTATACATGAGCCAGACATACTCGTATATCTTCTCCAAGGCACAGGTGTATTTCTCCTTTGCAGTTGAAGAAAATACTGATTTGCATTATTATGAAGTGAAAAACAGAAACAATGTAGTTAATCATAAGTTAGCTACCGTTATCTCACATAAATTCTAACTTCACCAAGAAGCAACTCTGTAAGTATATTACATAATTGATGTGCCTATAAAGTATGTATTGTAAAAGTAAAGTCGTCGGGGCGGCCTACGGTCGGTATCAGCCAATAAGCAAGGGAGTCTATCCCCTTTTCACTAGCACTAGATCAAGGAGATTGTTTTTGGCATTTGAGGTGGAGCACAACACCACCAGATCCTTAATTTACTGCACAGATCCCTGTGCTACTCATACGCTGAGTTGGCGAGGACCGGAATCGAACTAGGAACCATGTGGTTTCTAGCCGAACGCTCTACCGACTGAGCTAATCCGTATGTATTGTAGTACCTTAGAAAAGTAGGGAGTTAGTTGATTGAGAAGATTTTAACCTTTTAGTTTACCTCAATTTTAATTGGACGGAGCCAACGCGAGAAACTAAGTAATCAGATTTGGCTAGGTGACTAGACGTGACAGACACAGTGCTGGCCTGTCCGTTTGAGGCCAAAATCTATTCGTGTGCTTGTCTGACTTTGGTTTATAAATTGAAATAAAAGACTTCTATGTAAAACAATAAGGTATTGTGTTCGTTAATCGTAAACTAAACAACGGACCAAGACACAGGATGAAAAAGACAAGAAAAGAAAACCAAAGAAATCAACTTGATAAAAATCCATGGATGAAAAAAGAAAACAAAACAAGAAATCAATAAGAAATCCAGCCCAGATACACTGAATATCAGGATAAGAATAACACACGGAACCGATGGTGCTAATTATACAATATATACAATATATATTTACCAACCCCTCCGCACGAGCAGGATGTAACACAAGGTCAATTTCTTAAGCGGAGTTTAACATGTTTGAATTCAGAGTTTTCCTTCTCCTAGACAGGTTGCCTTACCAAAGTTGAAGAGCCCAGTCAGCCCTACTATTTACCTATAGCTGGGGGGAGTATAGTTGGATTCATACCTTTCCCAAGGGGATTAGCGCGATGTGAAATGCAAACAATTTCGTCTAGGATTTGAACTCGGGTCGACGAGTCCACTGCCTACGACTCAAACCATTATGCCATGTCCCTCCATAATACAGTATATAAGTTTACGTCCATAAGCACAGTATGCAACAACTGTTTATGCTCATCTGTAATACAAAAATTGCATCGATCCCTTCGGCATTCCTCCTCAAGGGGGCGCCTCAGGCGCTGAGCAATAAACCCTGCCCTTCTCTTTAAATCGAGGGGGCAGGTGTTGCATGTGGAGATAGCCCCCTGGGATCGACGCTGTTAATTTAACACACCGGTCCAGTGGTCGAAGCACACCGGACCCCGCCCCGAAGGACGGGTTGTTAATATGCTCATCTGTAATGGTTATCGTTGAAGCAAATGGACTCAGCTATTCGAGTTCAAATGCTGAACGAGAGTAATACCATTTCGCAGAAGTATGCAACCAGCTATGCTCCCTCCAACTATGGGTAAATAGTAGAGAGGACTGGGATCTTTAACCTTGGTTAGGCAACCAGTCTAGGAGAAGGGAAACTCTGAAGTAAAACCAGTTAAACTCCGTTTAAGAAACCGACCATGTGTCACATCCTACTCATGTGGAGAGGGAGGTAAATATGTTGAATGAAAATAAACTGTATTTGCTATAATTTTCCCGAAACATTTTTCTTTTACAACGGGGTTTTTCAAGGCGATTTCAGCCATTTCATCTGATTCCATGTCTAGCCATTAGTGACCACACAGGAAGCTGCATCTGCAAACCAACCAGGTGCTGATTTAAGCTACTAAGCCATATTAGATAAAAATATTTCATATCAAATAACTGAGTGCAAAAAGAAACTATTAAGAAATAACAAATAAAAAAAAAGATCAAAATATAATGAACGCGATTCCAAAAGGTCTATGTATAAAATAACCCCTGACAGGTTGACTGCCATTAATATAATTCAGTCAATCAAATCAAATCTTTAATCCTCTCTTTCAATTCTCTGTACATCCTCTGCTTGTTTTCTGTTTCTTTTCTCTACATGCAATTAATGTGAATTGTAATTAGTTTGATGAGAAAATTTCAAAATTGAACGGCAACGGGATTTAAGTCGGATACTTTTGAAAATTTCAGCGGAATTTCCTGGCGTTTTTTTCTTTCTGATATTTAAAGGCGCATTTTACAAAATGTCAAAATGGGAAAAAGAAAAGAAAAGAAAAGAAAAGAAAAGAAAAACATAAAAGAAAGAAACGATTCAAACAACAAAATAAAAATAAAACAAAGTTAATGATTGTGGAATGAGACATTTTGGTTTGCAGAATCCACGTTGTCAGAAACAAGACAAATAAAACATAAAAAATTGATAACCAAACAGAAAGAAGAAGAAGAAGAAGAAGAAGAAGAAGAAGAAGAATTGGGAAAACAAGAAGAAGAAGAAGAAGAAGAAGAAAAAAGAAGAAAGAAAAAGATTAGGAAAGTAAACGAGAAGAAGAAGAAGAAGAAGAAGAAGAAGAAGAAGAAGAAGAAGAAGAAGAAGAAGAAGAAGAAGAAAGAAGAAAAGGAAAACAAGAAGAAGAAGAAAAAGAAGAAGAAGAAGAAAAGATTAGGAAAGTAAACGAGAAGAAGAGAAGAAGAAGAAGAAGAAGAAGAAGAAGAAGAAACAAGAAGAAGAAGAAGAAAAAGATTAGGAAAGTAACGAGAAGAAGAAGAAGAAGAAGACGAAGAAGAAGAAGAAGAAGAAGAAGAAGATTAGGAAAGTAAACGAAAGAGAAGAAGAAGAAGAAAAAGAAAAAGATTAGGAAAGTAAACGAGAAGAAGAAGAAGAAGAAGAAGAAGAAGAAGAAGAAGAAGAAGAAGAAGAAGAAGAAGAAGAAGAAGAACTTTATTCTGGAAACTAATTACCGCGCCGTTTAAATTTTTTCAAAATCTATTCATTTCCCGTAAGTCTTATGGAAAAATCGCCATGTCAATCTTAAAACTCTACGGACGAAAAAAAAATATAGTTAGGTGCAGAGAACAAACAGCCATTAATATGATACATGGCCTTAATTACAGCAGAAAATGACGGATTATAAAAAACAAACAAAATGATAGAAAAATACTTTTCTTCTAAAAAGCATATTCATTATTTCATGAACTTACAATATGTATCATTTTCATGTTTTTGTCATTTGAATATATATATATATATATATATATATATATATATATATATATATATATATATATATATATATATATATATGTGTGTGTGTGTGTGTGTGTGTGTGTGGTGTGTGTGTGTGTAAAAATGAAATTGGAATTGAATCCGACGGTATGTAGAAGAGAAATAAAGGAAAGAAAGTACAGAATAGATAATAAAGGATAAATTTAATCAATATTACTTACACGTGTTTCGGTCAGGAGTTTATCTATGTGTACATTATTCAATACTATCATTATTATTAAATAAACAAGTGAAATGAAATAATAATAATAGGAAAAATGTAAAAATATTCTGTACACAAAGAAAATTTGATCTTCATCAGAGTGAAACTTTATTTGAACTCAGAGGAGTTGAAAACATATATATATATATATATATATATATATATATATGTGTGTGTGTGTGTGTGTGTGTTTGTGTGTGTGTGTGTGCGTGTGTGCGTGTGTGTGTACGTGTATGTGTTTGTGTGCATTTGTTTGTGTGTGTGCAAATATATAAAATATGGAAAAGCAAGGTATTATTATAGTTAGATGTATTAGCCAACTGTAAAAGGTTTCGGTTTGTATATTAAACCATCATCAGGACATCGTTAATATGTGATGGCATAACATCTGAATAATGTTCAATATTAATATGGAAAGTGTTGTGGGGTTTTAAGGGGTCAAATAAGAACAAAACAAACGGGTAACAAATGTAGGAAAATGTATTAACAAAAGAGTAGACATTACAGTACAGAGAAGTGGAATTACGTCCGACAATAGAGTTATGAGCTGACTCGCATTGGCTTACTCTTTAAGTCATCATTGTCCCTGTTACTTATAGTAACCGTCGGCGCATTCCATTAGTCTATAGGGTATATCACCTATAACAGAAAGTCATCCATAGACATGTGTTTCAACGTTTACGTCTCATCAATGCGGGTCGACTTTTTTAACAGCTACTTCTAGCCAGGAGGAAAAACACGACAGAATTTTCGACTGTCACACTCCTTACCCTGTCGGCTGTCAATGACTGTCAATCTGAGTGGAACAATTAATTGATATATGTTTACAGGATGTATGTTTTTTTTTACAATCACCAGAGAACTCAACCACCCAGTCGGCTGGGGCGTTAGAATGCACCGACTGCACCTCTGCAGAGGGGTAAGACTCCCTCAGTGAGACCTGTTGGCCGTGGGTGGCGACCCGTGATGCTTAAGGATAGAGCCCAGATGGATGAGCAATTCATAACTTGCAATACTCCATTTTGGCCCTTTGTTGGGCTAGACGGGCGGTCGGAGATGCTCCCTCCGATCAATCGGCTGGTCACGTCAAGCCCTAGCACCTATACGATTTTCCCAACCCTATTGCCGTTATGGCAAGCCCCGACCCCTTTTTATCATATGGGTGCGAGAAGGCAGTGACTGAGGGTCTACATGTCCTGTGAATGACATTAAACTCTATCTGATGGTGAGGTTCCAGTTCTGGAGGTTTAGGGAATGTGGAGCATCTCTTCATCACCATTGCTCCCTGGTCCACTCTCAAACCAAACCAAGTCTGTAAACAACAGGCGAGTAAATGCCTTACGGTGAAAGTTCAACTAATATCGCCCTACACACACACACACACACACACACACACACATATATATATATATATATATATATATATATATATATATATATATGAATAAATTTTTGTTACAGGAAAACTTATAGAGTACTAAAATTGGAAGAATCATATGTATGTAAGGAGATCATACAAGCTACGAGATGGTAATATTTTATTACGAAAATAATATATAAAATGTGGGGAATACGAAGGCCTTTTCGACCGGTTCTTTTTCAAGTATAAACAACGGCGGCGAATAAAAGTCAGGTTGTATAAGAAATATTCTTTAACAACGAATGGAGGTGAGCCAGAGGGGGACAAAAAAGGGAGGGGATATATATATAAACCCTCAGGTCGAAACAGGGTTGGAGATGTCTCGCAACAAGTAAAGGGAGTGTTTGGGTTTTTGTCTGCACAAAGTGGGACGAAAGAATAAAATATAAACAGTTTCAAGAATGGTTAGGTGCTGCTTAGACCTAGCTCTGTGCAAGATGTAGGAACACTCATCAGTGTAGTCGGCCTACAAGCATTTATAGATGACAAATATTCGCCTATGGCCGAATCATATGGTTGGGAATGCCCGGATGTAGTAGCAATATATATATATATATATATATATATATATATATATATAGAGAGAGATAGAGAGAGAGAATGAATGGCGAATGAATGAGAAAAATATTGGCATATCATTATGTCATTTACCACCTGACGCTGATTAATTTAATTTTCGCCCTATCTAAAATTTAAAAAAAAGCAAGTAAACATGTTTATTTTTTAAAATACAACTTTAGCGTTATAACATTCCATCACGTGAACACGCTTCAGGTTATATAAACCTAAACAAACTCCTAATTGCACTGTCAATTGTGATTTTCAAATCCTTCCGTAATATTATCGTAATAATCTACTGATTGCTGTTTTTTTTAATCTTAACTTTTTGACCGTCTGATGATTGCAAATAAGCTTGGAATTTTAGTTACGGGAAATTAAATCCATGATATATGATATTTGATTGAATACATATATAATAATAATAATAATAATAATAATATATATATATATATATATATATATATATATATATATATATATATATATATATAATAACCCACCGTAGTTTGATGGAATATGGAGAGTGTTCAAAGCCGTGGTTTACAATGTCGACGTCTAGGTCCTCGGGCCCTGGGTGAGGAAAGACCGGGAGGGGTTTGACGAAAACGATACCCAGACCTTTAAACTGCCCGAGGACACAAATATGTTACAACATAAATTTCTAGGGGCCCCAGATAAAGGTAGAGAGTCACTGCTCCTGTCTCTCAAGTGGGTAAAATCCCAATTTCAGCGAAGGTCACTGCAAATGAAAAGCAAAAAAAAAACAAAACAAAAACGGTGATTGTTGGGCATTTCTGAGACAAATTAGAAAGCATAGGACAGTAAAGATATGAAGGAATTATAGCATTTGATTAGACAAGTCTTCTATTCTCGGTCACCAGAGGGGGCTTCACTCAAGTCAAAGGACAAATCTTCTTTCCTTAAGGACCTTGAATGTATCATAAAAAGCTGGACTGAGCACATCACAGATATCTTTCATAATCCTTTAGTTGAATCCTCATTAATTGGTCTCAAAAGGATATTATCCAGAAAATGATGGATCACCCCACTGTTGTTGAGGTCCTAAAAACTATAGAAGAAATCAACACTGGGAATATATATATATATATATATATATATTATATATATATATATATATATACATATATTTCGTTTGTGTGCGTGTCTACAGAGTCTATATCTCAAGAACATATATATATATATATATATATATATATATATATATATATATATATATATATATGTTGAGATATAACTCTGTAGACACACACGTAAACTATATATATATATATATATATATATATATATATATATATATATATATATTTGTCTTTTTTATGTTGAAGTTTGGCGTTATTATGAAGCATTTAAAAATAAATAAAGGAAGTCGATGTTATGGAATACTGGATTCACTTATTTTTTATTATTTGTTATCATAAATTTTCGGGATTGTTAGATTCCCTTTTTCAAACGAATGTCGCTCCTGTTCAATAGATCCTTTGTCTTTGTTGTTATTGACAGCGGTAGCGTCTGTAAAACATTTGTAATAACGGAGTATTCCGATATCGGCGTTCAGTCCCCTCACGTGAGTTCGTAGTTTTAAAATCCATTTGGTTTCTGCTGTTTTCAAGATTGCTTTGTTGGAAATGCGTGGTCTATTAAAATACATTTGAGGTGTGTAAGGTTGTGTGGTGGGGTGTTAAAGTGAAGTGCTATCGTGCTATGGGGTGATTTGAGTTTTATTGTGGATTTGTGGTTATTTAATCTTAGTCTAAAAGATCTAGATGTTACAATATATATATATATATATACATATATATGTGTGTGTGTGTGTGTGTGTGTGTGTGTGTGTGTGTGTGTGTGTGTGTGAAGAAAAGTAGAAATGAATGCCATACTTTATTTTCCTCAAATTAATAAATGCCCTGCTGACGATCTATTGAAACAGATCGAAACACGGCAGCGAAATAAACATTACTTTATTCATGAATTTGTGTTTTTTCAGTTTTTCATAATATCACATACATATGTATGTATGGTGGTTGGTATTGAAGACTACCATAATGCAAGTGTAAAGAAAAAGAAGGCAACTATGATGTTTGTTAACATTTTGTTCATTCTTAATATTTCGAGATAAAGATCTCCTCCCCAGAAGATTTCTGAAGCTCTTGAAAGCACTGCTAGGAATAGTCCATTTAATTTTGTGTCTTTTATCTTCCAATTCTCTGCGGGTGGAGAAACTGTGTATGTGTTCATGTGAGTTTTTGTGTGTTTATATATGTGTGTCTATCCGACAATGTCTAATTATCATTCCAGGTTTGGCCTACCCTTTTTTTGTTGAATTATTAAGCGGTAATTTGTTTGTTTTTTATATGTGTGTGCGTTATTTAGGCACACCTGATTATTATACTTATTTTTTCCTCCTTTTCTCTTTCCCTTCCTTTTTTCAGTTTTATTACTTTCACCTGTTAGTTTCCGTATATATATATATATATATATATATATATAATATATATATATATATATTATTACTATCACTTGTTAGTTTCTTTATATATATATATATATATATATATGTTATGATAATGGTACACGGTAATAACCTACTCGAGTTTCACCATAAGGATATTCAGGGTTACATCCACTGGATTAATCAAGATATTGATTAATTGCAGTTGATTGCAAGTGTGTATTTTTTTGCGATACACACGTGCAATCAACTGCAATTATGTGCAATTAATCAATATCTTGATTAATCCAGTGGATTTAACCCTGAAGATCCTTATGGTGAAACTTGAGTAGGTTATTACCGTGTACCATTGTCATAATAAATTTGCTCTACCAACGTATTGAACACTTTATATTTGTTATATCGCTGCCTCTGTTTCACCGGTAAGTTACTTTTTTCCACAAATACCATAATATATATATATATATATATAATATATATATATATATATATATATATGTGTCGAATCGACGGGGTGAAAGTCGAGCCAGTCAGCGAGGGAGTCTATCCCCTTTTCAATAGCGCTAGACCAAGGAGATTGTTTTTAAGCATCTGAGGTGGAGCGCCACACCTACCATCAGCTCCTTACTTTACTGCACAGATCTCTATGCTACTCATACGCTGAGTTGGCGGGGACCGGTATCGAACTAGGAACCTTGTGATTTCTAGCCGAACGCTCTACCGACTGAGTTAACCCGGCCCCATATATATATATATATATATATATATATATATATATATATATATATATATATATATGTGTGTGTGTGTGTGTGTGTGTGTATACTTTGTGCGTGTGTGTCTATATAGAGTGGGTACCTCCAAAACATGCTTTATCCTTGCCTTCAGTTCAGCTTTTTAATGAAGTAGTTTTGGTATTTCACCTAACTGCTACCAACACATAATAATCAATGGGGTTTGCAATCTGAGGATTTATGCAGCCAGATGTTAGGGTAATGTCGTAGAAACTTTATGTCAGCCAAGAATGAGTCCTCCTGTTTATTTGGCATGGTGTAGAGTCCTGTTGGTAGACGTAGGGTCTTCCAGCAGTACGCCCTCGATCCAGGGAAGCACCTCTCGTAAGCACTTAATGTAGGTCTCAGTGTGGTCTCTGAGCCCATGTAGGAAGGTGAATGGCGCCATAACGACACAATAATGTGGACTAAGTGTTGGCTTTTAAAAGCCGAGAAATTGGTTAGAAAATGAAGTAATTTCAATATTCGATTTAAATTCTAGTTATGGTATTTTATTCGTTCCGTCTAAACGAAAAACGAAAATGAAGCAATTTCAATATTCGATTTAAATTCTAGTTATGGTATTTTATTCGTTCCGACTAAACGAAAAGTTAACAAAGATATGACGTATTTCATATGGAATATTAATGTTAGAAAAATAAGAAGATTAAAACAATATATAAATACATATAATCCAAATATACGCATATCCATATATATATATATATATATATACATACACACATATACACAGACATACACATACATACGTGTATACATATACATACATATACATACACATACACATACACATACGTACATATATATAAATATACAAAATGTTAACTTTTCGTTCTCCACCTATACACGTTAATGCATGCGTCATTATAGATTGTACAATATACCTAAATGCTTAAGTATTGACACTAAAAATTGTTTCCTAATCATAACATCCTGTGTTTGTTATATTTTTAAAATATTTTCTTCTCATATATATATATATATATATATATATATATATATATATATATATATATATATATATATAAAGTAAGTAAAGTCGTCGAATATGTAAACAGAATTCAGATACTCACTATCTTACTTTACCCTACTTCTTGGGCAAGAGCCCGGTAAGGGATTGTTCTGAACAGAAATAAAAAATGAAGATACTATAACTATTGTAAGGTTTAGATACGGCGCGTACTACCTGCAAACCCCCTAACCGGGGAACCCAAGACTGTTTGGTGGTCCCATAAGGGCGTGTTTCATATATTTTATATCAGTACCACTTTCTGAAAACGGGCATGTTGTAGATTGGGGCTTCATATAATTTATATGAATAATAATTAAAATAATTAGGTCCACAGGTTGCCTAATGTCGGTATCAGCCAGACAGCGAGGAAGACTATCCTCTTTTCCCTAGCACTAGACCAATGCTGTTATTTTAGCGTCTGGGGTCGAGTGCCACACTTACCATCAGCTCCTCACTTTTCCGCACAGATCACTGTGATATTCATACGCTGAGTTGTCGAGGGCCGGTATCGAACCAGGAAGCTTGTGATTCCTAGCCGAACGCTCTATCGTCTGAGCTATCGCGGCCCTATCGATCTTATATAATCTTTTAAAATTGTAATTGTTTAATAATTCAATCTAATCGTTTTGGCGCACGTCAGCATTTAAACAAAAACATCAGCTGATTAAAAGTGACATGTACACCACCATTCCATTCTCGGATAGTAGCATTCCATCATCTTGACGGCAGGTATCGAACCGGGAACCTTGTGGTTTCTTTTTAGACGCTCTACCGACTGAAGTAAACTGGCCCTTTTGAATTTGTGGTTCGATTCTCGTTGGAACAAATTACATGAATGAATTAGACAAGACGTCTTTGGTACAAAATAACCCAACAAGGGTTGACATGTATAAAATCCAACCAACCAACCAACAAATAACCCACTAATCTGATTGAAAATCATCTGATCAGTGTTGACTTGGGAAACGGTTATCACAGTTGGAAATGGATTTAGCATTCGAAGTTCAAATCCTGAACGAGGCTGCTTACATTTAGGAAAGGTATGAATCCAGCTATGGATAAATTTAACCTTGTTATGGCAACCGGCCTAGGAAAAGAAAAACTCTGAAATCAAATCATTTATACTCCACTGTAATATTGACCTTGTGCGAACTGTGTGTTTATTTTATATTAATGAAAAACTAGCTTACCTAAGAAAAGTGATACATTAGTCTATTTCAAAAATACCTTCCACTTTTCAAAACTGTGTGCAAAGTGTCCTTTTGGGATTGCCATCAGCTGCTCTCTTGGATTCTACTCAATGTTATTGATGATATGAAATATGCCTTTTACTGGACACTGCTGCACAATCACGAGCGAACTCATAAGTGATATTCTCTGTGGACACGTACACATAGATATACTGGTATAGGCTGACGAGCAAAAACCTACATCAATTAGCTCTGTGCAGATTCTGGATGTTGCAGGAAAGACCTGCCAGGAGCAATGAGTAATAGGGATGGATGGTGAGATAGTCATGGGAACCTATGCTGTCAGCATGACATCATGATGATGATTATATTTCCTATTTATGATTCCCTATTCTATTTAGCATTTCGTAATCATCTCGCTTTTAAAGAGGATTAAGATATATAAGTTCAGCGCGTACGCAGACCCCAGAAAATATCATTGAGTTGCAAATTAAATTGAGAAATTGTTTATTCTTCAAGTTAGAGCATTGAAAGTGAATAGCCAAAATAAAACCAATGTTATAATGTGCCTTTTTTGCTGGGTTTATAGTTAGTTACACACTTGCAAACATAATGAGAATTTTCGTGGTATATATATATATATAATATATATATATATATATTTTTCTTCTTGTTGTATAGATTCGGGAATAAAACCCGCCAATGAAAAAAAGAATCCAAAATGATTACTTAGAATTCTTCTCTGCAGCGATTCCTTCTTCATAGCCTTGTCCCCACCTGATTTCACAATTATCCTCCGTTCCAGACATTAATGGAGTTTTTGTTTTGTTTGTTTTTGCTTTGTTCGTTTTTTTTTTCTTCTATTTTTTTCAATGCAAAATGCGCAAAGGATTTAATGTACTTTTTTTTTTAGTTGTTTTGTTGCTGTTGTTGCTGGAGGTCACTCCTCCAAAATCCATATCTCGTCCATCCATAATGAGCTAACAACGCCAAAACAGGTTGGACAGTACAAGCAAAACTGAAAGAGAGTGAGAGAGGGAAAGAAAGCAACAATAGTTACAATAACAAAATGTATATAAAAGTCTATAGAAATAAAAAGTAAATAAAAAGTATATAAAATAAAATAAGAAGTATATAAAAGTATATAAAAGTATATAAATAAAATAGAATTAAAGATAAATAAAAAATTAAAAATAAAACAAAAAACGGAATAAGATAGAATAGCAGAAGCAAGAACTCTCTCTCTCTCTCTCTCTCTCTCTCTCTCTCTCTCTCTCTCTCTCTCTCTCTCTCTCTCTCATACACACACAAACACACATACACATACACACACCCACACATACACAGCCACACACACACACACACATATATATATATGTATATATATATATAAGTGTGTGTGGGTTTGTATTTTGTATGCATATACATATATATAAATATATATATGTGTGTATATATACATATATATATATATTAGAATAAATGAATATAAGTGTATATATGTGTGTGTATATATATATATATGAGTGTGTGTATGTATTTTGTATTCATATACATATATATATATATATAAATATATGTGTATAATTTATATATATATATATATATATATATATATATATATATATATATATATATATTAGAATAAATGAATATATGTGAATATATATGTGTGCATATATATAGATGTGTGTTTATATATTGTCTATGCATATATATGTGTGTGTGTTTGCATACATATATATGTGGGCATATATATATGTATTTGTGCATAGGTATATATATGTGTGTTTATATACAAATGTGTGTGGGTATATGTATATATGTCTTTCTTAAAATGAATGAGTAAGTATATAAACATCTATGTGCATATATATGTGTGTATATATAAATGTATATATGCTGGTGAGTGTATATATGTATGAGTATATATGCATGTTTTATCTATATACATATATATGTATATATATATGTGTGTTTGTTTTTATATATGTGTGTATATATATATATATATGTGTGTGTGTGTGTGTGTGTTTGTATATACCTGTGTGTATTCGTATGTATGTGTATATATATATATATGAGTGTGAGTATAATACATATGTATTTTATGGTCATATATGTAGGTATACATATGTGTTTTATATATATATATATATATATATATATATATATATATATATATATATTATAAATACATATATATGAGTGTGTGTGTGTATATATGTGTTATTTAAGTGTGTGGGATGTACAGACTACGATTTCCGCTTCGGACGTTCGGAGCATTAAATATCCTGATCGACATTGTGAGTTTCTCTGAGATGTTTGTAGCTTGAAGGAAGTCGATACACCCTTACCAGTTTCTACAGCGTTTATGCGTCCGTCCTTCTGCCCGCATTGTTCGACCAGCATCTTACAAAACCCTCGTTCAACGAAAAGAAGGAGAAGAAAAAACACAGCAAACTTTCCATTCTTTATCCTAGGTCTCTCTGTCTCTCTATTTGTCTCTCTCTCTCTTCCCCCTCTCTCTCCTGAAAAATCGATAATTCCCGCCCACTGAATCAAGTTATCGATTCTGGATCAATGATCAATCAATCAACCTTCTGTTGGTAGGTAACAGGTTTTTCAACCAATTCTAGCTTCTTCTAGCCAATTAGTTATCCTATTTAGCGATCCCATGGTTCCTAAATCGAACACTGACCACCGCATGTAATTCACGAGCCACAAACTAGCATCAAACAAAATATTGCAAAACTTTTGACTCTAGCTTCTTCTAGCCAATTAGTTATCTTATTTAGCGATCCCATGGTTCCTAAATCGAACACTGACTACCGCATGTAATTCACGAGCCACAAACTAGCATCAACCAAAATATTGCAAAACTTTTGACACTAGCTTCTTCTGGCCAATTAGTTATCCTATTTAGCGACCCCACGGTTCCTAAATCGAACACTGACCACCGCATGTAATTCACGAGCCACAAACTAGCATCAACCAAAATATTGCAAAACTTTTGACTCTAGCTTCTTCTAGCCAATTAGTTATCTTATTTAGCGATCCCATGGTTCCTAAATCGAACACTGATCACCGCATGTAATTCACGAGCCACAAACTAGCATCAACAAAACTATTGCAATACTTTTGACTCTAGCTTCTTCTTACCAATTAGTTATCCTATTTAGCGTTCCATGGTTCCTAAATCGAACACTGACCACCGCATGTAATTCACGAGCCACAAACTAACATCAACAAAAATATTGCAAAACTTTTGACTCTAGCTTTCTAGCCAATTAGTTATCCTATTTAGCGATCCATGGTTCTAAATCGAACACTGACCACGCATGTAATTCACGAGCCACAAACTAGCATCAACAAAACTATTGCAATACTTTTGACTCTAGCTTCTTCTTACCAATTAGTTATCCTATTTAGTGATCCCATGGTTCCTAAATCGAACACTGACTACCGCATGTAATTCACGAGCCACAAACTAGCATCAACCAAAATATTGCAAAACTTTTGACACTAGCTTCTTCTGGCCAATTAGTTATCCTATTTAGCGACCCCACGGTTCCTAAATCGAACACTGACCACCGCATGTAATTCACGAGCCACAAACTAGCATCAACCAAAATATTGCAAAACTTTTGACACTAGCTTCTTCTAGCCAACTAGTTATCCTATTTAGCGATCCCATGGTTCCTAAATCAAACACTGACCACCGCATGTAATTCACGAGCCACAAACTAGCATCAACAAAATATTGCAAAACTTTTGACACTAGCTTCTTCTGGCCAATTAGTTATCCTATTTAGCGATCCATGGTTCCTAAATCAAACACTGACCACCGCATGTAATTCACGAGCCACAAACTAGCATCATATTGCAAAACGTCTGATTCACTCTGACCACACAGCTGTTAGGATGGGTTGCAGCACATAATAATAAAAATAGAATCAATAATACACATACCCCATCTTCCATTTTGGCATATTTAGTTTCGTGTTAACAAAAACGTGATAAAAAATACATAAACTTGACACTTTACCTGGTATTATATTATGCCACAGAGACGTGGTACATTATTGACCCACTACGTGTATCTGCAATACTTTCAAAACTGATGCAATAAAGAAAATATGTCAACGTCAGTGCGGAGAAACTACCATTTGGGCATTTAGCTTTGAAAATATTGCAGATATATTTAGTAGGCCAATAAAGTACGACACCTCTCTGGTATAATATAATATTAACACGTATTCATTGGCATTTCAGTCTCGGAAGACTATGATATATTTTTGTGCGACTGAAGTTAAAGCACCTCCTGTGACTGTAAAGTCCAATGTTAGAAAAACATTCTCGACTACAGATGTCATATATGAAGGCTGTCCCTGAAGATGTTGATGTGTCGGTGCTTTGTTGCCGCTGCTTTTTTCTGGACCTCTTACCTTCATGGTGTTGCGCCAAGGTGACTTCAGAAAGGAACAGTCTCTGCAGAGTATACTGCAATGGTAATTTCACTGGGTTACTTGTTGTTACACATTTGGCGTATGAATGGCAAATCTTCAATCATTCAATGAAAGGCATGAACGTGTGCACTCAGCGAAGGTGACAGGCAAAAGAAAACAAGAAAGAATTGTTCTAGATACTTCAAAAAATTCTAATTAAATGAAAATTGCAAAATTGTAAAAATAAGACTTTAAAAATGTTGAGAATTTCCATTATATAATGTGTTTGCTAGATCCTCACCTATACTTATAGACTAGGTCAGAATCATGTGATCTAACTCATGGCCAATCACTGGCAGTACTCTGAGGTTGATACTATACTTAACCGACCCTAATGGACATAATTACTGTAACATTCATGGACGGCGGACATAGGATTAAATCACTGGATCTTTACCAATACGTAGGATAAGACTTATACGCTTACCCAAGGATCACAGACTTTCTTTAAACCCTTTTCAACTGGCCAAGGATGGCATTTAAAACTTTACAAAAAAGTCACCACATTTTGTGACCAATGTTAGTGAGATGATCTTTTCTGTGTTTATTTTTCGGACATTATGACTTTAGGTACCCCTTTTGCAATCTCGTTTCATAAGGACATTCTTTCATTTACACAGGCAAATCCGGTTGTTTGTTAACAGACGATTTTTAGAGTTTTTTTTTAATTATGAAACTAACCCCTAACCCTAATCCCTAACCCTAACCCCTAAAAAAACGGATTTTGACGGTGTAAATTGAAAAAATGTCCTTATGAAACGAGATTGCAAAAGGAGTGCCTAAACGTCATATGATCCTATTTTTCTTTTGATGTCATGAAAATAAAGTGTGTGTTATTTTTATTTTCAGTGAGGTGTTCGACTTCTTAATTTTAGTGTATTGGAAGCTCGTTAAATTCTACCTTTATTGTTACCGGTAAGACTAGAATTTAGGACTTCCGATAGCTGGGGTTTTCCCCAGTGATAAATTCTGTCATTGCGCATAAACCTTTTTTTATTTGTGTGTTTGTATGTGTGTGTGTGCGTGTGCATGTGTGCAGCCATGTTATATATATATATACGCACACACACACACACACACACACACACACATATATATATATATATATATATATATATATATATACATATATATACAAAACAAATTTCTCTAACCGGAACCGTCACACAAACATCATTTTTATTCCAGCTGGGGAGCGTCTCTCAAATAATTTTATAAAAGTTTTTTTCGAACACTTCAAAATTCACTGTATTTTGACCATTTTAACTTCAAATATATACATTTTACTCTGATAAAGGCCATTATTCTTTGTACGCTTAAATATTTTTATAATTTTCTATTATTATTATTTTATTTTACATTTAAAATAATAATAAATAGAATACATGTGTACATGAACAAACTCCTGCCCAAAACACGTGTTATTAACTCACACATGAAATCAATTTTATCCATTCAACATTTTCTTTCCTTTATTTATTTATCCTTTCAACATATCTTTGGATTCATTTCCATTTTCAACTTACACACACACATCACACACACACACACACACACACACACACACACACATTATATATATATATATATATATATATATATATATATATATAAACATGGCCGCCATTAGCAGTCAGATTTATGGAGTGTTGTCTCGTTTGTGGCGTGATTATGACAGCGTCTATGCAAATTATGCCCAGAGAGAAAATGGATATAAGGATTTCGTTTTGGTCATTTCGACAGAGTTGATTTCGGTACGAATGTAGATTATCGTTGGGAATTGGATGTCTGTAACAAAGTCTGAAACTGATAGAAACGTAAGAAAAGAGAAACGACCCAATGGAAGGGGCGGGACTCGAGCCAAATCGATTTCAACAAAATAGTAACAGAAAAAAAAAAAAAAGATTTAACTAAAAATGCCATAACAAGACGACAACTACTTCAGTTCCAGGTTCTTCTGAAAAAGAGATTTTATCTCGAAATATCAAGACTAAATTACAGGTTAACAAACAACACCATTGTTACCTTATTGTTTTTTCTTTACACCTGCATTGTGATAGCCTTCAAAATTAGCCTCCAAACTAATATATACACAATGCTTCAAGCAAATTATAAAACTCTCTTAAAAAATGTTTCCATAATTCATTGTTGAAAAACTACAATGTTTTAGTGTTATAGATATTTACTAAGCTTGGCTTAGATGTGGCACAAAACAAGAAGTATGGGCCGCCCAGTGAGAATCGAACTCACTATCAATGGTCTGCTGATCTAGCTCGCTAACCATTAAACCACATGAGAGATACAATGTTTAAAATTTGACTGTTTTATCGAGAAAAAAACAAGTGATGATAATTGTTGCACTCAAATTTATTATCGAAATTGTGATCTTTAGAATGGTTGGTTGGTTTATTGATTTGAACGGCATATCAACCCGTCAGGGGTTATGTCGTACCTAACGGTTAGGAAGTAATATGCTGTGTATATATATTTATACTTTTTAGTAATTGGTCTTAACAATGTGTTAGCACTATTGGGGATCATGTTGTATGGTATTGATTAAGTTCACGTCTATATTCTATGGTGTAATTTTATTTCCATAAAAGGACAGAATGTCTTCCATGTTGACATTTTCAAATAGATCTTTCATATTGTTTGCATTAAAATAACACTTTCTGATGTGAGCCAAAAACCTGCATTCCATTATTATTAAATAATAATTATCAAATTGACTCCCCTATATGGAGCAGTATGGATGTGATCCACAGAGGGCCAGCTTCATTTTGATGTATGATACATGTTCCTGTGTTCGTAATTATACCTGTCCTAAACAAAATGGCATTACTTTTTTACTCCCCTATGTGTGGCAGTAGGGATGTGATCCACAGAGGGCCAGCTCACAAAATGGCATTATTTTTTGACACACCCTTGTATTATATAGTATATTTGAAACCATATAATTGTAAATTATCTATATTAAGAATAGTTACTTGAAGCTGTAATTCTTTACTAAGGATTATTATTAGTTACTTGAAACCATATAACTGTGTGCAAATAAATGACTATAATCAAATGGAAATAATTACTTGAAACCATAACATTCTTTGTATTAGATAGGGAATGCTTAATGTCATATCATTTTGTGTTAAAACCTCTTAAGAAATTACACAAAAAATGTAAATATGTACAATATACGCAGTTCCTTAATCTCTAAGCGGTTTATGGTTAAGTTATGATGAGCATATTCAATACATAGATGGGTGACCATTTAAGCAATAGCAGGTACTATTAGAAACTGAATATCAAAATGACTTCAGAATTAAATGACCCAAAAAGGGTTGACATGCTGTAAAACAACCAACCAAGCCTCTATGGATAGATGGGTTGACATGCCATTAAAATCAATTGTGAACCATTCTGCACTAATAAAAATTGATATAAGTTTATTTCCTTCGAAAAGGACAGAATGGCTTTCTAGTACAAGTATATGCTAATATAAAACAAAATATCTCTATGGTTACCAGATATGGTCTCATGTTTTGGACTGAATTATTTTGTAATATATTTTTACTAGCTTAAAAGCCGCCATATTGGGTGGCCATTAACACCGCTCCTACGGTGGGTTCTGGATTAGGCCATCGATCCAACAATGTTATGCATTAAGTGAATGTCATGCATTGAATAAATATTAGATATTTTAAAGCAAGTATAAGTAAAATGGTATCAGCCGGACATCGAGGGAGTCCATCCCCTTTTCCCTAGCGCTAGACCAGGGATACTATTTTTTCAAGCGCCACACCTACTGTCAGTTACCCGCTTTACCACACAGATAAGAATACTCAATCTGTGCTACTCATGTGCTGAGTTGGCGTGGACAGGTATCGAACCAGGAACCTTGCGATTCCCAGGTGAGTGTCTACCGACTTGAGAACAATATTTTCAAACAATTTTCCGCATAACAATGATATGATTTTTATTATTTGGAAAGGAGTTATAAAAATTGTCATCGTACGAAAAATTCGTCACAAAAATCCAGTACAACCTTCGAAAAAACATCGAAAAAATCACGTAAAAATCTTCGAAAGAGTCGCAAAAAGTCTTAGAAAAAGTCGTAGTGATCACGTGAAAATCTACGAAAAAAATCACAGTAATTAAAACTTGAAATTCTAAAATTTCCGGATTGTGGGTTCCGATTGTGAGTCCCGATTGCGGGTCCCGATTGCAGGTCCCGATTGTGGGCCCAGGATATGTTTAATTTTCTCAGCAGATTATTTGAAAAAAATTGAAACATTAATGAGAGACCAAAGAAAAAAAAACAAAAAAAAAACAAACAGTTGTGGTATGAGAACATATGAAAAAACTAATAAACTAAGGGAAATAACTCCGATAAATTATCAAATTTGATAAATTCCCATATTGAGCATTCTCTTCATTAGGATCATTTGCATTATTGATAAAATTGTTGATATTGCGTCTCAATCCATTTTTTTAAAAACTGTTTTATTTCGACTAGTACAAACTAAAAAAAACACCCCCGGCCGATGTAAAAATAGATTTTTGAAACATATTGCCTGAGGGGTGGGAGTTAAAAATTCAATGTCAGCGAGTTTGTACCCGAAGTAAGTAAAATCATCAAATTCATTAAAGGATTAAAAAATAAAACATTTTGAAATGTAAACTTTGAATATGTATTAAAATAAAATTAGCTATATATATATATATAATACCAGTCATGTATTTATTAAAACTTGTTTTAAAAAACAATGAGTACGATCTAATGTTGCATGTTCAAATTTTGAGTGTATTTATTCTATGTTATGACGATTTTGGGTAATGTGACGTAAGCAGTGACGTAATTTATATTACAGATAAAAACCGGAAGCGAATCTCCATTATTAATAGATATCGGTAAATGATTGTTAGGATGTACACATTTCCGTGGTAACATTTTCCCAATAAGGATATCGATCGATAGGTACTGCTATCATGTGGTGGGGAATAGGTGATTCTAAAAGTGCATTCTTAA
>CM042161.1:57696697-57754197 GCA_023376005.1 Doryteuthis pealeii | reverse complement strand
TATTATATAACACTTTGATTAGAACTTTAATAGAGATAAAATTTAGAAACGGCTATTCTTATGTTTCTACGTTTTGAGTTTTGTGTAATTTATTTTCATAGGATTTGTATCATATAAGCGTGAATATGTAACGTTTAGTATATTCTCATTATATATAAGAGTTCAGGCTGTTACGTACTGACTCATGTATTATTCTTATATTATTATATTTAATTTGCTCACCAAATATCTTCGGTATATTATGATGCATTTTAATCATTATATTATTAGTTAGTCTCTGGTGTTTAATATAATATATAAATGTTATTTTTATGATTTATATGTAACTGATAACATATAATATTGAATACCTAGAGTAATTCTTTTTTTATGTGTTTTGGGGTACACTCTAGATTATTAATTATCGGGTGTTCTATATATTTTTATCGATTTCTACTCGTTCTCAGGTTGAGTGTTTGGTAAGTATATTTCAAATATAAAATCATAGTTGTTAGGGTCATGAGTTACATTTGGGTTTATATCTCACAGCGTGAGATTTAATCACAAATAAGTTTGGTATCTCTAGTTATATACTATATATTATATATATTAATTATCATATATAATTATTCTATATATGTTTTAATAATATACTATAATGGGGAGTAGACAACCCAGTATGTTTGATTGGAATGTAAATTTATGGTTTAATCCTTTCATAAATTGAGTTCATGGTAGGCTCCGGTGTACTTCACAATATAGCAGATAGGCTCTGATGGGTTGTAGATCTTACATAGATCTCCAGTCGTGGGATATCTGTGGTTGAGAGTGAATTTTAAAAACGCAGATACATGTGTTTAGCGTTTATGTTATAATAGTGATCAGCGTTTTCACGCTGATGTGAAAGTGATATAGTACTAAAAATTGTTTTTTTTAAACTGTGGCTTGTTTAACGTTTTATAATTTAGCAATTTATGGCTTTATAGTCCATGCGCGTGAAAACGGCTTCACGTTATTATATTTTCGATACCGCTGAAACATATTCACGTGATTTCTTTAAAATCTCAACCATTTCACGTACTGGTTTTTTACACATCCCTCAACCATTGAACCTTATCTGACGTGATTTTGGAAATCAACATGAAACTCCTAAGTGGTTCGGCAGGGTTAATATTTCATAATTATCTCCACACGTCCATTGATCTATCACAATTGCGGTTCTTCGCTCTTTTTATCAAGCTATATGTGAGGCTGTCAACGCGTTTGTCGAGGTCGGATGATTGCCTTTCAGCACATTTGGGTTTTACCATTTTCTTCTGGTAATGCGCATTGTAAGTACTACTATCGCTGGAGCTATATGATGATATATGATAGTTAGTGATATAGTATATATGTGTGTGTCGTCTGTGAAGCATGTTGTGTGTGTGGCGTGTGGGAGTTTATGTGTGTGCTGTTGTGTGGCTGTGTTGTGTGTTCAGGAAATGAGTACGGGGGAAATGAAACATGAGTATGCATTTGGACGATATTGTGACAAAATGTACCGGACATCTATTGTCTGTGTCGAGGATTACGATTTTATCTGCGATGTACTGACCGCTGATGGAGGATGAGTGGTAGTCTTTAGGATTGTGGATTTACTCTATCTGATGGTGAGGGTTTCACAGGTGATGAGTTATGTACTGTGATAGCGGTTACTCTATTTACTATATATACTACATGTTACTAGTTTAATATATATAGGTATTAGGTTAAGTATTAAATTGTTTAAGAGATGGGTAGTCCATTCTGGGTGATCGTTCGAAATATTTAATTTACTATCGATAGACGTTTTCTTAAGAAAGCTATTTGATTTTCCTAAGCCAGACCCTAAGAGTGGCCAGCTTTAAATTGATCACTGATAAGGGATCTGAGATAACTCTTCGATTAAACACAGAAGCAGCCATTGCATCAATCCTTGCTACAACGATAACCTTAACTTCTCAACATAAAGGTCGTTATTTCTATTTACTTATTATAATTGTAGTTATGATCATTCTGCTATAGATCACTTACACACACTACACTCACATATAATTTATTTATATATATCTATTTTGTTCAATATCATACTACTTAGATCTGTAAGCTTTTTTACATACACATACTTATTAAGATAAGTTATAATATATTTCATCGGTACTACTTATTTACCTATTTTATCTGATACAGTCCAAGCGGGATCTAAGAGTGTTTCGTTGTTGTGGTGGTGAGGGGCTTACCAACGGATCGAAAGAGGCGTGAAAAACTTCCGAACAAACAGGGTGTACTGTGAACATGATTATAGGTGTGAGATATAATAGCAAGTATCATTTTTTTTTTTTTACAAAGGATTAGAAAGAACATAGTTTAAAGCTCTATTTACTGTGATTAATCTATCTTTATAATAGTATTTCGGATCATAAAATTTAATAAGAATAATTGCACTTTTTAGAATTATATCATATTTACCACCAAATGATAGCAGTATATCTCGATTCGAAGTCATGTTCTTTAATTCTAGGCTGAGAATGTTACTTATAGATAGTCCTTTGTAATTTATTAGATTTTAACTATTACAATATCATTTTCTCAACAGTTATGCTAAATCTGTTTATTGATAGTTGTACAATTCTCCGTGCTCTCTTTCTTTTGAATCTACTTCTCATTTCGTCCTCCTGGCTTAGCTTTCACTTACCACAAACATGTCATAAACATCACGTAGTAATACTCTTCAATCTCACTTATTATTAAATGCAGACATTATTTAGTGTACTATACTATTATATGTCATTTTGTATAAAAACACACGAAGTTTTTATTAATTAATACACTGACGGGAAAATTTTGGTTATTATATACTAACAGCAATATTAGTAGCTTTTAATCTTTCACTTTTTAATATCTATATTTCAAAATGTCAAACATTTCATATTATGTCATTAAGTATTTATTTTTAAATTCTTTCTAAATTCGACATTTGATGATTTTACCTTATTCTGGTCGGCTAAAACTTCGCTTGACTTTCTTGTGTGGTTATATATATAGTTTATTATTAACTATTATCACTATATCATTATCAATTTAACCTTATGGGTAGTAGGTATCTTATATGTGATTTACTACTGACTTAGTGAGGATGTATTCTGAAAGATATAATATATCGAGCGTAAATAACATTGAAATGTAAATGTTTTCAATTAGAGCAAATAAAGATATTGTGAGTGTTAGAGATGCGCACTACAAAATAATCTAACTCGTAGATCTCAAATTCAGGTTGCGATATTATGTCAAAAAGATGCCTAATTGAACGGTATCCTTTGATTGCTTCGAAATCGATAGAGACATAGTCGATGGAATGTCCTCATAATAAACGTTTCTCATAATTTATCTCGGAGCTCTATTTCAGTCTTAGTCTTCATTTATTACGTCTCTATAATATTCTTTCTATTCTTTCTTTTTTTCTTTTCTGCCTCTTTTTTCTTTCTTTCTCCTGCACCTAATTTACATCAAATTCTTCCTAAATATATTAGCCTTCAGTTTTCCCGCCAATCTATCTATCTATCTATCTATCTAACCATCTCTGTTTATATCTATCTATCTATCTATCTATCTATCTATCTGTCTATCTACATCCGTTTGTCTGTCTGTTTGTCTGTCTCTATCCATTTATCTCTCTATCTCTTTTTTTCGCTATCTATCTATCTCTGTTTATATCTATTTATCTATCTCTCTATCTATCTCACACTGTTCATATCTATCTATCTATCTATCTATCTATGCCCGTTTGTCTGTTTGCTATCTCTATCTATTTATCTCTCTATCTCTGTTTGTCTGACACTATCTGTCTATCTAACTATCTATCTGTCTGTCTATCTATCGATCAATCTATCTTTCTATCTTTCTATCTATCTATATCTATATGCTCACGGTGGAGTCGTGTTGAAAGCACAATTTCCCGCTAGATATCTAGCTATCTCTGTCCGATTATCTCTATCTATCTATCTATCTATGTCTGTCAGTCTGTTTATCTGTCCGCCTCCCCCTCTCTCTCTCCTCCCCCCTCTCTCTCTCTCTATATATAATATATATATATATATATATATATATATTATATGTTTATATTTATCTATCGATCTATCTATCTCTGTTTGTATCTATCTATCTATCTATGTATCTATCTATGTCTGTCTCTATCTCCCTACCTATCTGCTAATGGTCAAGTCACGTTGAAAGCACCTAGTCCCACTAGATAGATATCTATCTCTTTACGTTTTACTGTCTCTATCACTCTATCAATCTGTCTATCTGCTTACGATTTTCAAACCAATTATTTGTTTGAAAACCGAATAGGCGAGAAACTGACAATCATTAAGCACCGTTGACTTTATGTCTTCGCTAGATAGTTAGATATACATGCTCTATCAATAAATGGTAATTGAATAAGTTCATGACATTAGGTCCAAAAATTCTATTACGCATTCTAGTACTTGTACTAATGCCAGATTACGCCTAGTTTGGTATACTAGAATTACAGTTAATAGTAAATATTAAAGCTAAAAACAACTGTAGTTAATTTTCTGATCTTGGTATTTACCAACCCCATCGATAAATTGTACCAGTATGTCACAAGTATGGGGCGTCCAGTGAGGATCGAACTTATTATTCAGTAGTAATTGATCTGCGAGACAAGCCTGCTAACCATTACATCACGATGAGAAGCCTTGTAACCTTCCGCATAGAAGAATAGTAGCGGTAATATCTAACCCATAGTTGGGGGATGAGTGAATGTGTGAATTCGAAAATGAAGGCAGTAGTGACATCCAGGTTCCCGAGTTCGAAGCGAAGGTTCCCGAGTCCGACAAGAAATACCCGAAGAAGGCTAGAGGACACATCGGCTGAAACATTGTGCAGATAACAATAAAGATGAGGATAATAGCCCGAATAATTTAAATAATACAGAACCCCTGCTCTCAGCTTCCTACTCAAATTTATATATATGTTTGTGCTCGATAGCTGTCTAAGGAAAGCCATGTTGTTGGCCCTGGTAAAAGTCTGATACTTTTTCAGGTTCATTCATCAAGTGTCAATCTGCATTCGAGAAAGGGAGGCCATCATTTCTTGGTGTATATACCGTAAATCCTCGAGTATAGTCCGCCCTTCTGTATAATACGCAGGGGATTTTTAGGGGGCTGTACCTCTGAAAAAAATGCGTCTGAATAAACAGCAAATAGAGACTCGGACATTGCTTAGAAAATATTTTTCATTTTTAACCTTGTATATAGTGCGCACTAGAGATTTTGACCTTTAAATTTTTTGGGAAAAAAGTGCGGATTATACTCAAGGATTTACGGTAGTCAATTTTTTATAAACACATTTTACTAATAAATTAATTCCTAATAGATACCATACATCCTCAAGTATAGTCCGCCCTTGAAGTATAATACGCAGGGTACTTTTAGGGGACTGTACCTCTGAAAAAATGCGTCTGAATAAACATTACCGGACAGCAAGTAGAGACTCGGACATTGTTTAGAAAATATTTTTCATTTTTAACCTTGTATATAGTGCGCACTAGGAATTTTGACCTTTAAATTTTGGGAAAAAGTGCGGATTATACTTCAGAATTTATGGTAACTTGGTGATGGTGGTTGTGTAGGGTTGAATATCCTCAACATTATTACTGTTTCGATAGTTCTGTGGTCGCTGGTTGAAATTGATGTAGCCAAACCTCATTTATGTTTTTTAGAAGCTATCAGATAAAACTCAGGACAGCATCAAAAGGAGTATGGTATATAAGAGGAGGTTCCACCCGTTAGTTAAGAATATACCACTTCATTGCCATTAATCGCAGGTCTGGTATGTCCCTGTGTAGTAGTTAGAGCCCAATCTATACAACAAATAGACCTTTTTAAAAATCATATAAATATTCGTTAAAATATAAACATCCTTGTAAACAGTGAAACTTGTGAATCAGGTGACTTTATTAACTTTTGTCATGGTCTCACCAAGACAAAACCAACAGATTGTAGCGTAATTATTATAGTCTACGGAGAATTTGGGCATTGAAAAGAAAACGGTAATTGGATTTCTGGAGAAAGAGAAGAAAAAGAAATAAGAACAAAGGTTAAAGTTGGAAGGGTAAACACTCAACGGGGGGGCAGAAATTGACCGACGAATGAACCCGGAACTAGATTTAAAAATAAAAACGGAAGTTCCGGGTTTTGACCGGAAACGGATGTAACTTCCCGCGGGACGAGAAACAGAAGGAGAGAAAAATTGTCCTTTTTTTCGGCTAGGCCTTCCTAAGGGGCAGACGGGGCTTTCGAAGTTTCCCCGTAATGGGTTTTGCATAGTAGTACCGAACATGATTTACAAAAGAATAACCCATGAGCCTAGAGATGAATAAACAACCCCTTAGTGACTATACGACATGCGATGTTTTTTTTTCTGAACAAACAGCTATTACTACACTAACGACTACAATTACAACCCGAATCTGGCCCTCTGCAACAGGGTGACATTGGAATTCTGTGCTGAATTAATTTCTGCTCAGGTTAAATTGTTTTGGGGGTCAGCGAGATGAAAACCTGAGTTACTTTGAATACATTCAGGACCGGTGCTTTTAACGTGACTTGACCGTAAGCATATACATAGAAATAAACGTATTTTACTGACCCAACACCTCTGAATTTATTCAAGTATTAAAAGAAAATATACGTTGTTTAAAAACCTTTCTGACGTCCCTCAAGATCTTGCCACTAAACGCCAAAGAAAGAAAAAAAAACTGTTAGCACCAAAGTGTAGAAATAAAAAAAAAGTATATTTACATCGAAATCAAATGTGAAATTAATCGAAACTAAAAATCTTGGTGCGAATAATTGCGAATCGGTCTGAGTTATTTGCTATCTTGAAGCGATCGACAACGCGTAAAACTAATAAAAGAAAATGGCGGTGAAAAAAAGAGAAAATCGACCAGACTGGAATCTCATCGAACTGTGAGGAAAAACAGATCAATTTGTCTCATGTTTATGCCTTGTGCATCTCTCTTGCCAGTCGATGTGTATCAATAGTGTTTTTGTAATAGTTTGAAATTATATGTGATAAAAAAAAAAGGTTTAAATATTGTACGATGGAAATAGGTAGGTGCGCCTCTTATTCTATACAAGAAGCCATCAGCAGCATCAGTAGCATTAGCAGCATCACCGTCATCACCAAGTCGTACTAATAGCAAGGATTCCTCTGATTATGTTTCGCCACCCGGCTCTACCGTCCATCGCCCTTGGGAAGTTTTCTGCAAGGCATCTTGTGTCCGTACAGAGCTGTTGACTGTAAGTCTTTGTTTTGTCACAGTGCCACATGATGATGATGATGATGATGATGATGAGGAGGAGGAGGAGGGGGAGGATGATCATGCATATAGATTATTTGCGCATTTATATGTTATCCACGACTGATTGTGTGGTTTTAATGGCATCCCAACCCTTCTAGGTTTATTTTACATCTAATTGTTAGGGAATCACGTTCATTGTAAATTCATATTTACTTTATTCGTGTAGGTAGTTGTTAAAAATTTTTTTAACCCAGTCCTATGGAGTTCAAATGATTTCAAAATAATATTTAAACACAATCTAGCGGGAGAGTCGCTGTGGCAAGGTGGCTAACGTGCTAGACGGCAACATCATAGTAAACGAGTTCGAAATCCAGTCGCGACATCACGTTCAATTTCGGGCTAATACTCTTGGGAAAGGTATACACTTCCTAATCCCCGCAGCTATGGGTTAAATAGAATTACTATTGTTCTACAATTAGGGCTTTGGTATTAGAAAACCCACGAATGCTGATATGACCTTAAACAATAAACAAAAAAACAAAAAACAAAGACGTACATTTAACAGCTCTGAGGCAATAAATAGCCCACGAAATTAATATGCCATTAAACAAAGAAATAAAAACAGATCAAACCAGATATATTCGTCCCATAAATGGGACTTTAATAGATATTACCGTTCCAGGTTAGAGTGAATCTGGTAGTTATGGACATCAGGCAGTACTTCACTCTTTCCAAATCGTCAGATCTGAAGAGATGTACTTTATTGTCGTACCCAGAGGTCCCTCTTTGTTGGGAGATCTTAGTACTTTACAGGGAATGGGATTAGCATATAGGGCGAGTGTTTGTTTGTTGGTTGCTTGGCTGGATTTCACAGCATGATAAGTTGTTCCTTCACAAGTGTGATCATATGAAAAAAAAAAGAATATATATATATATATATATATATATATATATATATATATATATATAATATATATTTAAAAATTTGTTTTGGGATGAAACAAGAAATCACAGTGCTCAACCACAAATTTGTAGGAGCTTTTTTTATTTGTATATATTATATATATATATATATATATATATATATATATACAGAGAGAGAGAGAGAGAGAGAGAGAGAGAGAGAGAGAAGAGAGAGAGAGAGAGAGAGTAGAGAGAGATTCCAAATTTTCTGTATTTTGACTGTTTTAACTTCAAATATCAAACATTTTACCCTGAAGAAGGCTGTTTTCTTTGTATACTTAAAATATTTTATAATTTTCTATTATTATTATTATTTTATTTCATATTAAAAATAATAAATAGAATACAATGTGTACATGAACAAACTCACGGCCGAAACACATGTTGGTATTCATTAAACTAATTTTATCCATTCAACATTTTCTTTCCTTTATTTGTTTGGTTATCAATTTTTTAAACGTATTTTAAACACATTTTTAAACTCCTTTTCATGTATTTAACATGTACTACCCCTCCAGGTTATAGTGGACCAGGGAATAATGGTGATGACACGGATACTACACACTCTCAAGAGCACCAGAGTCGGAACCACAACACTAAATACAGTTTAATGTCATTCTCAGTGTTACATAATTATTAGATACCTAATATTTATGTGCAATAGTGTAGAAATCAAAATGGCCGTTATAAGCTGCAGCCGATGGCGTTGAAGAATTTGAATGACAAGGCTTGACCTGTCCTGATCCTTCCTTCCGGTGGATACCGTGAGAACCGGTAGAGAGGACCCTCTCTTCCGGTTTAGATAGTAAGTAAGTTTCAGTTAGTTAGAAGGTAGGAGCCGAGCTCGTAGGTTGTAAGTCGCGTATTACGCGCCGCCGTTCTCCTCTACGCAGATGTCTGGTTGGAGATTTAAAAATAAAGTAAGATCAAAGCAAATCGGAGTCTTGTGTTATTAAAAACTAACAATGACGCAGGGCTTCTGATAAAGAGAAATCCCCAATAGAAGACCGGACCCGAAGTCCCCAAGAGAAGTCCAGACCTTAGAAGATTCCAGACCAAGACAAGATGTTATAAGATATCAGAGACGGCCAGAAGAATAGAGTAAATAAAGAAGTAAAGAAGAAGGGTATGCAACATCGGGTCACTAAGACTCTCAACCTCCGCCTTCTCACACGTATATGATAAAAAGGTTCGGGAGTTTGCCATTCAAGGAATACGTTAGGGACCATCATATAGGTGATAGCACCTTACGTACAGTGCTGGTGTGTATATGGGGATAGATCAATAAGTCCGTGGTCTGACAAATAGTTATTAGCAGATATTTGAACTGATAAGTTTCACTGGATAATGCTTAATACGTGTGAATTAAGTACGTTGACAAAGAAGGAGATTATGTTGAAAAAAATAAATATATAAGGCGAAATATATGCCTTTTTATTATTAAGCTACAGACTTTTTGATGCGACTACTGTATACGCGTGTACGGGGTGCACACGTTCCTATTTGTAAATAATTGCACACGTTCTGCTATTTGAGGTGTGAATAGATCGATCCATAAGAGAATAATATTTTCGCGCATGCGCTAATGGAACATATTAATTGATTGGTTTTTAGAAAGTCGTCATATTATTCACCAATATTATTATTAATATTCTTTTCTTTTCTTTTCATTTTTCTTTCTTTGCTTTCTTTCCGGTTTTGCGATTATTTATTCATTTCTATAAGCAATAACCTTGTTAAAAGTTGAACTCTAATAACGTTTGTTCCTTTCTTAGAAGATTGTAATGTCCAAAGCCTCTAACAAAATCTTTACCCAGTCTTGTTCTAGGGAAGTTTAGTGTGAAAATCTATCAGCTTTAACTCTTTACCAAACAAATTATCCCCACGGTTGTACCAAATTTTCTTGGTATTTTTTTTTTACCTGTACGTTGGGATATTTCAAAGTTCACTATCTATTCACATCAGAACTCATTCTATTCAAATAAGTAAGTAAAGTCGTTGGGGTGGCCTAATGTCGGTATCAGTCAGACAGTGAGGGAGTCTATCCCCTTTTCAATAGCGCTAGACCAAGGAGATTGTTTTTAGCGTCTGAGGTGGGGCGCCACACCTACCATTAGCTCCTCACTTTACCGCACAGATCCCTGTGGTACTCATACGAGGGCCGTTGGCGAGGGCCGGTATTGAACCAAGAACCTTGTGGCTCATAGTCGAACACTCTACCGACTGAGCTAAACCGGCCCCTTCCTATCATTATTTTTATCTGTGTCCTTCTTTTCAATTATAATGTACATTATATCATTAATAAGTAAAAACATAACTGAAAAGTATCTCCTAGTTCTTAAAATGTGAAGTTGGTATATCAGATAGGTTAATATTTAGCCAAACACTCTGAGATTAGTACATCTTGTATTCAATCTAACTTCCTAATATGGTAATATTAAATGTAGTTCAGACTAAAAATTGTCTTATATGGTAGCACTTTAAAACTCTTGTAAACTGAGTGAAATTAACTCTTTGCCTACCAAGTTTCCCTCCAATGGCTGTACCAAATTTTCTTGGTATTTTTTACCTGCATAATGGGATATTTGAAAGTTCCCTATCTATTCACCTCACAACTCATTCTATTCAAATAAATATTATTATTATTGTAATCTGAGTATGCTCAGTTACAATGCACTAACCATCAATTTTTTGTACTTTGCTTGGGCGTGGTATCAGCTTTAACTCTTTACCAAGCAAATTATCCCCACGGCTGTACCAAATTTTCTTGGTATTTTTTAACCTGTATGATGGGATATTTGCGAGTTCCCTATCTATTCACCTCAGAACTCATTCTATTCAAATAAAGATATATCATTATTAAATTATTATTACAATGAACTAACCATCAGTTTTTGTACTTTGCTTGGGTGTGGTCCGCGGTTTAAAGTAGGCAAGAATTAATGACATATTTCTTTGATTATACAACTCAGTAGATGGATTTACCCAACTCCTCAATTTTGATTATCTAGGGAATAGCAAGGAAATTTATCTTTTTACCTAATAGATTTTCCCCCACAGCTGTTCCAAATATGTTTTACTTGTATGATGGGAGATTTCAAAGTTCACAATCTATTTATCTCAGAACTTATTCTATTCAAATAAATTATTATTATTTTTGTAATCTGGGTGTAAAAAATATGGGACACCTTCTCTACCAACTGGACTCTGATATTTGAAAAACAAGAAGAAGACTTGAATGTTTACACTTAATGATCATCAAGAAGAAAGATTCTAGAGTCTTTAACAAAATCTTCTTATCTCATTGCCTACCAAGTTTCCCTCCATGGTTGTACTAAATTTTCTTGGTATTTCTTACCTGTGTGATGGGATATTTGAAAGTTCCCTATCTATTCATCTCAAAACTCATTCTATTCGAATAAAGATCTATTATAATTGTAATCTGAGTCCTGCTCAGTTATAATGCACTAATCTTTTTTGTACTTTAATTTTAAAGCGGTATAAAGTAGGCAAAAAATTAATGACACTTCTCTGATTATACAACTCTGTAGATGTATTTACCTAACTCCTCAATTTTGATTATCTGGGGAAGACAAAGAAATTTAACTCTTTGCCTACCAAATTTCCACTACGGCTGTACCAAATTTTCTTAGTATTTTTTTTATCTGCATGATGGAATATTTCAAAGTTCGCTATCTATTCACCTCAGAACTCATACTATTCAAATAATGTCCTATTATTATTGTAGTCTGAGTCTTTCTGTTCAGTTATAATTAACTAACCATCAGCGGTTTACGGTAGGATTGCAGTAGTGGGAGAGTCACTGTGGGCGGTGTAAAGTAGGTACAGAGTTAATTACGTTTGATTTTTGTTTTAGTTTATGGTTTGGTTAATTTGTTTAACGGCATATCAACTCCTTAGGGGTAATTTAAGGCCGGATTCATTTCTAAATGACCGATTGTCATTGAGGAGAAAAGAGAGAAAGAAAAGAAAAAAGAGTGTGTTAAATGAAGAAGAAGAAGAAGAAGAAGAAGAGAGAGAGAGAGAGAGAGAGAGAGAGAGAGAGAGAGAGAGAAACGGTAAGAAGAAAAAGAAAGAAAGATGTGGAAATATTGAGAAAGAAAGAATAGTGCAGAGAAAGAAAGAGAAAGAAAGAAAGAATGGGGGGGGAGATTAAAGGTGAGAAAGAAAGAAAAGAGGAAGACAGAGGATGAAAGATGATAGAGAGAGAGAAAGAGAGAGAGAGAGAGAGAGAGAGAGAGAGAGAGAGAGAGAGAGAGAGAGAAACGAAAGAGAGGAAAGAGGGGAAAAGAAAGAAAACGAAGGAGCGTGGAAGATAAAAGTGGAGGGAAGATAAAAAAAGAAGAGGAGGTAGATAGGTATAAAGTGGAAACAGAGAGAGAGAGAGAGACAGACAGACAGACAGACAGACAGATTAGTACATGACATGCAACACTCGGCTTTATCCATTTAGACGTTAGACGGACTGTCAATGATAACCATTACACTACAAATCTCCATACAGATTGATACAGTTTATGTAGATGATCTGTGGCATTCCCTTTCTGACTTTCTCCTGGGTAGGTTACCACAATTCTAATTTGGAAGCCTCTTCTTTCTGGACATGTATGCAGTGCCCAGCAAGTTCCATTAATCTTTATCTCTCTCTTTTTTTTTTTTTTAGTCTCCATATTATTCTTTATTGAACATATATTTTGTATATTTTATAGATGTGGCAAGCAAGAAACTTGGACTTCAAATCTTCTGAACACTGAAGATGAATGAGTTGTATTTGTATATTACCTCACAGTCAAAATCGCACGGATGGTCCTCAAGGGTCGTATTTGATACGCAGAAACAGGCTGGGGACCCCTGTTCTAGACTGACCTTGTATATCTTGTATATTATACCAATCCTTTAAAAGCTATATTGTTGTGTTAATAGAGTCTTAAGGAACTTACAAATGGCTAGATGTATTCAATGTATATAGAAAAACCTAATTTTTATTTATGGTCATTAATCTATAATGTAATATTATGATGTATCGTTTACAAAATGGTTGAATATTTATCTTCTCGTAATATAATATGTTATCTTTATTGATCATATATTTTTTTCTTTTATCAATATTTTAACATAAATATCCCAAAATTAAGTTAAAAACTATTAAAAATAGACTCTGTTCTATTAAAACATTTTAAGATTTAAAGAATAATGGATGCTACTTTGGTATTTAAACTCCAATGCGATCTACAAAAGTCCAATCAAGCCCTACCACGTACATGATTGTTCCGATAATATTGCTCTTATAGACAAATCCCAACCCTTTTTAGTGTTCTGGGTCTGACGTTAAACTGAATCTAGTAGGGAAGTCCCAGTTCTGAAGCTCTGGGGTATGTGGAGTACCTCTTCACAGCCATTCCTCCCAGGTACATTATAACCTGGAGTGTAGTACCTGTTAGATGCGGCTCCTTGGCACTGGGCGTAAATACATAAACGATAAGTAAGAGTTCGTTACAAAACCATCGCTGCCAAAACCATACCTTTCCCAAGAGTATTAGCGCTGTTAGTATTAGTATATATATTATATATATATATTATATATATATATATATATATATATATCATTGTATATGTGGATTTATATATGTTTACATAGAGCGATGATTAGTAATCCTTATCCATTTTTAAATCAGTTGCTTACAGTATCTTCTATTGCTTAGGTTTCGACAACGACCATCATTGCTTAACATCGGTAATCTATCAGGAACGGGTGCCTTCAGCATGACCTGTCAGTAAGATTCATATACTAGCCGGACCTGTGTATATATCACACTATGATAAGCTAATTATTACAACGCTTGAGATGTTTACTTAAGAGCTACTGCTATTAACTCAATATGTAAAAGATATAATAATCTTGATTTAACTCTCGCTTTTTTTCTTTCTTTCCTTATTTTCATCATCGATTGAAACAAATTAGCGTTCGGCTAGAAACCACAAGGTTCCTAGTTCGATACCGGCCCTCGCGTTTAAGTAGCACAGGGAACTGTGCGGTAAAGTAAGGAGTTGATGGTAGGTGTGGTCCTCCACCCCAGACGCGAAAACAATCTCCTTGGTCTAGCACTAATGAAAAGGGGATAGACTCCCTCGCTGATTGGCTGATACCGACTTTAGGCCACCCCGACGACTCCACTTACTGACCCTAGCACCTATATGATTTTCCTAACCCTATTGCCCTTATGGCAAGCCCCAACCCCTTTGTATCATATGGGTGCTAGAAGGCGGTGGCTGCGGGTCTACATGTCCTGGGAATGACGTTAAACTCTATCTGATGGTGAGTTTCCAGTTTTGGAGGTTTGGGGAATGTGGAGCACCCCTTCATCACCATTGCTCCCTGGTCCACTCTGACCCGGAGTGGTAGTACCTGTTAAGGTCCCATCTATGGGTTAGATAGAAAAATGTATTTATAAAAAAATTGTATTATCCATTAAGAATTGATTTATTTCAAAACTTTATCGGCATTAAATGACCCACTGAGGTTGATATGCAGTAAAACAAAACAAACCAAACCACTTACTGATATGTAGGTTTTATGATGTTCGTGTGTGTTCATGTGTGTATGTGCTCGTGTGTGTATGTGTATGTGTGTTTATGTGTGTGTATACGTCATCATGTTATTTTTGTGTTGTCTACACGGATTTTCATCCAGAGTTTTTCGTTTTCTCTTCCGCATTTTAATTGAATCTATCGTCTTTTGTTTCAAGCAAATAAGAAGACATCCCTTCTCTCTGAATTTCTAGTTTAAAGTAGCCATGTTAGCAGGTAGATAGAACAAGATGCAGACAGCAAAAAGATGCCAGACTTTTCTTCTTTTCTTCATCTTCTCTTGCCGTTTTCACCTGCAGCCGATGAGGAACACACGACACTTGGAAAACAATAGAACTGCAGGTTGCACGAGAAAAGGAAAAAATCAAAAGATGTGCGAACAAAAGGGGAGAAAAAAAGAATGAATATTTGGGAAACAATAAGAAGAAATAAAGAAAGGAATAGACAAAGAAGAAAATAATGAAGGAAAATAAGAAAACAGAAATGAAATAATAATGATTGCTAGACGAAAAAAAAACACATGGTGAGATATGACAGAGACACAAATAAGGAAAATAAATGAAAGAAAGGGGGAAGAATCAGCCTTTATAAAAAAAAAATGAGCAAAAAGAGAAGAAAGAAAGAAAGAAAGAAAGAAAGAAAGGAAGTACTTAAGAAATAAGGAAAGGAAGAAGAAAAAGAAGAAAAAAGAAACTAAAAGAATGAAAAGATGGTTGTGAAAAAGGGGGAAAACAGAGAGAAAGTAAGGAAAGAAAGGAAGGAAAAGAAAAGGAAGAGACAAAAAGAAAGGAACAAAGAAAAAGAAAAATGATTAAGGAAAGAAAGAAAAACATATAAACAATAGGAATGATCATAAAAATGTTAGAATGCAAGAACAAACAGAAAAAAAGAAAAGCAAATAGCTAAAAAGCAAGAAAAATATTAACGCTAAAGAGAAAAATGAAGGAAAAAGAAATAGATTATAGGAAATTAAAATGAAATAATAATTATTGCTACACAGAAAGAAAATTACGAAATATGAAAGAGGCCGTATCACTGAAAGAAAAAAAAGAAAATGAACGAACGGAAAGAAAGTAAAAAAAAAAAAATAAAAAAAGAAAGAAAGAAATAAAAAATAAAAAATAAACGAAATGCAAAGATGAATGTAAAAAAAAGTAAAAGCAAGCAAGAACAAAAAAAAAAGGAATGAAAAAAACCAATGTAAAAAGGAGAGAAGAAAAAGGAATGAAAAAAAAACAATGTAAAAAGGAGAGAAGAAAAAGGAATGAAAAATCCCAATGTAAAAAAGGAAAGAACAAAAAGGAAAATATATGAACAAAAAAGAAAGAAAAATATCAAAATGAAAGAGAAAAGGAATAACATTTTGAAAAAAAGTGATAAAGAAAATAAAGCGAAGAGAAAGAAAGAAGAAAGAGAAGAAACTGAAAAATAGAGAAAATGGTTGAAGAAGAAAAAAAGAAGAAAAAGAGATAGAAAAGAGAAAAAAAAAGAAGGAAAAGAATAAAGAAGAAAATAGAAAGGACCAAAAAATACGGAGAAAAAATATACAAAAGAAGAAAAGGAGAAAAAGGAGAAAGCAGAACAAAAAAACAAAAAAACAACAACAAAAAACAATACCAACAAAAAACAACAACAACAACAAAGCAAAAAATAACAGAAAACTAGACAGAAAAAAAAAAAAAAGTAAGAAAAAAAAGTAAGAAAAACTAAGAAAGAAAAAAACTAAAAGTGAATGGAAAGAATAAAAAGTTGAAGAAGGAAAAATGAAAAAAGAGAGAAAAAAAAGAGAAAGAAACGGGCAAGGAACAAATAGAAGAAAAAAGAGAAAGAAAGAGAAAAATACCAAAATATAAGAAGAGAAAGAAGAGATAGAAAAAGAAAGAAGAAAGAAAAAGGAAGAAAAAGAAGAGAAAGGATAAAAAAGATTGAAAAGAATTAAGTGGAAGAAAAGGAGAAAGAAAGAGAAAACGACAAAAAAAAAAAAAAAGAAAATCAGAAAGACAGAAAAGGAAAAAAAATAGAGGAAAAAAGGGGGAAAACGAAAGAGAAAGTAGAAATGAAAAGGTAGAAGAAAAGAAAAGATCAAAAAGAAAAAGGAAAGGGAAAGAGAGTGAGAGAAAAGAAAGAAAGAAAGAAAGAAAGAAAGAAAGTAGATAGAAAAAATAAAGAGATGAGTACAAAGAAGAGAAAGAGAGAAAAAAGAACATTTGTAAATTTTTATAGAGTTGTATAGATAAGCATTTAAAGAGGGGAACAACGTAGGAATTCATTAAGAAAAAAAAAGATAAAGAATAAAAGGGAATAAAAAGAAAGTTTCAATGAATATAAAATGGAGGAAAAAGATTTTTTTTTTAAGTGAAAAATAGAAAGAAAAAAAATGTTTAAAAAAGAGGTCAAAAGAAAATCTCTAACAAAGAACGAAAATATCTAAAGAAAACCAACAACAAAAAAAAAAAAATTAAAAAAACAAAAAAACTAAAAAGCAATTTCTGGAGTGTCGTGTTATGCGTCTGGGCCGCGCATAAATGCGTCTCGTACACAAATCTGCGCATGCGTGCTCGAAAGACAATTTTCGATTTCTACATTCCGACGACGACGACACATGAGGTGACATCGTTTGGCGTCTGAAGATTTTCATTCAGTTTCTTTGTTTTGTTTGTTTGTTTGTTTTCTTTTAAAATAAAATGCTTGAATTTTTATGAGAGTTCAGTGAGTGTTTTGGCGGTAGATTAAATGGAGGTATTTTGTTGTTGTTGTATTTTTAATTTTTGGCGCAATCTGCTCTTTTGTTAAATAATACCGCTTTGTTTTTTGTTTTTATATTTCATACCATCAGAGATTTTTAAAACATTCCTCTTCCTCTTCAAAACGAGGCTGGACTTATTTTTATTTTTAGTTCAAATCTGAGAATAGAAACAAATAAATAAATGCTAATAATTATATTTTTTGAATCTTTAAAACTAATAAAATAATAATAACAATAATAATTTGAAATTCAAACAAATCGTATAATCCAAGCCAAGAAAAACAGTTTAAAATACGATTGATTGATTTTAACGGAATCTTAAACTGTCTAGGGTTATTCTAGGCCGAAGAAGTTATTTTTCATTCATTCTTGATGGATGTCAAGACTTAAACTTTTAACCCGATTTTTAAAACTCATTTTTCTTTTAGTATTACTTATATTATTCGGACTATTGTCCTCATTTTCATTTTTATCTGCACAACGTTTCGGCGATGTGCCCTTCGGCCTTCAGGTATTAAAAAAACTATACGAGTTTAGGTTAAAAAATATTACATAAGTGAATAGGTAGATATTCTAAGCAAAACAAAACATTAGGTTTATAAGTTCCGAAAATTCACACTTCCCATTGGATACATAGCCTAGTGGATAAAAGAGTTAGGTTAAGACAGTTCTAAGTGAAAGTTTCTCTAGGTTCAATCCTGGTCAGGGGCAGCAGTAACATAGAATAATAATTAACATAGCTTAACACCTGTACCCCAGCTATGGTTAGCGAAATGAGAACAGGATAACACCCGTGGACTGAATAACGGGTTAGGTTCAAAGTTCCGTGATGGCTCCTGATTACGACAAGAAGTTTCCCGATTATGACAAGAAGAACCTTCTTGTCATAATCGAAACTTCTTGGATTATACGAAAAGAAATACCTGAAGAAGGCCGGAGGGCACATCGGCCGAAACGTTGTACAGATAACAATGAAGATTCAGACAATAGTCCGAATAATACAAATAATACTAATTATCAAACCTCATCTAAAAAAAATCAGAGAAATATCATGTTCTATTCATCTCATAGATGGGACCCTTATAGGTACTATTACTCTCGGTGAGAATTAACCTGGGACTAATGACGATAAAGGGGTACTCCACAGTTCCTAAAACTCCAGAATTTGAACTTCAATATTTGATCCAGTTCAACATCATAACGAGGACAGGAGGGTAGGAGGGGCTCTCAAAATAGTTTTGATTAACAAAAAGAGATCCCTTTTGGTTTAAATACAGTGTTTTCCTTCTCTTTGATGGGTTGCCATTCCAAGATTAAAATGCCCTGTCTATCCTACTATTTACCAATAGCTGTGGGTAGAATAGTTGTATTCGTTCGTTTCTCAAGGGTATCATCCCTATGTGAACTGCGAACAGCCGCTTCCTGGATTTGAACTAGTCGCACCGTGTCCATTTTCTACACCTGTTACTACAACATTACACCACGCGCATACAACCATTCTACAGGGTGTACAGTTAGCGTATACTAAACCCCACCGACAGGGCTGCTTATGAGCAATAAGAGGAGTTTCCCAGGTCCCTAAGTGCTAAGGGTTTCCCAGGTCCCTAAGTGCTAAGGGGCACCCATCTTGCGTTTGAGACAATAAAACTTTTCAAATATAAATGGAAAAATGGGAAAATTAATTAATACGCATAGAATCCTCAAACAAAGAAAAAATTATCGAAGTGTTACGAGTGTTATTAAGGGCCAAAGTGGAGTATTGCAAGTCATGGACTGCTCAACCACCTGCGCTCTATCCTTAAGCATCACGGGTCACCACCTACAGCCAACAGTCTTACCCCTCTGCAGAGGTGCAGTCGTGCATTCTAATGCCCCACCGACAGGCTTGATGTGATAATTTTGATTTTTCAGACTGTTGTCCTCATCTTTATTGTGGTAATTATTAACACAACGTTTCAGCGGTTATATAGTTAAACTATTAAAAATGATATCCCATGTTGTATCATTACAAGGGAGGGGAAATAAGTGGTTTGGTGCTACCACTGTAGAGTATTTGTGGAGTGCAACAGCCTCCCGTTTTACCATCTCTTGCCTTTTACCAGTTCTCTTCGCAGTCATTGGGTTACAATTCAGAACCTCTTAACTATTCCTATACCGTGACTTACGAGTTCCTCAACTTAAAAGTTTTTCGAGATAGCAGTTGCATTCGGTCTGCTACATATTCCTATTTTTTTTATTACAGAGTTTAAATAGAGTAGATTTTGGTAATAAATAATACTTAATAATATCGGTTTTGATGGTATGATATTCAACAATGAATGATATAATCATAGTATCTTTGATTTAGAAAACAATTAACTTTATATAGAAAATGGTTAACAATGTAAAACGTTTAATGTTGTATTCTAAATTTCTGAATATATATAATACAGTGTTTTTCGTTCTTCGATGTATTAATGATTTTGACTATAATTTAAATACACATTGATAAACGTATGGAATTCCTGAAGGCATTGTGAAGTGAGCTGTGACGGAGTTATGGTTACAGACAAACAGACACCGAATATCCATTATATATAGATTAAGGATGGTTACTTGAAGTTATTGTTTACTAAATATTACAAATTACTAGGGCAACGTTACACAGTTACGAAGACACCTTTCTTTACTCTTTGTCTACTAAATTTCTCTTGTGAGTTGATTAATTACATGACTAAAAAACTAGCCCTTAAAAGAAGCCCTTAGAGACAACAACAAGAAGACGACAGGATGACAGCCAAAGAACAAGAGGATTAATTTGTTTTGATTTTTGTTTTTACGGCATATCAACCTCGGTGGGTCATTTAATGCCGACAAAGTTGTGAAATAAATTAATTCTTAATGCATAATACAATTTTGTTTATAAACTCATGTTTTTCTATTTAACCCATAGATGGGACCTTAACAGGTACTACCACTCTGGGTCAGAGTGGACCAAGGAGCAATGGTAATGAAAGGTTGCTCCACATTCCCCAAACCTCCAAAACTGGAACCTCACCATCAGATAGAGTTTAACGTCATTCCTAGGACATGTAGACCCTCAGTCACCGCCTTCTAGCACCCATATGATAAAAAGGGGTTGGGGCTTGCCATAGGGCAATAGGGTTAGGAAAATCATATAGGTGCTAGGGCTTGACGTGACCAGTCGATTGATTGGAGGGGGCTCTCCGACCGCTCGTTTAGCCCAAGATTGGGCCAAAGTGGAGTATTGCAAGTCATGGACTGCTCATCCACCTGGGCTCCATCCTTAAGCATCACGGGTCGACACCAACGGCCAACAGGTGGCCCCATTGGGGGAGTCTTACCCCTCTGCAGAGGTGCAGTCGGTGCATTCTAACGCCCCAGCCGACAGGGTGGAGAACAAGAGGAGGAGAAAACATGGCGACTAGAGGTAGTAAGAAAGAAATGAAGTAACAAGTAAGTCTCAATATCTGTCTCTGTCTCTCTGTCTGTCTCTCTCTCTCTACCACCCGAAGTCACTCTCTCGATTATATACCCGACGGTGGAGGCGCGTGATCCAATGGTTAGAGTCGTAGGAAATGGACTCATCGATCTGAGTTCAATTCCTGGACGAATCTGTTTGCATTTCACATGGCGCTAATACCCTTGAGAAAGGTATGAATCCAATTTTCCCTCCGGCTATAGGTAAATAGCAGGGCAGACTGGACTTTTTAACCATGGCTAGGTAATCAGTCTAGAAAAGGAAAAACTCTGAATTCAAACCTGTTAAACTCCGCTTAAGAAATTGACCTGGTGTCGCATCCTGCTCGTGCGGAGGGGTTGGTATATATATATATATATATATATATATATAATATATATATATATATAATATATACCTATATCCTTGGAAAGGTATGAATCCATATATTCTCCCTCCAGCTATGGGTTAAATAGTAGGGCAGACTGGGCCTTTAGACTTGGGTAGGTAACCAGTCTAGGAGAGGGATAACTCTCAATTCAAAATTCCTGAGGTCGGTCGCTGATTGGGTTTGTGGCAGCCTTGATGCAACCAATTCTTTCCTATCGACTGTTGCCAAAAGTGTGGATGGTCCAAACACAAGCCTTCACCACTATAAACAAATCCCTGTGTGGCAGTTCATTGTTGTATGACCCTCATACGTCGAGAATCGACGGGAGAGTCCATAATATATATATATATATATATATATATATATATATATATACCCGACGATGGGGTAATAAGGCTATACAACACTTGTTTACGAAAACCGGTTGATTGAACACTCCTCTTTGGCCCTTACTTGTAGTGGTGGGTGAACCGCTGTGAGCGGCTTAGAGCAGACAGAGTTAAAAGTTTCGAAGTGGAAATCCGAGCCAAAATTAAAACTATCCAGATGTTACTAAAAATCAACAAGACTGCTGACAAAAATTCTGGAGTATTTATAAGACGTACGGTTTACGTGATCTCCAGCGAAAGACACCGGCTACCTCTCGTGCAAAAGTACAATCTGCAAAAATAAGTGTCTGTAGAAATGTATGTCTAAATAAGTACTGAACGGATCTTTTTTTTTTATCTTTATTTTTATTTTTTTATTTTAAAGAATGTGTGCAAATCGGTAGCCATAACTGGCGAGTGGGCGTGTCGACATGTCAGAAGTTACCAATCAACAACAGTTCAATTCAAATAATTCTTGTTTGTTATCAGAGAACAAACACTGTTCGTTGTGTAGGAGTTGTTTCTTTACAGCAGATTATTCGATTATCGATTTCTATTCTTGTAACTGAACTTAACGTTGGCTTAGAGTTAAGACGTCGGACGAGAGATCTGATAATAGAGAACGCTTCGGCCAATATCCAGTGTATATACACATTTAGCCAACCCCTCCACACGAGTAGGATGTAACACAAGGTCAGTTTCTTAAGTATTATATACCCGTTACATAGGAAGCGCGTAGTGTAATGGTTAAAGTCATGGGAAATGGACTCGTCGCCCCGAGTTCAAATCCTGGGCGTGATAATTGCATTTCACTTAGCGCTAATACCCTTGGGAAAAGGTATGGATCTGGGCAGAGGGGGACTTTTTAAAAGTTAGTTTCGCAGATCCATTATTACTTATCACAAGTTAGATCCTCACTGGATGCCCCATAAAATCCTCACGTAAATATATAACAATATAATAAGAAATTTTAATTCAATAATTTACAATAAAAAAACACAATATAAATGAGGCGATTAATTCAATCAATCAACATCATATTTCAGTTACCTTCTGTTAATATACAAATTGTAATTTTAAAATATCTTCCCAAATATAAATAAAATCTTCATTATTTTTGCTCAAAAACCAAACCCTGATGATAGAGAATGTTATATATATATATATATTTATTTATTTTGTTGTTAATTGTTTGATTTTCAAAGTTTCCTCCGGACATACACATATACACAACTGGCCATTATATATGCTCTAGCAGCGGCTACTCGGCGTCGCCTGTGTAGAGGGGGGTTAAGTTAGTTCCGCAGATCCATTATTACTTAATCGTGAGTTGAATTCTGGTGGAATGCCCCATTTAAATTCCTATGTAAAAATAGACCTTGCATTGATCCAGCTAGCCTGAAGAGAAATGTTAATGTCTACCATCTAAAATATTAAATGAAAAAAAAATCCATGCTCTTCCATTTAAATTCTATTTTTTAATTATCTTCACAAATATGAATAAAATCTCTATTATTTTTTGCTCAAAAACCAAACTCTGTTGATATTTAATGTGTATATATATATATTTACTTTGTCGGTAATTGTTTTATTTTCGAAGTTTTCTCCGAACATACAGATTCGCACAACTGCCCTTTATATATGTATAGATAGATATAGATAGATAAATGAAATTGCAAATCAACGTTTCTGGCTTAAATATCTCCTCTTGATTTTTGTTTCTTTTCGTGGGAATCCCACGAGTCCCGCTCTTATCGAATTTTAGCTGTGAAGGTTGGCTCGTAGATAAAATAGTCCCGTCGGCAGTGCTCAGAATAAACTGACTCTATCTCCAGTAGAGTGATAAGAGCTTCCTATAAAATGGGTGTCCTTGGCATGATAATAGACTGCATTTAATGATGAAGTCTCAGGTCTCCTTTATAGAGATATGTTTAAAAATGATTCATATTCGATAGAACTATGTACAAAAATCCCAGTAAAACAAAACAAAGAAACTCTTAATAACCAACAACACAAAAATGTAAAATATGGAGTACCCCTTCATTGTAAATACTTACAGATCCTCTGATCTGGAGTGGTAGTATCTGTTACGGTCTAATCTATGGGACAAATTGATACGTTTAAAAATTATTCGTATTCTATAGGACTGTTTGCACCCCCCCAAAAAAACAACAAAAAAAACAAAAACAAAACAAAACAAAAACATAATAAGAAATGGGAATTACTCCTTCATTGCCAATACACCTAAATCCACTCTGACCCGGAGTGGTTTTATCTATAGGACCACGATATGTTTAAATATTACTGGTTTTCGAAAGGATCGTGTTTAAAAAGAAAACAACACAAAAAATAAAACAATGACAATGAACGTGATTCTCTGACCTCTTGGCAAAAAATAACTCTAGATGGGTTGACATGATGTTAAAAACCAATGTAACCTTACCCATGATATGTTTTGTATTTTCTTTAGTTGAAAATGACAGAAAAGTTCGTAAGAGAGAGAGAGAGAGAGAGAGAGAGAGGGGGGGATTTTGGAATACAGATGTTGCTTCATCAACATAATTCTGCTTCCGCCAAGATCTATTGATCAGAAAATATCGAGATTGGCTTCATAACTTTTTCTAAAATTGATTTCGTCTAAACTGCTATTAAGACGTCTATGAATCATTACTTTATTATACAGTTATTTACTAAGCTTAGATGTGGCACAAGGCCAGAATTATGGGGCGCCCAATGAGAATCGAACTCACTAACAATGCTTTGCGAAACGAGCTTGCTAACCATTAATCCACGTGAGTTGTAAGTTACTCAGCTGTGCAGTCGTCTTCCTTCAAAATTTTGCCTTGTCGATGGGGATTAAAACACGCCAAGGCTATCCTCTGCAGCAGAGTAAGTGTTGTATTGTCCTCGGCCGGAAAACGAAGCTTTCCGGCAAAAAGACAAAGAAAAATATAAAAATATATATTTAAAAAAGGGGAAAACGAAAGCGAGGCTTTCCGGTCAAGGAAGCAGGGTGAAGATAAAACAAACGTCCGTTATCAGATCAAAAGATAAAGATGCGTAGGCGTGTCGTCAATACAAAAGCCAGAGGGTCAAGCCGACAGAGTCAGTTGGACAGTCAAACAGGAGACAGCGAACAGAACACAAGGAGCGACCGTCGACACGGTCGATCGCTGCCAGCGGGCAATGAGGATTGTCCACCCCTTTACCTCAACATGGTCAGACCATCCCAACAGTAGTAGTAGTCATAGTCAACCCTCGGTCAAGTCATTGTCAATGCTCGCCACCCACCGTACAACCGAGAAGAAGGAATAAAGTCAAAACTCCTACTATACAGCATGTTGGGATTTCATTAAGCGACCACTACATATATCGTCTAGGGTTAGTGACGATACCCGCTACGTATGCAGATACACGAAGTAGGGACGTGAATTTGAAGCCGCTATATAACATACAGAAATTGATGCCGCTATGCAACATAAGATCCCACCCAAATACTAAAAAGGATGCATCATGATAATGACACTAGACCGTTTCTCGTGGCGAACTCCGGTTCTTGAGCTCAGGAAATGAGGAGTGTTTAGCAGGAATAACTCCGAGACGCGTGTGTATAAATATACGTGTTTATTTGTCTTGTGAGAATTATTTTTCTCCTCCCTCTCCTTTTTCTATAACCTGGTAGCGAGTTGGTGAGGTGGTCGCCGACTGGGTTGTCCCATTTCCCTCTCTTGAAGCTGACACGTCAAAATCACGAGCGTCGATCCCAGGGGCTATCCCCCCAGGCAACACCTGCCCCCTCGATTTAAAGGGGTAAGGCTGGGTTTATTGCCCAGTGCCTGAGGCGCCCCCTTCAGGAGGAATGCCGAGAGGATAGACGCAATTTTTAACCCCGCCACCAATGAGTCTCGGTTTGTAGGTGGTCCTACGTTAATAGCGCCTTGTGCCTAACCTAGTACAAGTGGGGTACAAAGATAATAACCCCACCCTCGTTGTGGTTTATACCAAGGCCTTAAAAGTCCGGCTGCGAGGCGGGTGAAGGGAACAAGCTGAAAGCGAGTTAGTTATACGTGCAATTCAACATTACTTCTTTCCCCTCAACTAATTGACCCAGTACGAGTAACAGTGGGTCGCGTTTTTGAAGTGGTTAGCTGCAAAGCCCACTAAATTTCGCAACCACTTTATTTACCTGGTCTGGTTGCTACACTCACTAAAGCTCGCTACTGGCCCTTCCCCGCTGCGTCGGGATAAGCGCCTCATATTTTTCCCGACAGTCTACGTCATTTCAAGGACTACCCGCAGTCAAAAGCCCCTTAAGGCATTACAGATATTGGGGCCGCTTATGTATATGAGTCGACCAACATCGAGTACCACCTCATTGCCATTACTCTCACTGGGAGAGCTCGTATATAAGGTCTCATCAATGAGTCAAATGTATCTGTTTGCTGACTGTTGATATCATACAGGAATCCGCCATTTTATATAACCGTATACAAAACTCTTAAGAAACTACACAAAAAAGTAATATGATAATTCATTAACATCTCGATCTAAAATAACCCCAGACCGATTGGCATGCCGTTAAATTAATAAACTTTGATTAATTATTAATATTAAAATTATGAATTACGGAAGAAATTTTGGTAATTTTGGTAGTAGCTCAGTCAGTAGAGCGTTCGGTTAGAAACCACAAGGTTCCTAGTTCAATACCGGTCCTCGCCAACTCAGCGTATGAGTAGCACAGGGATCTGTGCGATAAAGTAAGGAACTGATGGTAGATGTGGCGCTCCACCTCAGACGCTAAAAATAATCTCCTTGGTCTAACGCAAGTGAAAAGGGGATAGGCTCCCTCGCTGAATGGCTGATACCGACTTTGGGCCGCATAGACGACTTTACTTTATTTATATGTAATGAAATCTAGATATATCTTTAGGCTATGTTGAACAACTACGTCAATAAAATGGCTTGGAAAATGGGCAGTAGATATATATACAGCAGCCGTCTGATGAGACAGACAGACAGGAAGACAGAGATAATATATAGAAAAGGAGAAAAATATAGAGTAAGACAGAGACAGAAAGAGGAGAGAGAGAGAGAGAGAGAGAGAGAGAGAGAGAGAGAGAGAGAGAGAGAGAGAGAGAGAGAAGAGAGGTAGTAACATAAAGTCAGAGAGAGAGAGTGGGAGAGAAAGAAAAAGAGAAAGATAGAGACGTACACACACAGAGAGGGAGAGAGAGAGAGAGAGAGAGAGAGAGAGGTAGTAACATAAAGTCAGAGAGAGAGAGATGGGAGAGAAATACGTACAGACAAATAGAATGAGACGTAATGAAATCTAGATTAAAAGTCTTTTCATCCAGAAGTTTTGATTGCAGTCTCGTTGCTCTTTTGATTATGCCTTGTATAAGTAAGAATCGAACTGAACCTTAGCTCAAAGTTGGAATATTTGCCAAGGGGTCTGGACAAACACTGTTATAGAACATCCATGTATATCTATTAAGCGAATGTAATCTTGGCTCGGAGTTATAGCTGGAATTCTTAAATGCTCTTAGATTTCCATCCCTCAACTGAAAGATATTTTATAGTTCTACTACACGTGTGGGCTGAAAAGTTCTGAGGCTAAAAGGTTCATATGATGACGTCATATTTGCTGTTGATGTTTTTTGTTCAAGCACTGCAACACCGATACTAAAAGCGTGTTGACTGCAAGGGGAATATGTTGAAAAATAAGACATAATCTATCTATATATTTATATATCTAAGTCCTTCCATCTATCTATCTATCTATCTATCTATCTATCTATTTATTTATTTATCTATTTCAGTTTTTCAAATCTACCTATCTAACTATCTATCTATCTATCTATCTATCTGAGTCTTTTCAAATCTATCCAAGTCTTTTCAAACCTATCTATCTATCTATCTATCTATCGATCTATCTATTTTTTTTATTTATTTCAGTTTTTCAAACCTATCTATCTATGTATCTATCTATTTATCTATCTATCTAAGTCTTTTCAAATCTATCTAAGTCTTTATCTATCTATCGATCTATCTATATATCTATCTATCTATTTATTTCAGTTTTTCAAACCTATCTACCTATGTATCTATCTATTTATGTATCTATCTATAGTCTTTTCAAACCTATCTATCTATCTATCTATCAATCAAAGCCTTTTCAAATCTATCTATTTCGGTCTTTTCAAATGGACCTATTTATCTATTTATCTATCTATCTATCATTTTGTTACATTTCATGAGTGTATCTTAGTCAGCCTATGAACTTTCCAGTCGCATCCTGTAGATGGACCACAAAGCAAATGTAGTTTTAGACGACGTGAGCGTCTAGGTGAAGGCTAAAACTTCGAAGGCGTTTTTAAATGCAGACACGTTTTCTTAATTTCGTTATTTGGCGTATTACAGTCTTTCTTCTACCGTTTGTGATTTAGAATAATAATAATAATAATAATAATAATAATAATAATAATAATAATAATAATAATAATAATAAAAATAAGAAGAAGAAGAAGAAGAAGAAGAAGAAGAAGAATGAAATATAAATGTCATTAAATTCTTCAGAGTTTACCAAAGAAAAAAAGAAAGAAAGAAAGAAAAGAAAAGAAAGAAAAGAAAGAAGGAAGAAAGAAAAGAAAAGAAAGAAAAAAGAAAGATAGATGAAGACGAGGAGTGTGAAAAGATTAAGAAAATAAATTAAAATTGTTTAAATAAATGAAAGAAAAAAGAAAGAAATCATAAAAATAAAAGAAAGGTGAGAATGAAGACTTGATAGAAATAGTGATATCTAATAATATTGTGCCGATCCAAAATTCTTAGCATTATCTTTTGCACACTGTAAGGGAAAAAAATTTCAGAAGTGACTTTGAACTTTAACTCAGCTCTTAATAGTTTCTTTGAGCAATCAATCAACTGTAGTAAATCGCTGACAAAAATGGCCTTTCTAAAAACTTTTGCTGGAACTGTGTAATTAAACAGAAGAAAATAGCCAATTATCACTGCCATAAAGTTGTGTCCTGATACAATGATGTCATAAACCAGTAATGTAAATGCAGGTTTATGGCAGAAAGCTATTCCAAGGTCGTCTGATTGACAACTGACATTGTAAACATGAATGTTTATATTTAAAAGGAATTTCAGGCTCAGTCACGGAACTTTAGATATAAATATATCTTCAGGCTATGTTGTACAACTACGTCAATAAAATGGTTTGGAAAATGGGCGGTAGATATATATGGCAGCCGTATGATGAGACAGATAGACAGACAGGAAGACAGAGATAATATATAGAAAAGGAGAAATATAGAATGAGACAGGGACAGAAACAGGGAGAGAGAGAGAGAGAGAGAGAGAGAGAGAGAGAGAGAGAGATAGAGAGAGAGAGAAAGAAAAAGAGAGAGATAGAGACGTACATACACACACACAGATAGAGAGAGAGAGAAAGAGAGAGATAGTAACATAAAGTCAGAGAGACAAAGGGAGAGAAATACGTACAGACAATAGAGAGATAGAGAGAGAGAGAGAGAGAGAGAGAGAGAGAGAGAGAGAGAGAGAGAGAGAGAGACAAGTGACAGAGAATCAGAAGGCGACAAATAGACAGTGAGATATGTACACAGAGATAGATAGATAGATAGATGGAGAGAGAGAGACAGACAGACAGACGGACATACATGGACGGAGACGGAGAGAGAGAGAGAGAGAGAGAGAGAGAGAGAGAGGAGAGAGAGAGAGAGAGAGAGAGGGGGAGGAGAATTGAGGCAGAAAGCGAGAGAGTGTGTTTGTATGTAAGATAGTTTGATTTGAGAGAGAGAGGGTGGATAGAGAATGACAGATACATAGACAGAGACAGAGTCAAAAAGAGGAGAGAGAGAGAGAGAGAGAGAGAGAGAGAGAGAGAGAGAGAGAGATGAGAGAGAGAGAATTGAGGCAGAAAGCGAGAGAGTGTGTTTGTATGTAAGGTAGTTGATTGAGAGAGAGAGGGGGGATAGAGAATGACAGATACATAGAGAGACAGTAAAAAGAGAAGAAGAGAGAGAAGAGAGAGAAGAGAGAGAGAGAGAGAGAGAGAGAGAGATTGTAGAATATGTCAGATATGAGAACCCGAAAATAAGGGAAGAAATTCGCTGCTCTCCTATCACATCGCCCGAACAACAAAAAAAAAATCCTAAGATTCTGTCGTCTCAGAAATTTAGAAATGGACTCTAACATTTAAGAAGCTATCCTTGCCCAAAATAAAATTGTGAGCCCCGCAACAGTTTCTCTAACATATTTTGATGCATCTACATTTCCCTATATTTTATTTGGTGATAGTTTCTTTTTTGACTTGGGAGCATATTTCTAGTCTCTTTTACACAATGATTGCTTGAGCCAAGGCTAGAAATCTCGTCTACCTTATATTGCTGTTTATTATTATTATTATTTTCATAGAGACAGGCTATTCGGTAGGGCAAACCACATCAATAACATTACATTGTTTCGCTGTATTTTTCTTTAATTACGCTACCTGGACAGAACGTATTGATTCTTACAGCCGTGTATACTCCATTATTAAATGCACCGTAGTCTGTACATTGTACATTGTTTTCTGTGGCGCATGTTTATATACCGAGCCTGCAACTTGAAAAGTAGTTATCTGTATAGAAGATGAAACATCACTGTATAGACAAGGTTTCGAATTTTAGGACACAACACATGGTGATATGATTCAATTAACGGCTTTTTATTATTGCTTTTATCCCTATTGTTATTATTACTATATTCTTAACAATGTTTATTAATGAATTTCTGCAACGCTTTTAAGTGGTTGCCTCTGGATTTCAAGAGACAGCAAGTCTCCATACTAGTCCAGGACTCTCCACAGTAATCAAGCTGGCTGTTCATATCAAGCCCTAGCTTCTCTATATATTTACCAACCCCTCCGCCCGAGCAGGATGCGACACAAGGTCAATTTCTTAATCGGAGTTTAACAGGCTTGAATTCAAAGTCTTTCCTTCTCCTAGACTGGTTACCTAGCCAGAGTTTAAAAAAAAATCGTTACTTCTACATAACGCGGGAAAAAAAGGAAAGCGTGAATTTCAAAACATACGCCAAAATGTATACGGAAAGTTGTACAAAAAAGCGGACATGACGGATATATTCATTATTCTGCGCATGCGTGTATATGTGAGCGCATGCGCGTGGATAACTGTGAGATGATAGGAATACGAGGTGGTAAATCAGTGTTTTCTTTTAATGATAAGAACAGAAAATTTAAGAATTTATAGAAGTTACTACTTGGTATATAATGGGCATACTTACCAACCCCTCCGCACGAGCAGGATGTGACACAAGGTCATTTTCTTAATCGGAGTTTAACAGGTTTGAATTCAAAGTTTTCTTACTCCTAGACTGGTTACCTAGCCATAGTTAAAGAGCCCAGTTTGTCCTGTTATTAACCCATACCTGGAGTGAGAATTGGATTCATACCTTTCCCAAGGGTATTAGTGCCATGTGAAATGCAAACAGTTTCGTCCAGGAATTGAATTCGGGTCGACAAAGTCAATTTCTTTAAGACTCCAACCATTAGACCACGCACCTTTATAAGCCCTAGCATTTATATGATTGTCGCATACACAACCACCAAATCCGGACAACAATTCTTGATCCATTATTAATTAACAAGAAAAGAACATCTCGTGGATATTGCCGTTCCAGTGTATCATAGAGCAAAATTGAAAGATATCAGAAGCTTGGATCGTGCCAGAGAGCTGAAAATCCTGTGGAACATGTGTGTCGGTGATACCAATTATAAATGGAGCCCTTGAAACGTTCTTCAAAAACCTGGAAAAGAAACTGGAGTAAGTGAAAATCCAAGGAAGAATAGAGACCACCAAGACTACAACACTGTTAAAATCAGAAATAATATTTAGAAGAGTCCTCAATACACATTCTTCTTCTTCTTCTTCTTCTTCTCTTCTTCTTCTTCTTCTTCTTCTTCTTCTTCTTCTTCTTTTTTATTTACCTTATGCTAACTCCTTTTGTTTTTCCTTTTCTTTTCTTCATTTCCAATTTGTTCTCTGTTGTTTCTTTCATTTTCCAGCAATAGTTGTTGTTACTGTTGTTGTTGTTGTTCATCATCATCATCATCATCATCATCATCATCATCATCATCATTCAACTTATGTTACACCCTTTCACTTTCTTTCCTCTTCTTCATTTCCGATTGGCTCCCTCCATTTTCTTACATTTTCTAATTGTTGTTGTTCTTTTTCTTGTTGTTTGTTGTTGTTGTTGTTGTTGTTCTTCTTCTTCTTCTTATTATTATTATTATTATTATTATTATTATTATTATTATTATTTTGAGTTTTTTACATCAGCATTAGCTGATGGTATTTCACTGGAGGCTGAGTGACGACAAGTCTCCTCAGGTCTCCAGGACTCCTCTGAGTATTCTGGCCGATTGCAGCAGTGCAGTAGTCTGGATGGTTTCACTCTTCGTCTGATTTCCAGATTCTTCACTCTTTTTTCCAAGTTTATTGGGACCGTTCCAAGTGCACCAACTACAATTGGTATCACATTCACCCTCCATACACCACAGCTTTTTCAATTCTCTGGCAAGGCCCAGGTATTTGTTTATCTTTTGGTTTTCTTTCATCTTTACCCCGTGATCTGATGGAATTGCAAAGTCTACCAGTTGACAAGTTCTCTTGTTATTATTATTATTATTATTATTATTATTATTATTATTATTATTATTTCACACCTTGTGAGTTTTTCACACCAGCGTATCCTTATGATCTTTCACTGGAGCCTGAGTGACAACAAGTCTCGTAAGGTCTGTTGTCCGAATAGTTTTTATTATTATTATTATTATTATTATTATTATTATTTTCTTCTTTTTTCCTTTATGTTTCACGGAATCTATTTTTCTTAGTTATTCTTTCCGTACATGTTTTTCCTTTTCCACTTTGTTTTTTTTTTTTTTTTTCATTTAGCGTCTTCTTTCTTTTATAATTCTTCCTTTCTTTATTTTCTTTCATTCTTTTTCTTTCACCCTTAGTTTCCTTTTCCTTTCTTTCTTTCTTTTCTTTCTTTCTTTCTTTCTTTCTTGTTTAAATCACAAATCAGCACCCCATCTGCACCCCCTCCCCCTGTTCCGCCCAACCAACAAATGGTGCAAACCGCCATTTTTGAAACCTTCACCTCTATTCGCTGTTGCAAAGGAGGCAGTGAAGTCAGTTGTAAAAGAAAAGAAAAGAAGAAAAAAACACTCGCAAGTGGGTTTAAAGCAGTAGAACAATATCCAGTTCGGTAATGGCCAGGGAAAGAGGTCAATACAAAGATTAGAATTGGCGGCGGCGGCGGCGGCGCGGCGGCGGCGGTGCTGCTGATGGTGGTGCTGGTGGGGTAAGCTCAGGGGTGGGGTCGAGGAAACAAAAATTCGAAACGGAGATAGAGAAAGCTTTTTGCAAAATGTACTTAATGGTGGACAACAAAAACTTAGGAATGGCTAGCAAGAAGGTAAGCAGGCCAATAAATTTCAGAGTGGCAGTAAGCAATTACCCCAAAACGTGTTACATAAGAAATCCTTTTATTCCTCCCCTCTCCCTCTCTCTCTCTCTCTCTCTCTCGCTCTTTAACTCTCTCTTTCTATCACACACATTCACACACACACACACACACACACACACAAACATATTATATGTAGGCGCGCACCACGCAAGTGGGTTTATGGATATACGGCTGGCGTAATAGATATCGTCGTTGCAAATAGAATCGGTAAGCCGAGTTCAAAGCCAGGCTGATGCATTCTCTCCAGACTAATGCCCTTGGAATATATATATATATATATATATATATATATATATATATATATATATATTTATTATATGTATATATATATAATATAGTATATATATATATTATATATATATGTAAGTGGAATGAAAGCGATTTTTGTAGTTTTCTGTTATCATTTTATTTTTTCTATATCTAAAAATAATAATAAATAAATACATGTATACATGACTCCTGGCCGGAATCACGTGTTAGTAAATAAAAATCTATTTTATCCATTCAGCTTTTTCTTTTCTTTATTTGTTTCTCTTTCAAAACACACACACACACACATACACACACACACACACACACTCACACAACACACACACAACACACACATATATATTATATATATATATATATATTATAAAATGGGTACAAGAGATAACCTACTCGAGTTTCACCATAAGAATCTTCAGTGTTAAATCCAGTGAATTAATCGAAACACCGATTAATAGCAGTCGATTTCACGTGTGTGTTCATTGCATTAAAATGTTCGTTGCAAAGGGACGTTGACTTTCGATTCAAAAAGGTCTCACACCGGAAGTTGATTTTTTGTAATATTCTAAAAGTAAACAATAAGTTAGAATCGATTTGTGTTAATCTATTTACTAGGATACAGCTGTCTAACAATTGTATGTGTCATAATGTTTAAAAGCGGTTTCATTAAAAAAAAGGGAAGAAAAAAGGGGGTGTTCAAATCTATTTATATTGTTTTGTTTTGATCAGAGTTATTATGAAGTGAGCTTAGTGATACGTATTGGTGTATATTGTATTCACGGTAATTCTGTTATTATAATCGAGGCTTAAAATAAATTAATAATAAGATCAAAGGGCAATGCATGGTGAATGAATTTTGATTTTCATCAGAATCACGGAACAAAATTATATTAGGAAAATACAACAAAAAGGATTTAGGTTGCAGACATAATAGACTATTTCAGGAAACCTAGAAGAATTATCTTTCAATTCCCATCATCAGACACAAAATGAGGATTCCTTTATAATTCTTAACTCAGATGAAAAGAGTTTTTTTTAAAATGCCGTAACATCTGTGTGGTCACTACTGAAGGTTATATATATATATATATATATATATATTATAATATATATATATATATATATATATATACTAGAAAAAACGGGGACAATTGGGTCACCCAGTGAGCTCGGCGTAGATACTTGTGATCATGAAAGTGAGTCTGTAAAGCGAATTAAAATTAAAAAATAAATATAGTCGGAGAAAAAACATTAAAATCACTTTGTAAGATTTCTAAGAAATATAATGTTTTACTTAATATAAATCTGTATTGACCTTATTCTTGAAATTCTCTTAAAAGCCAAGGTGTTGAGAAGATAAGGGCTGGCTGTTAATGTAAATTAACATACAAATAAAGTGGGAAGTTCAATATCCCACTCATACTCTGCAGTCTCTCTCTCTCTCTCTCTCTCTCCCGCTCGCTCGCTCTATCAACACACTCAGTGAAACTAACATATATAAGATATGTATTGAGAGGGCTAAGTGACAGACAGAATGTGGTTAAGAGACGGGTCAGTTTTTGAATTAATTACAAATTACAACTAATCATAACCAATTTAAATCGATTTTTTTCAAACATAACTCCGTCCCAGAACAAAGGAATTGTTTAGCATGTATTTTGTATCATTAAACTAAATAGGAAAAAGCTAATATATATATATATATATATATATATATATATATTATATAATGATGCAAGTTGATGAGGACGTTGTGTGCTCATTTGCGTGCGTATGTGTGTGTATGTGTATGTGCGTGTATGTGTTAAATGATTTTCTCTATAACTAAATTTCAATAAATTCTATCGTGGTTATATACTTAGTTTAACATAGTTATGGCACGAGGCCACAAGTATGGGGCACCCAATGAGAATCGAACTCACGAACAATGATTTGCAAATTCACCTTACTAACCATGCTATTATATATTTGGCTGGTACAGTATACGATTTATACGAGAATTTCGAACAACTAACGAATCTTTTTACCCAATGAAATATATCGACTATTTCCTGTGTTTCACCGGTAGGAGGCACACGGTACTTAAATGCCCCAATAGTAAGTACAGAAATACAGTTTCTTTTCTAGAAGAAGACATTACATCTTCTTGGTATTTTGATAGACGGATTTTATTACTTATATTTTTTTTTATTAATTGGATTATTTCCCTTGTTTATATCAAGGTAAATTAAGAAAAAACATAGACGAGAGGTGAATAGTCCAATTAACCACACACACAAAATACAAACACACACACACACACACACACACACACACCACACAGGTTAGTGATATATACAGACCTATAGTATATTAAATATGGCATTATATATACTTAGCCTCATAATATATATATGAAGATTAAGAGACAAGAGCGCGTGGGAATATTGAAACAGTTGATAACGAATAAATGTAAGAATAATTCTTGTAGTATATTTATCCGCTTAATGGTTTGTTAAAATCTTAGGCCATACATACACCACATATTTAATATATACTATATATAGCTATGAATAGTATATATTGCGGTATATATTGTAATATTTATAATTATCCCTCTGAGGAGACCTTAATAAGTCGAGAACATGTGCTCCTCCAGCGATATTCACACACACGAGCGATCCTTTTGCCGGGTTACACTTTGTCAATTGTTCATTTTCTATGAGGAAAAAGTATCGAGAATTTTTATCAGTTTTCATGCATTTGTAAGTGCCTTTCATAGTGAAATATATATTTCACTCATACCTCATTTATGGTTATTATATGGTATCATTATACTCCACCTAATGCTGTGAACAAAGTTTCTTAGTTACCTATAAGCGAAATTATACTACTATCAAATTATTGCTGTTTTGTGCTGTTCTTGTATCTATCATTCTGCTTCCTCTACCCATGTCCCGCTCAACTACATTTTGTAGGAGTGTGAAGGCAAAAAGGTCGCGATTTAAAAGCACGGCTTAGTCAACCGATTGTGATAACTCATATGAGTTGTGGAGGTTCAGCGTGAGTAAGAATGCATTTACGACGGAAGAAAATTTTCAACTCGAAGAAGATATCAAGACGGGAATGGGGCGTGTGATGTTATATGCAGAGGGGTGTGACTGATATATGTGTTGTGGATGTGGTTTGATGAGTGTAGCTCAAGTGTGTGATGAGAAAGGGATCGTCGGGATAGTGTATACCAGAGTAAATGTAAGGTTGTGAAGAGGTAACTGTCAATTTCTCGCCCTGACATCTTAAAAAAACAAAAAAAAAAAAAACAAGTGCACTGTTCGATAAAAACATAAGTGAAGTAATCAGATAATTAGGGTTCTATTACAGGATATTGGATTATTCATTGTTGTAGAAGCATCCACCTAGTACACAACAGGTAAAGGTACCGAGTTTCGATACTGCCCTTGCCAACTCAGGGCAGAATAGCACAGTTGGATCGTTGGCGGCGGCTTAAAGTGGAGGTAGCTGAATGAAAGAGAAGTTTGATCACTGTACCTCCAACGCAAAAAATCTCCTGACAAAGTGCGTGAAAATGGGATATACATCCTAAGGAGTGTCAGACAGAACATTTACTACTTACATAAAAGGAAGAAAGAATACTAAATAGTAAAGTAAATAATATATATTAAGAATTAGTATAAAGATAAAATATATATAGATATAATATATAGTATAGAAATGATAATTTATAAAAAATAGCAAAAGATATATAATCTATATATGTCCTCGCCTATGCTGACTTACAAAAGAGTGTAAAATATAAAAAAAACTATAATAAGAAAAATATTGAAATACTCTAACATTTGGTGTGAGAGATGGTGTATGCTGGTGTGTACGTGTATGGATTATAGTATAAAAATCAATATGTTATATTGTATATATACCCGAGATACTAAATGAATATATAACTATATTTTAAAGTAAAATAAATTAAGTATGATTCCGGTAATAAACCCAAAGGAAAAAAGTAAAGAAAATAATATAAATAATATATTAAATAATTATATAATAATTAGAGATCACACCAACAGAAACACAGAGTAATATCGAATAATAAAAGGGATGATTGAGTAATAGTATAGAGAAGATAGGAAGAGTATACAACATTATACTTTGCTCGGCTAGCACCGCATATGGACTAACATAATCTTAATTGCAATGTAGAAACAGTTTATGATGTATCGGAGCTGATAGTGCTACATTACTAATTAAAAAGGAACTCAGTAGAGAGAAAGATAAAAATATTCATATCATTCTAAGATCACGACAAGTATATAGTTGATAGAAAATAATCAGACATAAGACGCGTATAGAACTTATTATAGTTCCTCCTGAGGAAGGTGTTAACCTTTAGAACAACGAAGAAACTCGTAGGTAATGGAGAGAGAAACAACCTATTTTTACTACAAAATATAATATAATTAAATAATAATATTAAACTATATAGAAACTATTAGTACATATTTATATAATACTTAGTAGAGACTGTAGCCTTAAATTTATCCATATTAATTGAAATTTTCTAAGAAAACTTTGTTGAATTGTTTTTCGATTTTCCTGCATTTGAACACATCTTCACCTCATATTGGCATCGCATGAAACAATATGGTCGGTCTGAATCTTCCTTTGTAACCTAATAAATAGATAGTAAGAACCTTAAATATACATAGATGCATTATATATATAAGTAAGTGAGAAATAACCCTAAAAGTTATAATAAACATAATATAACCTGGACTATATTGCATAGATAATATTTATATGTGGTGAAAAGCTAGAGGGTTGTGGATGGGATAGAATCGTGGTACTGTCGCTGTGATAATAGAATAAGTTTTTTATAGGGTATATAGTATAATATATATATATAGTATATTTATTACAGGAGAGAAGAGGAGAGAAAGAGACAGAGACATGTAGTCCTATACACACACAGAGCGAAAAGAAAGATTATAGAGAAGACACCCAGAGAGTGAGAAGAGAGAGAGAGACCCGAAGAAGAAAAGACGTATGAGAGAGATAGAAGAAACAGACAGAAGAGAGAGAGGAAAGAGATGAGATTCCGGGAGAGAGTGGAAGAGGACCGAGCAGAAAAGAGGAGTCAGGGATAAAAGCGGGTAACAATGCTGTGATGAGTGATGAGAATACGAAATACACATAAGAGCACATAGCCATAGGATAGATACATAGCAGTCGATTTATCCATCTTCGGCTATAGTCTATGGCAATTATTCAGAGATACGCCAGGAGGGATTCTACCGAGGCCTAGAGGACCACACCCTTACTCCTCAGATATAATTCATCATGTAGCCTTCATGGCTATGTAATTTAAAATCCTATTTAAACCATCATTCTCCGCAATACAAATGTACGCTGATAATAAAACTGAGCAGTAGACCAGGATTAACCACTGAATTGGAGATTGATCACAAGACAAATATATGTTCTCTGCAGACGTATCTCTCTCCCACTTTTATAATGAATGAAGATAGAAATAGCGTAACACTTCACAGTACTCACTTAACTTCAGATTACAAGAACAGCAAACTAAATCAGAACAGCGTATCTTACACGCTAACAGGATACCCCATGAACGAGCTCTCTTAATTTATACTTAGGTTTGATGTGAGAAACGCGTAGTATGGAAAAGATATCAACTGTGACGGCAATTAATACTAGTTTTAACGCAGTACCCACCATCCTACAGCCGCTTCGTCGACTCTGGGTTTGTTTCGCTTCCGCCTTTGGGGCATGAACGTTGAGCGAAACAACTGAATATAACGCAGGAGTGGAGTTGACACGTAAAATTCAGAAAAGAATAGATGTGTCCAGCTTTGCAATATTATACGCCAAGAAAAAAATAATTATAGCATAGGAACACTCTTAGCGTCGAAGGGAGCACGCAAGCGAAAATTTATTTCAAATGTGCTAGTTAGGTGATAATGACGTTAATCATCCCGTTGGAAAAGCGAGGACACCGCATCACGAGACACCCACCGGGAAATTTGAGTGTCACCCGAAAGGCCAACTAGAAGCATTGATATTCTGTAGGTGGAAGTTTAAAAAAAAAAAAGAATCAAATTCATCAAAAGCAAGAATCCATAATAATACTATTTTTCTATTCGACCTGTCTGTCTGTTAGTCAATTTCAATTCGTAAAATGAATTGCAAAAAAAAAAAAAAAAAAACCCAAAAAACAAACTCCAGAACTTTATATTTTGCAACTATAAAAATGAAATAAAACCGGTAAACTAATACAGACTCTATAAATCTTTCTGATACCGTGAAGATCGAACCCGTGAAACTCGGGAAGTTATGAAATTTTTCACAGCGCTGTAATTTAGTCTAATAAGGGAAATATTTTACACCACAACATCACACACCGACATAATATGGTATATATAGGGTAATAAACAGATTAATTTTTTCATAGAAAACAAAAGAACAAAAATACAGTGTCTCAATAACAAAATTGTGAGAGCTATATATTATAATCCCAAAATAATTTGTAGTTGATTTTAAGTAAAATGTTAAGTAATAATGAGACAGCTACCCATGTTGTCTTGCTAGGTCGCAGTCCAGAATATAACATCAAGAAAGGATCTTCAAATAAACACCATAAGATCTAATTTGACAACCTGATGATTGCGACTAGCAAGCAACCTGGGTAGCTGCTTATTAATAAACTTTATTTAAAAAAAACACAATAAAATTAATATATATATTATATATATTGAAAAGGAAAATAAACAAAGGAAGAAAATGCTAAATGGATAAAATAGATTTAGTAACACGTGTTTTAATCAGGAGAGTGTTCATATACACTCACATCACACACACGCACAGACACACAGACAAGACACAGCACACACACACACACAACACACCACATATATACATATATAATATATATATATAATATTATATAGTCAACCACAGAAACCGTGTTTCGACATACCTCGACTCTTCAGTGTGGCTAGACATTTACAGGCTACCTCCAGTCGGGATGGAAACTCGATTGCTTTATCATCAGTCAGGATACTTACCGGTCAGCTATCATATTCCCTTACAGACTGTAAAGGGATTTTTTTATAGATACATACATACACCCTCACACATATATATATGATGTTGTCATTTGGTTCTGTTAATCCAAAGAAAGTTTTTATCGTTGAATTAACAGTTACATTTGAAGAAAATCTTGACTGGGCACATCAGCGTAAGTTAGAAAGCTATGAAGAACTACGCGAACAATGCGTCAGAAACGGGTGGATAACAGATATATTTTCTATCGAAGTCGGATGCCGGGGATTTATTACCGACATAACCTTGTCATTTTTATCTAAACTTGGACTTTCTTCACCAGACAAGAGGAAATACATAAAAAAGATCCAGGATAAAGCTCTAACCGCATCAGCGTGGATATTGCATTGTGACATCAAACCGACAAAGTCTGGTGGTATCGTGGGATACTGCTGGGGGACTCTGGTTAGTGGTAATGATGCTTCGACCCCGAAACCATGAATGAACCCAGAGTCATCATCTGATAAAGGCTTTGTTGGTTGCAATACTTCTGTGTAAATAGCAGTCATTGTATGAAGATTATAAAGGCCACCATACGCACACACACAGACACATACACACACATGCCCGCGCGCAAACACACACACACACCCGCATACACACACAAACTCACACACACACACACACACATTTGGCCATTTGCCTGTCCAAACAAAATAAAAATGTGGTCTGACGAAGCTCGGTGGGCTCCAGATACCCACGAGTGGAAATGGTCCATAATCACGATACCCATTGTATTTAAGGCCTTTTTTATTCACAAATAAATTTGCTCTGTTTAGAAAAATTAAACATTGAGCACTCATACGGAACCTGAACTCTATAACAAAATACTGGTAGAGAATAGGACCAGCCTAGAATCACCTTGTATCAAGAAACTTAGTACCCCAACAAAGAATACCTATATATATATATATATATATATATATATATATATATATATAATATATATATATACCTGATATTTGAACATACATTCTATTAAATGAACAAATGCCTGTACTTTATAATGGTTTTGTTGATGTTAGATAAACGTTTGATAAACAAAACATTAAAGTAAGCAAAAGAAAAAAAAAAGCTAACAGAACAATTAAAACAAGTAAAAAACTGCAAAGAATATATATCGTGTGTGATGTCGACTGACAGGGGACTTTAAAGATTTCTTTTTTTAACAAAGCTGCTGATTGATGCGTTGTTTAACGTTAAGAAAGAAAAAGCCTTTTGCCTCAGTAAAAAAAACCTTTGACTCAGTTGCGCCAAGTTTAATGGCAGGTGCAGTTCTGCCCACGACTCTTGAAATACGAAGATTGGCCCACGTTAGGATTATTGAAAGAGAACGTAAAGAAGAATGGGAATAGGACGAGTGGAAATGAAGAAAAACGAGAGATAGTGAGAGATAAAGACAGTGAGAGATAGATAGATAGAGAGAGAGAGAGAGAGAGAGGGGGGGAGAAAAGTTACATAGATAGATAGAGAGAGAAACAGAAAGAGAGACAGATAGAGAGATGCATAGACAGAGATAAAGAAAACGAGAGAGATACATATATATATATATATATATACATATATATATATATATATAGATAGATAGATAGAGAGATAGAGAGAGGGGGAGAGAGAGATGGAGAGAGAGAAAAGAAAGAAAGAGAGAGATACATAGATAGAGAGGGAAAGAGAAAAAGAGAGATTCTTAGATAGGGAGAGAAAGCGAAAGGGAAAGAGAGAGAGAGAAAGAAAGATACATACATATATATATATATATATATATATATATATATATATATAGAGAGAGAGAGAGAGAGAGAAGACAGAGAGAGAGAGAGAGAGAGAGAGAGAGAGAAGAGAGAGAGAGAAGAAAAGAAAGAAAGGGAGAGAAAAGAAAGAAAGATACATAGATAGATAGAGAGTGAAAGAAAAAAAGAAAGATATATAGATAGGGAGAGAAAGAGAAAGAAAGGGAAAGAGAGAGAGAGAGAGAGAGAGAGGGGGAAGAGAGAGAGAGAAAGAAGAGAGAGAGAGAGAGAGAAGAGAGAGGGAAAGAGAAAGATACATTGATGGATAGAAAGAGATATATACATAGATAGAGTGAGAAAGAGAGATACATAGAAAGAGAGAGAGAGAGAGAGAGAGAGAGAGAGAGAGAGAGAGAGCGAAAGAGAAAGGGAGAGACAGAAATAGGGAGAGATTCGAAGAAGAAGAAATAAAAACTTGAAGAGGTCAAGGATGTCCCTAAAGACGAAAGCAGGGTTCATTCAAAGTGGTAAGTGAAAAGAAGGGATAAGAAAAGAAAATTTAAAAAAAGAAGTTGAAAAAAAAAGAGAGGAAATAAGCCACAGAAAAAGCAAAGAGATAATAAGATAAACAGAATTTTTATAAAAAGTGGAAATGAGAAACATAAAAAATCTAAATGAGAAGTAGGTACTACCAATTTTCCCTGTGAAATTTACCTCCCTATATTTAACACATTAAAACTTGCATAAAAGTCAATATTATCTTGATTTTTTTTTTGTCCATTCAAAAGAAGACGTTCTAAAAAAAAAATCATGATGATTTTTAAAAAAATGTTCGTCTTACGGAAATAATAAAAATTATAAACGATAAACATTTACATTATTGCACCGTTAAATCAAGTGAAATTTAACGTAGCCAAAAACAAGTTATGACTTGAGGCATTTTAAAAAATTCTATGAAAAAATCTATTAATTGTCCGATTTTCACAAAGATTTCCATAATTACTTACCTTTTGATGAAGTTATGCCTGAAATAGTTTTTTCCTAAAATATATTAGGGAAGATATTTTTTTTACGAAGTCTAACCCCCCCCCCACCAATCGGATAATTTGATCTCTGAATTAACTGTTTTTCTTTGTAACAACTCTTTATGTTCGTTATTTCTTTTTGCGATTTAAAAAAATGTTCAAAAATATTCACGTTTCTTCCTTCAATATGGCCTAAATTGATCACGTGACCTATTTTGGTGCTACCTAATGAAAAGAGAAGAGTAAGAAGAAGCAATATGATGAAACTTAATGAGAACGATATATATATATATATATATATATATATATATATATATATATATATATATATATACATACCGCATGAGCAGAATGTGACACAATGCCAATTTCTTAAGCGCTTTTTAACAGGTCTGAATTCAGAGGTTTCCTTCTCCTAGACTGGTTATCTTGGCCAAGGTTAAAGAGCTCACTCTGCCCTACCATTCACTCTTAGCTGGAGGGAGAGTAGTTGAATGAACACCTTTCCGAAGGGTATTAGCGCTATGTGAAAATCTAAACAGCCTTATCCAGGATTTGAACTCGTGTCGATGAGTCCATTACCTTCGACTCTAACCATTACACCACGCGCCTCCAACCAGGAAAACGAGGTATAGTGTGTGTGTGTGTGTGTGTGTGTGGTGTGTGTGTGTGTGAGAGAGAGAGAGAGAGAGAGAGAGAGAGAGAGAGAGAGAGAAGAGAGAGAGAGAGAGAGAGAGAGAGAGAGAGAGACAGATGTACAGACAGATTATGTGAAACCTAAAGGAAAAAAGAAGAGAATGAAGAAAGAAATAATAATAATAATAATAATAATAATAATAATAATAATAATAATAATAATAATAAATCTGCCAGAATACTCAGAAGAGTCCTGGAGACCTGAGGAGACTTGCTGTCACTCAGACTCCAGTGAAATACCATCAGCTAACACTGGTGTGAAAACTCAAAAGGAGTGAATAATAATAATAATAATAATAATAATAATAATAATAATAATAATAAGAAGAAGAAGAAGAAGAAGAAGAAGAAGAAGAACAACAACAACAACAACAACAACAACAACAACTAGAAAATAAAAGAAAATGAAGGGAGCCAATCGAAAATGAAGAAGAAGAGGAAAGAAAGTGAAAGAGTGTGTAGCATGAGTTGAATGATGATGATGATGATGATGATTATGAACAGCAGCAACAACAACAAATATTGCTGGAAAGAAACAACAGAGAACAAATTGGAAATGAAGAAAAGAAAGGAAAAAAGAAGAAGAAGAAGAAGAAGAAGAAGAAGAAGAAGAAGAAGAAGAAGAAGAAGAAGACAGACAGAAAGAAAGAAAGAAAGAAAGAAAGAAGGAAGACAAGAATAAAGAAATAAAGAACATGAAAAGATAAAAGATATCCTAAAAAACGAGAGCACTCTCTAATTTTACGACGCTTTCCCCATCACTGTCTCTGTCTCTCTGCATCTCTCTTTGTCTATGTTTTTTGTTTTTTGATCTCGTCTGTCTGTCCGGCACCAAAACAACATATGAACAAATAACCCGAAGTCAAAAAGGTACAGAATAAAAATCAAGAAATCTGACCAAACATAAAATGCTTATAAACAACTGTTTCACTGAGGGGGGGGGGGAGAGAGAGAGAGAGAGAGAGAGAGAGAGAGAGAGAGAGAAGAGAGAGAGAGAGTTAGGGAAATAGATGCCATTAACCTAATGATGAAAAATGTATTTATTTTATACAAAATATTTACTTATCAACATTATTTACGTGGTGAATATTAATTATATATATATATTATTGATCGTTGATTAATTCAGATAAAGAATTGAGCTAATAACCATGTGTCAACCGATTAAACCATTGTTTACACTTTCGTAGACAAAACAAACGTTCGAGCGTACCCCCTCATGTATATAATAGACATTAAAAACATACACGCATTATCAAACAACGTTATGGTTTTTTCAATAATGCACCCAGTTTAGTAAAAACTTATAATACGGGAGAATGATATTAAGAATAACAATTTAATTCCCTACCATACATTCATAATTCTTTTTACATAAATGCGTTATCATTCACTTTCCTTCCTTTCCTTTTCTCCTCTCGCTTTTTATTTGTAATTATGTATCAATCGTATACAATATTACGTCTTAACGCTAATTTAACCCAATTTATCTTTGGCTTTGACACACAAACGGGTTATTTCCTATAAGTCCAACATAAACAAAGGGGAACCACTCTTGACTGATAATATATTTATTTGTTTATCGACTAAGAAAAAAGAAAACGGAGTTATGGTTAGAGTTATGGCTAGGGTTTAGGGTTAGGGTTAGGGTTAGGGTTAGTTTAATGGGAAAATAAATAAAAAATTTATCAGTCAAGAGTGGTTCCCCATTGTTTATGTTGGAGTTATAGGAAATAACCCACAAACGTGTTGTCTCATTTTCTTCCCTTTCCTCTTTTACTTTCACTCTGTCTCTCTTTTTCTTTTTCTTTTTTCTTTTTGATATATCCGGGTTAAGGGATACATTCTGAAGTTGGTATTTGGTATATTATCGCAGTAGTAATTGGTATGTTGAATAGCAATCCGTCTGTCGTGGTGTCGACTAGCGAGTAAGTTTAGCTTATAGGCATTAGGTCTGGTACCAACACAGTGTCGACTATTTATACATGACACTGTCCAATCAGATTATAGTGAGGGGGTACCAAGGTATTTACATATTCATTATATCACTTTTCTAGCCCGCTCCCCTTATCTTTTCCTCATTTTCTGCGTTTCCAAATGTTGTAGATTGTAAATCCATTTCTGGTGAAAACTTTGAAGAAATAAAGACCAAATATAAAGTTTTACACATGAATTGAACTGTTTGTGTTGATTTATCTACCTTTCCCATTTATATTTTTCAAATATTTCCATTTACTAATATCAGCAGTTAAGAAAAATAAAATAACGTGTCGATAACATTAAACTTTTTTTTACTGTATGGTCTATCAGCAACTTCGAAAACTTTTCTCAAAACCTTTTTTTCACAAAAAACTTTTCTTCTGACGATGACCTAATGTCAAAACTAGTTGAGAAAAATCAAAAAAATAAATAGTACGAGGTATCTCAGAAAAGTTCCATGATAGACTAGTTTAAAGGAGATCAGTTTTTCTCAATATCTTATCATAATGGAGATTGTGTGTTTTTCTGTCTGTAACCGAAACTATATTACTATACAAATCACTCGTTATTTACATCACATTCTCCATGATTTTATTTTTTATTTAAACCTCAATTATTAATAAAACTGTTTTACATCATTAAGACTGTTGACCATATCTACATACTAATAACATGCAATTGTATTTATATATACAACAAAATAGCGGATTATAGTGTGAATGGGCAGGCTGATTTGCATATTGATCTTAAAAATTGGATTTTAATAAATATATGTTTAGTATTATTGATTTCTAATTGTTTGGCTTTATCTTAATGAATATGAGCAAAAATCTCGGGGATAAATCTTAAAAGAAATCCATTAACAAGAAAAAAATAACTAATATTATTCTTTACTTCCTATTTTAACTAAATAGTTAAATTAGGAAAATTTACCAATGAAAGACGGGAGTAATGGAAAATGATGGAAGAGTTACTTTCAAAGTTGTTCTATTTTTCAATCATACCCCCTCTGTTCCAAATTTGTTATCTGCATTCTTATTCAGTTTCATTGGCCTTTCTAATTTAATATGATATTTTATTATATTAAAACTTAAATACTTGCACCCGGAGGGTGCATATATTTGCTAGTCTATATAATAATCATTGAAACTTCAATTTTCTTCAGAAAATGTTTTCATTATAAAAATCAACTGAACATATTTCATTGAAAAATTACGTTAGCTCATTATGTTTTAATCGTTAGCAAGTAGGTCTTGAGGATCAATTTCTACTGAGTTGTGAATTTGTGTTTTTTATCATCTTAATTTCTTATGCTTCTTCTCCCAACTTCCAGATTACCATTCTGTAACCACTACTCCTTATTTCTGTTATATCCCGTGATGTAGCATATACAGAATTGATAATAAAAACAGGGAATATGTTAACAATAGGAATATTTGTTTTATTTATTCTCACTGACATGGAATACAGTGGGATGGTTTTGGATTCAATTCGGTTTGGTGTAGAATACGCGTGTGTCACGTGTCGAGCCCAGTTCTTGTCTGTCTCGCTGTCAGTATTTTGTCCCCCTCCTTTTTAGAGAGTATGCGGTTCGAATCGTTAGGGGGAGATAATTCTCCCTAACAATTTCATTGCAGAATGATTACTGTTTTGGTAGGATCCAACAGAAAGTTATAGTTAAAAAGTTTACAATAATAATAATTGGCAATGCTTCACCTAAGAAATTAAAATAACTGAAAAATGACATACACTGGTCATAAATTTATTGATTCCACTTTTTATTGCTGCAATAGACACAGGCATAACAACAAATATTTTTGTGAACACTTATATGTTGATAATAGTTGTCAAGAGGTTAATGCTTCTGAACCCTTGTTGGTCAGTGCTGATGCTACAAATATAAGCACAATCATATTTTCTTTTTCCGTTGACTGGGTAATTTATGAGGAAGTGCGTCCCGGTTTCCTGTCTCAAAAATTGCTACCAGGTGACTATCAAAATAACAACCCCAGCTCGTCGTAATTCTTGTTTATTTATCGTAATTTGTCGTAATTCTTGTTTAGATATGAAGATGGATAGCTTGGAATAGACTGAGATAGGTAGATAGATAGACAAACAAAATAATATAGATAGATATGAACAAATGGAGATATATAGATATTTTCGACAAGAAAATGTATTTCGGGAGGGGGGTCGCTTCTTTTTTTGTCGTAATTCTTGTTTATTTAAACTGAAAACAAGACATTAAACAAACATGAATAAAAAAAATCTTAGTATTTAAAGTAATATAGATAAATATGAACAAATTAAGTTAGATAGATAGATAGATAGATATGAAGATGGATAGTTTTTAATAGACTGAGATGGGTCGTTATTTTAATAGTCACCGGGTAGCAATTTTTGAGGCAGGAGAGCGGGATGCATTTCCTCATGAATTACCATTGACTGTAAAAAGCGTCATAGGTAAAATATAATAAGTCAGATTTGTTCCAAAATGCAGTTTCTTTCTAAAACCTAAAGTAACGTAGTTATTATGTCCATACATCTACTATTTATAGCTTTTATATCTGCTCTGTCACAATAACATCTGTTTCCCCATTGGTTTAAAAAAAACTTTTGACGCACCTCGTATCTTTCAGTTCCTAAGTTCCCAAATTAGACTTTATTGTAGCTGTGTGTCATACTTGTTGGTTTTTAATTCGGAGGAAACAGAACGAAGATGATAAACTTTCAAATTAGTTGTGACTTGCAAAAATCAAAAACCTTTTGAATTTAGAGTTTTCCTTCTTCTTGCCGGTTAATATATATATATATATATATATATATATATATATATATATATATATATATATATATATATATATATATATAATTAGAGTATATGTTCTTAATTGAAGTCATACCTAATTTTGAAAATGAATTAGTTAATAATTAATGAATTTAGGCGGGCATATATGTTCAAAATGTAAGGCTAAACAAATCGAGAAAATGTCAATCCCTGAATGTATATTTCGACCTATTAGGTCTCATCAGCAAGGTTATAGACATGAGACCTAATAGGTCGAAATGTACATTCAGGGATTGACATTTTCTCGATTTGTTTAGCCTTACATTTTGAACATATATGCCTGCCTAAATTCATTAATTATTAACTAATTCATTTTCAAAATTAGGTATGACTTCAATTAAGCACATATCCTCCAAAAATTGTCGGCTAAAAGCCATATAAAAATAAACACATTTGTTTGTTTACTTACCCTCATATATATATATATATAATATATATATATATATATATATATATATATCTTCCTGAAAAATCACGCTGGTCTTATTTTGCAGGTAGGTCTTATTTTCGGGAAAACACAATATGAAGATGGCCGAACTGTCTTGACTTTTGCATTTCCAGACCTCTCGGTCTATAGTCTGCTAATCTGCCAAATGATTGGGTTTATAAATGCTGTAAGTTAAACACAAACTGATTTCTTCATGTTCCTCTGTAAAACATCGTTTCTTTGATTCTTTGAAATGGAGAAATAATTTGTTTTTAAATTACTTTTTTAGTTGTTTTAAAAAAATATTGAGGCTTAAAAAACAGAATTAAAAACGGTTAATATATGTATAATATGTATAATATAATATATATATATATATATATATATATATATATATATATATATATATATATATATATATATATATATATATATATAATATATATATGTGATATGTATATATATATATATAATTATATAATATATATATTATATTTATTTATAATATATAATATATTTAATATAATTATATATAATATATATAATATATATATATATATATATATATATATATATATATATATATATATAATATAATAGGGTTAGGGTTGAATACATAAAATAATATATATATGTTAATAAATAATGTTAATATAATGTTAATATATGCTAATCTCTCTCTCTCTCTCTATATATATATATATATATATATATATATATATATATATATATATATATATATATATATATATATATAATATGATAATATGTGATAATGTATAATGATATATACATATAATTATATAAATATATTATATATTATTTATATATATAAATATATTAATATAATTTGATATATAATATATATATATATATATATATATATATATATATATATATATATATATATATAATATAATAGGGTTAGGTTGAATACATGAAATAATATATATATGTTAATAAATAATGTTAATATAATGTTAATATATGCTAATCTCTCTCTCTCTCTCTCTATATATATATATATATATATATATATATATATATATATATATATATTATATAGAGAGAGAGAGAGAGAGAGAGAGAGAGAAAGAGATTCAGCAAATCCTATAGGCAACCAAGGTCAAAAAGCCCAGTCTGACCTACTATTTACCCATATATATATATATATATATATATATATATATATATATATATAGATAGATAGATAGATTAAAACAGCAATGTGAAATCACCTTTTCGCTCTCTTTCATCTAATCTTTACAAGATTGTAGAGGAATATAAAAACTTGTTTTTCCTCCTGTAAACATAATTATATTACGTTTTGTTTCCTTCTATGTAGCACATATAAATACACGAGAGCAGTAAACTCTAGAATTGCTTAGATCATTGCAATAAAATATGTTCATTGTTGCCTAAATATCATGTAACACTCGAAACAAAGAGGTTGGAAAGGAAGCTTTTTCCTATGCACAGGAGTAACACTAATCAACAAAATCTATCTGTGCATCTATCTATCTATCTATCTATCTATCTCGCTCTCTCTCTCTCTCTCTCTCTCTATATATATATATATATATATATATATATATATATATATATATATATATATATATATATATATATATACATACGTACATAAATGAGTATATATGTATACACATATATTCATCTATCTATAGACATATACCTGAGTATATACAAGCACATAAGTAGCACTAATTAACACTATCTCTCCCAATATATATATATATATATATATATATATATATATATATATATATATATATATATATATATATATATATATATATATATATATATATATATATATATATATATATATACATCTGCATATATCTATCTATATGTATATATACACATCTATCTATCTCTCTCTCTCTCTCTCTATATATATATATATATATATATATATATAATATATATATTTACACACATATCTATCTCTCTCTCTCTCTTATATATATATATATATATATATATTATTTATATTATATACATATATATATATATATATATGTTTATTTACATACACATATCCATCTATCTATCTAACTTTCTCTCTCTCTCTCCCTCTCTCTCTCTCATTCACCCCCTCTCTCTATATATATATCTCTCTCTGTCTCTGTCTTTCTCTCTCTCTCTCTCTCTCTCTCTCTCTCTCTCTATATATATATATATATATATATATATATATATATATATACGTATGTGTGGCTGTGTCTGGAAGAAAAATTAACCATCCTAGAATATACGGATGTAAATAACGTGATAAAAAGAACAACATACAGATCTAGTTTTGAAATGTAGACACCAGTAAAAAGTTTCTCCTTTGTAGTTTTGCCCAACACTAAAAAGAATATCCGACTAATTGTATAAAAAATATATCCGACTAATAGCAAATAAATGCATCAATCAGAATAGAAAACACAACGTAAATTATTAATGTAGATTTGAATATAAGACACAGCATAGGTAATCAACGTAGTCGATGAATATCAACAAGAAATATGAGTAGTGGTAGGAGTAGTGGTGGGAGTAGCGGGAGGAGTAGTGGGAGGAGTAAATTACACTCACCTCTTAAATTAGGTATATCTGAATTTGAGGTGAAAATACAACAAAATCCTATAATTCCTCACCAACATTTGAATATCTATGCAACAGTTCTGTTTATAGGACGTAAGACCTCTGAGTATAGCGATTATGTATATATATGGACTCGTGGCCAAGAGTTCAAATCCTGGACGCGGTAACTGCATTTTCACTTAGCGCTAATACCCTTGGGAAATGTATGAATCCTACTCTCCCTCCAGCTATGGGTAAATCGTAGGGCAGACCGGGCTCTTTAAACTTGGTTAGGCAACTAGTGTAGGAGAAGGAAAACTCTGAATTAAAACCTGTTAAACTCCGGTTAAGTAATTTTACCTTTTGTCGTATCCTGCTCATGCGGAGGGGTTAGGTAAATATATTCAATATATTCTGTGGAATGCGTAAATATTAATTTAACAACATTACTTCTATTGACATTAAAACAATAATACCTGACCTTGACTAGAATTGCCCTCTTGACAGAGTGTCACATCCTGCTCGTACGGAGGGTTGATATATATATATATATATATATATATATGTATATATATATATAATTAAACCAAAGACACGTCTCCTGTTTAACAATTTTATTACGGATCTTTTCGAGCTTTCTGGTCAACTTTTTTACATTTGAGTGGAATCCGTGGATTTTTCAAGTTAGTAGTAGTGAGAGTAACTAGGAGGGGAATTCGTAGAAATTACATTAAGGCGTGTGGAGGTTTGTATATATATATATATATATATATATATATATATATATATATATGGCTGAAAGAGATTTGTCTGAAAAGTTCACACACTGATTAGTATATACGAAGACGCCATACAGGCCATGAATGACGTTTTGACTAATTTGAAACACGGATGTTAAACTCTAAAACTGATGGTAAGAATTGTGTTGACTATAAAGGGGATTATGATGAAAAATTAACCTCATTTAGTCACATTCTATGATACAATCTTAGTCTATGAATTTGAAAGCCAACAATCGTATATATATATATATATATATATATATATATATATATATATATATATATATAGTGTTATTTAGCGTCACAATAGTGACAAAATCAGGACTGAAAGTATTTGGTTTGCAAATAAAAACATTTTCATGATGATGACATTAAAAATAATTAATATTATCTGCGTTATTCGGACTATTGTCCCCATCTTCATTGTTATTTGTACAACGTTTCGGCCGATATGCCCTCCGGCCTTCTTCAGGTATTTCTTGTCGGACTCGGGAACCTTCTCGGACTCTGGAACCTTCTTTTCGAACTCGGAAACTTTCTTGTCGTAATCGGGAGCCATCACGGAACTTTAAACCTAACCCTTTATTTATTCCACGGGGGTATCCTGTTCTCATTCCGCTAACCATAGCTGGGGTAGGAGTTGTGTTAATTATTTTTCTAACTGCCTTCACTCATGATTGAACTCGGGTTCTAGAGATAACTGATAATACTAATCTTCAAGCCTCATCTAAAACATTCAGAGAATTGAAAGCAAAAAATGATAAACTCGAAAACAATAACAATTCCATTAGTATTATTTGGACTATTGTCCTCATCTTTATTGTTATCTCTTTGACGTTTCGGCCAATGTGCCCTCCGGCCTTCTACACGTATTTTGTGTCGGACTCGAAGCCTTTCCGAATCTTTTTCCCGAACTTGGGAACCTTCTTGTAGTAATCGGGAACCTTTTTGTCGTAATCCGAAGCCATCACGCAACTTTGAATCCAACCCTTTATTCAATACACGGAGGTATCCTGTTCTCATTCTGCTAACCATAGCTGGGGTACAAGTGTTAATCTCTGTTAGTTATTATTCTATGTTATTGTCGCCCTTGACCAGAATTAAACCTGCAGTCTAGAGATAACTGTCAATTAGAAAGCAACGCCTATATCCACTACGCTATGTATCCAATTCTCGAACCTCATCTACAAAAAATAAAAAGAGAAATAGTACGATTCCATTACTTTTAACTAAATTTAACAATTAACATTGTTGAATATATATATATATATATATATATATATATATATATAAACATTGTTGCATATATATATGTGTGTGTGGCGTTTGTATATATATATATATATATATATATATATATATACAAACGCACACACACACACACACACACACACATATATATATATATATATATATATATATATATATATATATATATATACTCAGTGCCTAGTTTTGTCACAATGTCACCCGTGTGGGATGTGAGGATCGACCCCCAACCTGTAGACACAGTCTGTATGACCAGTCTCATAGCCACTAAACTATGCCAGCTAACCCTATTGCAGGCATGTAAATAAACACCTATATATTTGTATGTATAGATAGTTGGAAGAATGTATGTATATACGTACGTATGCACGCATTTGTCTGTCTATCCATTTGTCTATGTACTTCTTTTGATCTATCTATCAATCTATCTATATTCATGTGTGTATGTGTGTGTGTGTGTGTGTGTGTGTGTGTGTGTGTGTGTGTGTGTGCTTGTGTTTTGTGTGCAGACGTACGCATAGGTACAGTTTAAGCACTTAGAAAGTCAGTGAACATCACTTTTGAACGTTCCAGCTTGTGTATTTTGTTGCTAAAGTCATTCGGTCTTCCTTGAAGACCCAACGTACGGATGTTTATAGAGAGGGCACACATTGAGGCAAACACCTGGCTTTCCCTAACTGAAATGTTTGTGTTACTCACGAGGCAGGGACCCTAGACAAATAGACACACGCCATCTTCGCATTGTGACTGAGTCCTTGGCAAATAACAAAACGTTTGCAGCCGGTTTTGCGTGGCGGCAAGGAAGAGGGGTGTGGAAGGATGGGCTTGAGAACTATATAAGAATTCGGGTCTTCTGGGGAGCTGGGTGGAGGGAGAGTCAGCCGGGCGGAATATCTCCCGCCGGTGATCAGCAAAATTGTGTCAGCTCAGAATAGAAACAAACCCAGAAATTCTATGTGGCGAAAGAATGAAAATGTGACCTTTCCACCATTCAAAAAAAAAAAAAAGAAAAAAAAAAAAAAAAGAAAAAATCTTCGCGAGAATTAAATCATAGATTGATTGATTTTAACGTCATATAACGCGTCTGTGGTTACTTTATGCGGAGAGGTTAGGGAATCGTGTTCATTGTACGTGTATTTATATATTCGCGGGGGGAACCTCCTGTGGTGTAATGGTTTGCAAGCTATATTAGCAAACCATTGTTAGTGAGTTCTTTTTCGCTGCATGTCGCATACTTCTGGCCTTGTGCCGTTTCTAAGCTACGCTTAGTAAATAACTATATTTAAATTCGTGGTCGTAGGATATAAACTCGTCGACTCGAATTCAAATCCTGGACAAGGCTGTTTGTATTTCACATTGCACTAATACCTTTTGGAAAGGTATGAATCCATAAATTCTCTCTCCAGCTATGGGTAAATAGAAGGGCAGACTGGGATCTTTAACATTAGTTAGGTAAACAGTCTAGGAGAAGGAACATTCTGAATTCACACCTGTTAAATTGACCTTGTGTCGCATCATGCTTGTGCAGAGGGGTTGGTAATTATATATATGAGGAAATGTCTGCGAGCCTCTGTTTTTGTAGTTTAAATTTAACGTAGTTTAAATTTAAGAGGCTGACGTTTTACATCTTTTCTTCCTCACGTTTGAAGATCAACAAAAGAAGCCCAACATACAAAAAACAGACGCTCACAGATTTTTTGTTTTCAGTAATAATTTGTTTTTTCCTTAAACCAACGAAAGCCCTGACAAACGTATATCTAAACAGATCGAAACGCTGCAACGTAAGCAAAATAAACATTGTTCGCTTATGAAACTTGTGTTTTTTCAATTTTTACAATATGACATACTGTCGGATTCACTTCCATATTTTCTTCACATACACACACATACACACACACACATATATATATATATATATATATATATATATATATATATATAAATCCAGAAAGTACAAATTCACCAGTATCAAAAAAGTTTCAACATCAAACACACGCTGTGCACCGGTCCACATGTATGTATGTATATATATATATATATATATATATATATATGCCCTTCTGACAGAGCAGGATGCGATATAAGGTCAATTTCTTAAGAGAAGTTTAATAGGTTTGAATTCTGTTTCCTTTCTCTTAGAAAGGTTGTCTAGCCACTGTTAAAGAACCCAGGATGCCATACTATTTACCCATAGCTGGGGGGAGTATGGTTGGATGCGTACATTTGCCAAGTGTATTAGCGCTATGTGAAATGCAAACTGCCTTGTCTAAAATTTGAACTCGGGTCGACGATTCCATTTCCTACGAGTCTAACCGTTACACCTAGCGCCCAACTACGTATAATCTATTTTTAGTTAAAATATTAAATCCCTTATTAATCCTCCTTAGCAAATAATGTTTAAATAATGTTCTAATTATTTTTCAACACATAAATCACCTTCCAATAAAAATCCATTAACTTAAAAAGAAATTTACATCTGTCTTAATCGGCAATACAAGGATTAATATTAATCTCCCGAGTTTGATATCACTTAAAATATCAATTTAAACACGACTGATGAGTCAGTTGTATTTGTTTAAATATTAGTCTAGTTTGAACGCCTACACTTTTCACACACACCTATATATATATATATATATATATATATATATATATATATATATATATATATATATAATCCAAAAGTCCAGAAGAAAATCTTCCTTACGACACAATAGTTTTATTTAAAAAAACTGTCGAAGTTTGAGAGCTCAATGTGTGCTCTTAATATTAGAGTCACAGAGCAAATATATAAGTAAATACATAAGATGTTTGCAACATCAATGTTTTCAGTTGGAACTTATATTTTAAAAAAATTTTAAAAAATAAAATAAAAAATAAAAATCTGTTTTCAAATCCCTTTAAAGTAATAAAGATTTCATAATTAGCATCTGATGAGTTGGGAGAGTTAGACACTTTGTCTAAGTTCCCTGAAATAGACTATAATGCTCAATCTCTAATTATTTTGTTATTTCTTTACTTATATATATAATATATATATATATATATATATATATATATATATATTATATATATATACCCTTGGGAAAGGTATGAATCCATATATTCTCCCTCCAGCTATGGGTTAAATAGTAGGGCAGACTGGGATCTTTAACCTTGGGTAGGTAACCAGTCTAGGAGAGGGATAACTGAATTCAAAATTCCTGGGGCCAGTCGTTGATTGGGTTCGTGGCATTCCTTGATGAACCAATTCTTTCCTATCGACTGTGCCAATTGTTCACTGGATGAACACTCATGCGTCGAAAATCGATGAGAAGTGCATTTTTTAAATTTTAAATATATATATAT
>CM042161.1:57686697-57691697 GCA_023376005.1 Doryteuthis pealeii | reverse complement strand
GTTACGAGTGAAACGAATTGAACTCGTAAGTCAAGTTACCTCCTTACACACACACACACACACACACACACACACACATATATATATATATATTTGTGTGTGTGTGTGTTTGTGTGTGTGTGTGATTGTGTGTTTGTATACAGATATACCCTTTTACGCTACATCCATACAAACACAGAAACACACATACAACACACACACACACACATATATATGCGCGTGAGGTGCCCATTATGTATATATATATATATATATATATATATATATATATATATATATATATGCATGTGATATGCATAATGAATATATATACATATCTTCTCTCTATATATATATGCACGTGAGATGCACATTAAATGTATATATACATATATGCACGTGGGGTGCAAATTATATATATATATATATATATATATATATATATATATATATTAAGTAGGGATGTGCATTTTCTTGCTGGCCCTAAAAAAGGGTGATGACAGGAAATTCTTTTAAAAATCATATAAAATAAACTAACTATCCGATTTTAATAAAACTTTCGGTATATAAAGTTATAAAAGCCAAACTTTTATTGTATATAAATCTTTACTAAATTGAAAAGGCTAATAATTTTTTTCGTTAGTTTTCGTACAAAGATCTTAGTAATTATTTTTGGAAATAAATAAATTTTACATTTTTATAAAGACAATTTAATGACGGAACATATGTAAAAAAAGATAATTCGCTACTAAAACGGTTTTGGAAATAGGGCATCTTAAACATATATACTTTAATATATTCATATACTTTAATAATTTAATAGATGTATCGAAAAAAATTTTTATGATAGAATTTTATTATAATAATTTCTAACATTCTAATTTTGATTTTCCCAACTCTCTTTTTCAATAATATTAGGAGTTAAATCGTAAGGCATCAAGGAAATGCTAAATTAGTCATTTGTTTTTGCTTTGTTTTTGCTTCAGAAAATAAATTATTATACGTATAATCCTCCATACAAAGAAATAATGCACACGTCAAGATGCGATAACTATGTCAACAAAGAGTAAGAATTTACGGGAATTTACTTTTAAATGCAAAAATTTAGGTTTTATGTAAGAGAAACTTGTTTTTTCTTTTTTATAACACATAAACTCGGAATTGTTCTTTATATTAAACGTAGAAGAAAACATTAAAAAGTTAATTTTCCATTTTTTTTATTGACGTTTAAAAATATTTTTAACAATTATGGGGACATTTTGAAAACCCGAGGTTTGCACATGTCTAATATTAAGGAGCGAAAAAGCGTATGCATTGTAAAATATTGAATTTCTAAAAAAAGAAAAGATAGGGAACCCTTATGTCTTAATTTGATTTTATTTTTTATTTTGTTCGGGGAATCTCTTCAGAGAAATTCACTTGACAAAAATTGAATGACGTACAAATTGGATAATAACCGAACGAATCAATATATATATATATATATATATATATATATATTATAAATATATATATATATATATATATAATATATATAAGAAGTAAATATACACGCGGTGTGTTTATGATATGGCTTTTTTTAGCCGAGGTTACGATGCTCGCCTGTCAGGTTGACGGTCGGGTTTCGAATCACGCACAAGGCGGTGTTTCTATCTATAGCTCTGCTGATGAGGCCTAATAGGCCGAAATGTACATACAGAGATTGATTTTTCTCGATTTGTTTAGCCATACATTTAAATATGTATGCCCGCCTAATTAATTAATTATTAATTAATTAACTTTCAAAATTAGGTACGACTTCAATTAAGCACATATTCTCCCAAATATATATATATATATATATATATATATGATAAGTGTTCATTTAAATGTGGTGTATTTACCTACGTTTTTCTATAAAAGTTCATAAACAAAAGAAACAAAAAACCTCCCCTCCCTTTTCTTCCCTATTTTATTTCTTTCTCTCTCTCTGTCTTCTCTCTCTGTCTCTCTGTCTCTCTCTCTCTCTCTCTTTCCTCTCTCTCTTTTTCTTCTTTCTTCCTCCTACCACCACTCAACAATAAATAGCAAACCGGTCTCCGTGAGTAGCGACTGGTTGGAAACGATGACCCATAATACGATTATGAAAATTGACTTCTGTAGCAGTGGTGGTGGTGGTGGGAGGGCATAATACTTGTGCCGCTAATTAACCAACAGAAGGCTTTTCATCTAATCTGAAACAGATTAATTGATTAAGTAACGTGATAATTAATTCCGCAACAAGCCAACTTTTGACATGATTAATCCACACAGCTTTTCTTTTGTACAGCACCTCCCCCCATCTTCTCCTTGCGCCCCCTCCCCCCACATTACGCCATCTTTCTTTTCATAATTCTATCATCTTTTCTGTCGGTAGTTCTCTTCCTTCATTCCATCCATCCTACCTGGCATTGCTCAGTTGGTAGAGCGTTCGGCTAGAAACCACAAGCGTTGCCGGCCTTCGCCAACTCAGCGTATGAGTAGCACAGGGATCTGTGCGGTAAGGTAAGAAGCTGATCGTAGGTGTGGCTATCCGCCTCAGACCTTCAAACAATCTCCTTGGTCTAGCGCTGGTGAAATGGGATAGACTCCCTCGCTAATTGGCTAATACCGACTTTAGTACAGGGATCTGTGCGGTAAGGTAAGAAGCTGATGGTAGGTCTGACCTATCCGCCTCAGACTCCGAACAATCTCCTTTGTCTAGCGCTGGTGAAAGGGGATAGACTCCCTCACTGATTGGCTATACCGACTTTAGCACAGGGATCTGTTCGGTAAGGTAAGAAGCTAATGGTAGGTGCGGCTATCCGCCTCAGATCTCCAAACAATCTCCTTTGTCTAGCGCTGGTGAAAAGGGGATAGACTCCCTCACTGATTGGCTAATACCGACTTTAGCACAGGGATCTGTTCGGTAAGGTAAGAAGCTGATGGTAAGTGTGGCTATCCGACTCAGACCTCCAAACAATCTCCTTGGTTTAGCGCTGGTGAAAAGGGGATAGACTCCCTCGCTGATTGGCTAACCCCGACTTTAGCACAGGGATCTGTGCGGTAAGGTAAGAAGTTGATGGTAGGTGCAGCTATCCGCCTCAGATCTCCAAACAATCTCCTTTGTCTAGCGCTGGTGAAAGGGGGATAGACTTCCTCGCTGATTGGCTAATACCGACTTTAGGCTACCCCGACGACTATATTATTCCTTCTTTAATTTTTTTCCGTCTTTCTTTTCCTTCATTTGTTTCTTTCCCCAGCTTTTTTCTTGAAATATGTATGTTTGAATATATCACACCTTTAAACCATTACAAATCAATTAAAAATAATTTCAGTAATTTTCTCATGCCTGCTTCTCTATAGCTGATATTTGATTAGAATATTTTACATGGGACAGTAATATTGGCTGTTGAACTAAAAGTTCCTGACAAAAAGAAAATTATTTTCTGTTTAAACTTGGTGGTTCGAATCGCGCACAGGGCACTGCCCTGTCTATAGTTCTGCTGATGAGGCCTAGTTGGCCCGAAATGTACATGCAGAGGTAGATTTTTCTCGATTTGTTTACGCCTTACATTTAAACCGATATGCACGTCTAATTCATTTAATTATAATTAATTAATTAACAAATTAGGTATGACTTTAATTAAGCAAATAATCTCCCCCAAATTGTCGGCCTTCGCCTTTTCAAACACATCGTTTGACCACTTCATATATAAACATATATATTCTATTCTGTTTAAACTTGGTTGTAATATATATATATATATATATATATATATATATATATATATTCAGCGTATGAGTAGCATAGGGATCTGTGCGGTAAAGTAAGGAGCTGATGGTAGGTGTGGCGCTCCAACTCAGATGCTAAAAAACAATCTCATTGGTCTAGCGCTATTGAAAAGGGGATAGACTCCTTCGTTGACTGGCTGATACCGACTTTAGGAACTTTACTTACTTATATATATATATATATATATATATATTCTATTCTGTTTAAACTTGGTTGTAATATATATATATATATATATATATAATATATATATATATATATTATATATATATATATATATATAATTCTTTCTGTTTAAACTTGGTTGTTTTTATATATATATATATTATATATATATATATTATAATATATATATAATGAAGTGTTTTATAATTTGCTTGTAGCATTGTGTCTATATTGGTTTGGAGGTTGATTTTGAAGGCTATCACAATGCAAGTGTAAAGAAAAATAAGGTAACTGTGGTGTTGTTTGTTAGCCTGTATTTTTGTATTCTTGATATTTCAATATTTACAAATGGACAGTCCTAGCAACAGCTTCAGTTTCAGAAATCTTCTGTCGAAGAGATTTTATCTCAAAATATTAAGAATTGAAAAATGATTTAACCATTTCTTTTCATATTTCATTCATTCCCATTGCATCATTCTCTCTTTCTGTCCTTTCTATCGTTCTTCCCATTTCCTTTCTCTGCCTTACACCTTTATTCTCTTCCCTTTCTCTCTCTCTCTCTCTCTCTCTCCTCTCTCTTCTCTCTTTCTCTCTCTCTCTTCTCATCCTTCCTTCCATCAGCCTTCGTCTCCCTTCTGTTCTTATTTTCTCTTACATTTTCTTATATTTTCTCATTATTTTCCTTCCTTCCTCAACTATCTCCTCTCTCTTTGTCTGCTTCTTTGCTTCCTTCTTCTTCTTCTCTTCTCTCTTCTTTCTCAATCCTTTCTCCCTGTTTTCCTTTCCTTCTTCCTTTTCTTCTTACCTTTCTTCAATGACCTCCTTGCATTTTCCCATCTTCCTTCCACTTCCTTTCCATTCCTTCTCCCATTCTTCTTCTTCTTCTTCTTCTTCTTCTTCTTCTTCTTCTTCTTCTTCTTATTATTATTATTATTATTATTGTTGCTGTTGTTGTTGTGGGGTTTTTAAGGGTAAAAATAAGACAAACGACTGGTAACACTGTATACAAATGTATTAAAACAAAAGGAGTAGAATTTACAGCAAAAGAAAGTGGAGATTGCGT
>CM042161.1:57664197-57679197 GCA_023376005.1 Doryteuthis pealeii | reverse complement strand
AAATTGATGTTGTCGGACAGAAATGTCCTCAAGTGCATCATCTGTGTAGTCTAGTGACCTGGAAAGCGATTGGTCGTTTAAAGAATGAGCAAGAGCAGGTGTCGTTCGAGAAACAGCCGCAGAGATGCTGTTAGGTAAACAAAATATCCCGCACCGGAAATTTAGCAGGCATAAACACAGCGACCACGTGCTATGGACAGTGGCTCGCGTACAGACCAGCAGTTCGAAAGGCTACGCGTGTTCGATCTCATGAAAGAACGAAAGCCAAAGAGACAGGAGAAAATACGTTCGGGTAGGAATTAGAGTTATAGGGATTGGCCCCTATATTTTTACGGCATATGTAATTGACCAAATTAAAATAATTAAGTTTTCTTAAATAACTAGTTTTACAATGGTATGTCATGAGTTTAGAATTAGGTAAACAAAAGAGAATCGAATGAATATCAGTTTAGAAATATTTTAGAAACAATAGAAACAATGGTTTAAATTCATCCGATAATTTATGTCACCAGAATTCCACAGATACCAAAATCATTCGATATTGCATCATTGCAAATCACCTGATATTTGATGAATATTTTAGCTTAATGATCACAATAGACAATGACAATAAGAAAATTATAAAAAGGCCCATAGAGCTGAAAAACGACAGAGAGACAGTGGGAACTCACACTCTTCCCGACTCGACAGAGTTGGGGCGAATGCTCCTAACTCGACAGTAGGAGCGAAAGTTCACCCCCAACATCGACACAATGGGGAGAAGTTGCTGCCTGAAGATACAAAATGATATATCAGGTTGGTCTTGTAATTTCGTTTCGAATTTTCTCTATCTCGCTCAACAAAAAACAAATTTCAATCCCTACAGAGTTGTGCAACTATTTTTTTTTTCAGTAGGAAAACTGGCACAAAAAACAGCTAACCGGTTACGTTTTTATGGGCCATCCTTTAGCCTTCAAGCTAATCCTCTGGTAAAGAATCCTTGTATTCTCCTTAGTATTACAATTCCTCGTCAATGATTGCAAATTGACTATGGAAAGTATCAGTGTTTAAGTAGTCAATCAGCCACGCATTATGGCTGTCGATTGGCGGAGGAACAAACCACGTGAACTCGCCGTCTATAGATGCAGGTGGAGAATTGTAGCACGCCCTTATATACAAAAAACTCGTGGTGTGGAAGTGTGTGGTGTAATGGTTAAAGTCATGGGAGATGGACTCGTCGCCCCGAGTTCAAATCCTGGATGTGGTAATTGCAGTTCACTTAGCGCTAATACCCTTGGGAAAGGTATGAATCCTACTCCCCCTCCAGCTATGGATAAATAGTAGGGCAGACTGGGCCCTTTAACCTTGGTTAGGCAACCTGTCTAGGAGAAGGAAAACTCTGAATTCAAACCTTTTGAACTCCGCTTGTGTCATATCCTACTCGTGCGGAGGGGTTGGTAAATATATATATACAAAAAACTCCAAACCCATTAGGACGTCATTCGAAAACGATTATGATTTCTCTGAATTTATGAAACGAGTCTTGATAATTTGTATTATTTGTATTATTCGAACTATTGTCCTCATGTTTATGATATTTTAAAGATCTGTTGGAATATTTGGATATGAGTCGTGCTACAATCCAACACTTAAATTTATAGACTAAGCGAGGTGACGTGGTTTAAACATCATCCAATCAACAGCCCGAATACATGGTTGGTTAACTACTTAATCGGATGATATTGACAGTCGTCCATTTGCACTCATTTATGAAAAAGACTGAGGTGCACAAAGGAACAACCAAATGATCATACCCAATATTAAGGGTCACTAAGGAGGAACGCAAGTATTCTTCAGTAAGGAGCGCGCTCTCTTTAACACAAAGGATCTTCGTTGGACAGCGTTCTTTCTTGAAGCCTAAAGGATGGCCGCAAAAATCATAGCATATATTAAGATGCTTGTTCTTTAATCTTCCGACTATTATTATCTCGCAACACCCTCTGGTTAAGAATAAGACCGTCCAAATCATCCAAGATGCAATGCAATAATGTAAATCCTGAGTATCTGGTGCAGCTTATTCGAGGATTCTTATTTCTTATGAGTGCGGTCACCTCAGTTAAATAATGCACCATTCCGTTTTTATTATATAAAAAGAAAGTGAAGAAAAGGACATGCTGTACAGAAAAATATAATAAGTAAGAAAGAAAGAAAGAAAGAAAGAAAGAAAGAAAGAGTAGGAGCAAGATATAGAGAGGGGAAATAACGCTAATCTGTTTCATTCGAACATACGGAAAAGAAGGAAGGAAAGAAAAAAGTATGAGAGAGAGAGAGAGAGAGAGAGAGAGAGAGAGAGAGAGAGAGAGAGAGAGAGAGAGAGAGAGAGAGAGAGTTAAATCAAGTTGGTTATACGTTTTACATATTGGACTATTGCAATAGCTCTTAAGTAAACATATCAAACGTTATAATAATTAAATTACCATACTGTGGTATATCCACAGGACCTGCTAGTAAGGACAATAATCCGAATAATCCAAATAATCCCAGAGATTTTTATAATTATTCAGAAGTCTTTTTGTCAGTGTTTCTTTCCTATCATGAGACGATCACCGATCATCAGACGACGGTTACCCCCAGTTCCCGTTTTCCCATAAATACAACACAAATGAAATAAATAAAAGACAAAGTAGTCGATTCTTTGAATCAACCTGACAGCGAAGGAGTCTATCCCATTGTCTTCCAAGGGGATACAAGAAAGGGCTTACACAGAGTTCTAATATGAAAAGGAGAGCCTTTTCTAGTAGTTGAGACCTTGTGTTTTGGAGAAAAGAAAGAAATAATGAAAGAAAAAAGAGTTAAAACAAGAAGAACACAACGCTGAAAAATGCATAAATAAATAAATCCAGGAGGTGCCTGTTGGGTAATGGTTATTGTCGTAAGAAATGGGCATGGAGACATGGGTTCAAATACTGGATGAGCCTGGTTGGATTTCCCATAGCACTAATAACCATGGGAATCCAATTATTCTCCTTCCAGCTATGAGTAAGTAGTAGGGTAGACTAAGTTCTTTAATCTTGATGTGGAAATCGTTCTTAGAGAAAGAAACTTCTGAACTCAAATCTGTTAAACTCCGCTTAAAATTGACCTTGTGTCACATTCAGCTCTTGTGGAGGCGTTTGGCAAATACATAAATAAAGAATCTAGAAATGAAGAAAAGAGAGAAAGGGAGAAGAAAGAAAGAAAGAAAGAAAGAAAGAAAGAAATAAGATATATATGAATAAAAATACATTACGAAAGAAAGAAAATAAGATAGACATGTATAGAAAATAAGAAAGAAAGAAAAAAGAAAGAGAGAAAAAAAAAGAAAAGAAAATAAGATAGACATGTATAGAAATACATTAAGAAAGAAGAAAAAAGAAAGAGAGAAAAAAAGAAAGAAAAGAAAATAAGATAGACATGTATAGAAAATACATTAAGAAAGAAAGAAAAAGAAAGAGAGAAAAAAAGAAAGAAAAGAAATAAGATAGACATGTATAGAAAATACATTAAGAAAGAAAGAAAGAAAGAAAGAAAGATTATAGTGTTGGAAAAACGAAAGATAGAAATAAAGAAAATAGAAGTGGGGAGAATGAATGAATAGATTAAAGAACGAAAGAAAGAAAGAAAGAAAGAAAGACAGAAAGAAAGACAGAAAGAAAAAAAGAAGAAAAAATACAGGAAAAGTGCAGAAGGAACAATGAAAGAAAGAAAACATAAGCGTGAAAAATAAATAAATTGGTTAAATGAAGAAGCAAAAAAGAAAGAAAAGAGATGTAGAGTAAAGAAAGAACGAACGAAAGAAAGAAAGAAAGAAAGAAAGAATGAATGAATGAATGCAGGGATGAAGAAATAAGGAAATAACGAAAAGAAAAAGAAAGAATAAAGAAGGGAAAAAATAAAAATGTAAAGGAAAAATACAGAAGCAAAAAAGGGAAGAAAGAGAGAAAGAAAGAATACAGACGTGGAGTAAAAGCAAAAAAAGAGAGGAAGGAAAGAAGGAAGGAATGAAGAAAGAAAAAAAGAAGAAAAGAAAAAGAAAGAAAGAAAGATAACAAAGAAAAAATACAGATTTGTCGAAAAGGAAGAAAGAACGAAAAAAGAAAGAATTCGGAAATGCAGAAGAGAAAGACAGAAAGAAAAATACAGAAATAGAGGGAAGAAAGAATAAGTAACAAAGTATACAAAGAAAGAAAGAAAGAAAGAAAGAAAGGAAGAAAGAAAATACATAGTTTAAAGAAATTAATATAAGATCGGAGGAAAGAAAAAAGAAAGAAAGAAAGAAAGAAATAGTTTGAAGAGATTAATATAAAAGCGAAGATAAGAAAAAAAAGAATGAATGAGGGAAAGAAAGAAAGAAAGAAAGAAAGAAAGAAAGAAAGAAAGAATCCAGAAACGCAGAAGAGAAAGACAGAAAGAAAAATACAGAAATAGAGGAAAGAAAGAATAAGTAACAAAGTATACAAAGAAAGAAAGAAAGAAAGAAAGAAAGAAAGAAAAAATACATAGTTTAAAGAAATTTATATAAGAGAGGAGGAAAGAAAAAAGGCAGAAAGAAAGACATAGTTTGAAGAGATTAATATAAAAGCGAAGAAAAAAAAAGAATGATTGAAAGAAAGAAAGAAAGAAAGAAAGAAAGAAAGAAAGAAAGAAAGAAAGTATTCAGAAAGAAAGAAGAGAAAGACAGAAATTAAAATACAGAAATAGAGGAAAGAAAGAACAAGTAACAAAGTATACAAAGAAAGAAAGAAGAAAGAAAGAAAGAAAGAAAAAATACATAGTTTAAAGAAATTAATATAAGAGCGGAGGAAAGAAAAAAGAAAGAAAGAAAGACATAGTTTGAAGAGATTAATATAAAAGAGAAGAAAAGAAAAAAGAAAGAATGAATGAGGGAAAGAAGAAAGAAAGAAAGAAAGAAAGAAAGAAAGAAAAGAGGAATGAAAAATACATAGTTTAAAGAAATTTACATAAGAGCGGAGGAAAGAAAAGAAAGAAAGAAAGGAAGACATAGTTTGAAGAATAATATAAAAGTGAAGAAAAGGAAAAAAAAAGAATGAATGAGGAAAGAAAGAAAGAAAGAAAGAAAGAAAGAAAGAAAAAAAGAAATACATAGTTTAAAGAAATTAATATAAGATTGGAGGAAAGAAAAAAGAAAGAAAGAAAGAAAGAAAGAAAGAAAATACATAGTTTAAAGAAATTAATATAAGATTGGAGGAAAGAAAAAAGAAAGAAAGAAAGAAAGAAAGAAAGAAAGAAAGAAAGAAAAATAATACATAGTTTAAAGAAATTTATATAACAGCGGAGGAAAGAAAAAAGAAAGAAAGAAATAAAGACACAGTTTGAAGAGATTAATATAAAAGCGAATAAAAGAAGAAAATAGAATGACTGAGGGAAAGAAAGAAAGAAAGAAAGAAAGAAAGAAAGAAGGAAAGTAAAGTGGCAGGAGAGTAGAAAAAAAAGCAAAGAAAAGTCAAATATAAATAAGATATTTGAAGACAAAGTATGATTGAACGTTGAACATAAGTCAGGTCACGTTTGTTGTCGAGAGTCTCGTTGTAGTTCCTTAAGTGGCTACGAGAACTGCGTGATAACTATGGTGTGACGACTGCTTCACGAAGTGAAAAACGCGTCCAAAGTCAAAAGTCAACAACAGAATCACCCCTTCTCTTTCCTAAATATGTGAAGTTCGATCCTTCATCTTTCAATGAAGGAGCACTCTAGATTTATTTTCTAAAAATCAAATTAATCTACACGAAGACAAGAACTGATAATGTAAAATCTAATTAATTTAGAGAGGTCGATATTTCTTCTCCTCCTTCATCTTTTGTGTTGAGAATAAGTATATATGCAAATAGATGCTATTGAAATTCGAAAGTGAACAATAAAATACAGTGTTGGAATTCAGGGTGAGGGTTAGGGTTAGGATTATGGTCTAGGGTTAGGGTTTAGGGTTAGGGGTTAGTGTGGTGAGATAGCCAATGGCGTGTTATCTCATTTACATATGTGTATTACATCAGGAGATATATAGAGACAGTTTAGAGGACAGAGGAGAATTAGTTACGAGAAGCTGAGACTTAGAGGTATGATACGCTCGAAGAATTACTACTATTGCTACAACAAGGAATACGAAACTACACACCACAACAGATAGGATTAGGATTAGGGTTAGGGTTAGGATTTATTATTGGAATTTGTTGATAAAGAAGGCATCGTGGTTATTGAACGATTTGCACGGTCTCATTTTTAACAGAGAGGATTTTTCAAGAAAATAACGGTTGTACAATTAAAGAACATGTGTATTAATATATAGATAAAAGTTTCCCTTTCTTTTTTTATAATAAACACGGATTTTAAAATCGTGAGAAATAAAAATTCGGCGGGTAAGCAACACAAGATAATCAGCATTCCAATTTTTGCATGTAATCTTGGACGAACCCAAAAGCCGTTGAACGTTGAAATTCGAAAGTGAACAATAAAATATAGTGTTGGAATTGAGGGTGAGGGTTAGGGTTAGGATTATGGTCTAGGGTGAGGGGTTAGGGTTAGGGTTAGGGGTTTGGGGTTAGGTTACGGTTAGGACTGTTATTGAAATTTGTTGATAAAGAAGGCATCGTGGTTATTGAACGATTTGCACGGTCTCATTTTTAACCAGAGGATTTTTCAAGAAAATAACGGTTGTACAATTAAAGAACACGTGTATCAATATATAGATAACAGTTTCCCTTTCTTTCTTTATAATAAACACGGATTTTACAACCGTGAGAAATAAAAATTCGGCGGTTAAGAAACACAACATAATCAGGATTCCCATTTTTGCATTTAATCTTAGACGAACCCAAAAGCCGTTGAATGTTGATTTCTTGACGATGATAAGTAAAAAAAAATTTTTTTTGGTGGAGTGGCCTATTGTCGATATCAGCCGGACAGCGAGGGAGTCTATCTCATTTTCGTTAGCGCTAGACCAGGGAGATTGTTTTTACTGAGGTGGAGCGCTACACTTACCGTCAGCTTCCCACTTTACAGCACAGATCAGATTGCCCAATCTGCGCTATTCATACGCTGAGTTAGCGGGGACGGGAATCGAACGAGGAACCTTGCGATTCCTAGGCGAGTACTCTACCAATTCAAATAAAAAAATGTCAAATTCATTATCACATATTATTTCTTGATTGGTTGGTTGGTTGGTTGGCTGGTTGTTTGATGGATTTACAGAATGTCAAACTTTGGGTTATTTTATGCCAAGAAAAATTCTGGTTGTGCATTCAAATTTTAAAAAAATAATTTATTTTTTAACACTTTGACTACTCTACCCGCTCACAGCGGCTCTCCCATTAAATGAGAATATCAGGATCCAAATATTATAATACCAAGAGAGTAACAGTGAGGACAGGAGGGCTATGTTAAAATATAAATCTCAGTTCACATTATATGAGTTATCTTGGTCAACCTTTAAACTTTTCAGTCGATCGCCGTACATATATTTATCAACCCCTCCAAACGAGTAGGATGTGATACAAGGTCAGATTCTTTAGCGGAGTTCAACGGGCTTGAATTCAGAGTTTTCTCTTCCTAGACTGGTTACTTAGCCACGGTTAAAGAGTCCAGTCTGCCCTACTACTATTATCCATAGCTAGAGGGAGAGTAATTGGATGCATATCTTTCCCAAGGGTATTAGCGCTATGTGAAATGCAAACAGTTTCGTTCAGCATTTGAACTCGCGTCGACGAATCGACTGCCGTATAAAATGAGTAAAGTCATCGGGGCGGCCTAATGTCGGTATCAGCCAATCAGTGAGAGAATCTATCCCCTTTTCACTAGTGCTAGATCAAGGAGATTGTTTGGGCGTCTGAGGCGGAGCGCCACTCCTACCATCAGCTCTTCACTTTACCGCACATATCCATGTGCTACACATACGCTGAGTTGGCGAGGGCCGGTATCGAACCAAGAACCTTGTGATTCCTAGCCGAACACTCTACCGACTGGGCTAAACCGGCCCTACCGATATTTTCTATTTCTAACATTCACTTCTTATGCCAACTCTCGGGAGAGTCCGTGGAACTCAGAGTTTCGACTCTTTTCAACAGTTGACGATTTCGCGCCATTGGTACTTTCTTTCTTTTTCTTATTTTCGTTTTATATATATATATTTACCAAACCCCTTCACATGAGTAAGTTCAATTTCTTAAGCAGAGTTCAACAAGGTTGAATTCAGAGTTTTCCTTCTCCTAGACCGGTAGCCTAACCAAGGTTAAAGAGCCAAGTCTGCCCTGCTATTTACCCCTAGCTGAATGGAGAGTAGTATTCATACCTTTCTCAATGGTATTTGCGCTAAGTGAAATGCAATTACCACGTCCAGGATTTGAACTCGGGGCAACGAGTCCATTTCCTATGACTTTAACTATTACACCACGCGCTTTCATTTTATATGAACCGGGCAAAACCAATTGACAATTCTGGACCCCACAACAACAGGAATAGACAAGATGTTAAACTTTCCACTTCATAAGCCCATGTTTATGCCACTTGGATCAGGAAGACGGAAGCAAAAAATCAAGCACTAGGCGCATGCGCAATGAGAAGTGAATCTGTATAATCAATATCATTTTTGTGGAAATTTGTTCTTCTCAAATCAGACATATTAGAACGATTATTACAGCAATCTGCAAGAGAGTTCAGTGAACTTTTATGTGTAAATCACTGGCAGCTTTCACAACAAGAGATAGATGTATCGATGATATCAGTAGACTAGGGTATATATATATATATATATATATATATATATATATATTATATATATATATATATATATAAGCAAACTAAGACAAATATATATATATATATGAACAAAGATAAATATATATATAGATAGATATGGACAGACCAAGATAGATAGATAGATAGATAGATATATAGGTAAGAATAGAGATATTTTTCATTCAGTGTTGGTCTTTATATTGAACTAGAAAGATCTATTAAAAAGAATGAGATTGATAGATCAATAAATAGATAGGTATATACAGATATGAGCATACTAAGATACCTAGATAGATCGATATAAGCAGACTTGGATATATATATATTATATATATATATATATATATATATATATGTGTGTGTGTGTGTGTGTGTGTGTGTGTGTGTGAGTGTGTGTGTGTGAAGAAAAGGAAGTGAATCCGACGGTATGTAGTATATTAAGAAAAATTGAAAAAACATAGGTTTAAATGAGTTGAGTGGTAAGTTTATTGGCCGACGCTGCAGTGTTTCGATCTATTATTTAGATCATCTTCAGGGCATTTGTTGGTATATGGAAGGTGATAAAATTTTATATATATATATATATATATATATATATATTATATATATATATGATTATATTATATATATATATAATTTTATATTTTATATATATATATATATATATATATATATATATATAAAATATAAAATTATATATATATATATATATATATATATATATAATATATATATATATATATACACTTATTGTATTAAGTATAGTATCTTTAACTTAGACAACTGTTGCATTTTTTTTTCTTTTTGCTATGTTATAGTACCGTGATCCCAGGGGACTGTCCCCACCGGGAACACCTGGCCCTTTGATTAAAAGAATCAGGGCTGGCTTTATTGCCCAATGACTAAGCCCACACCCTTGAGGGGAAATCCTGAGGGGATCCACGCATTTTTTGAGCCGGCCATCCCATGAGCTTCGGTTTGTGAGCGGCCCCGCGTTAATAGGTCCTTCTGTATGACCGGCAGAAGTGGGATGCGTGGTAAATACTATTAAGTTAACACTATCAACTAAATACCCACTATGGCCTTACCAAATTGGCTTGGTATTTTTTACTAATTTCAAAGTTCACTATCTATTCATCTTAGAACTGTTTCTATTCAAAGAAAGTCCGATCATTTCTCTGAATGCTTGACATGAGGATGGTTAGTATTTGTTGAGATTTTTGGTATATAAGGTGTGTGATAGACGCCTGCTTTTACATATAGTCTCGACAAGAACCATGTGATCTCTCTTGGCCAATCACTGGCAGTACTCTGCTGCTGAGACAATACTTAAACTGGCCATAACTACGTCGACACTCGTGGACGACGGACACAGGATTAAATCACTGGATCTTTACCAATACGCAGGATAGGACTTATTCGCTTACCAAAGGATTCCATACCTCAGGACTTACTTACTTTAAGCCCTTTTCAACTGGCCAAGGATGACATTTAAAAACTTAACAGTATTATTCGGACTATTGTCCTCATCTTCATTGTTATCTGTGCGACGTTTCGACCGATGTGCCCTCCGGCCTTCTTCAGATATTTATTGGACTCAGGAACATACTCGGACTCGAGAACCTTCTTGTCGTAATCAGGAACCTTCTTGTTTTAATCGGGAGCCATCACGGAACTTTGAACCTAACCATAGATGGGGTAGGGGCGTCAAGCTGTGTTAATTATTATTCTCTGTTACTGCGCCCCTGACCAGGATTGAACATGCAGTCTAGAGCTAACTGTCACTTAGAACTGTCTTAACCTAACTTCTTTATCCACTAGGCCATATGTCCTATCATTAATGTAATCTGAGTCCTTCTGTTCAATTATAATGAACTAAATATCAGTTTTTGTACTATGCTTGCGGTAGGGTTGCAGTGGCCGGAGAGCCGCTGTGAGCGGTTTAAATTGGGCAAATAGTTAAAGAAGACAGAAACATTCGGTGTGAATTAAAAACTTAGAGTTGTTTATGAATTCACTTGGATTAGCTAAATACACTCTAAAAGGGGAAGATTGGTCTTGTAATATATTGCGTTAAATGGCCTGAAGAAGAAAAGGTGGAAATAGGACAATTGAAACGCAGTGAATAACTCTCAGTCGGCGATTTGATGAAGCAGCAAAGTGTCCATTTGTGTGTCCTTTTTTTTAATAGCGTGGTGCACTGAAGCAAAGCTCCAATCAATGACTGTAACTATTCCTGGATGGAACTGCAATTTACTACACAAACAAGACTTATGGAATCACAATTAGACACACACACACACACACACACACACACACACATATATATATATATATATTATATAATAATATATATATATATATATATATATATCATCATCATCATGTCAGGCAAGCAGGATATTTATAACAATCTCTGGCCATTCATTGTCCTCGGGAGGTCCTCCGCGCAGAATTCCAGCATCCACACAGTGCTGGTCCATGTAGGTCTTTATATCTAAATATGCATGTGCCTATGTATTTAAATATGTTTATATATATATATATATATATATATATATATGAAATATAACATTTTGAAAAAACATATGATGTTTGTTATGTGATTGCTGACAGGCCTGTTTCGACCAAAACGATAAGTTGGTCTTCATCAAAGAGCGACATAGACGAGAAGAAAATATCCGTTAAAAAGACTGTTTACAAAATATCCGTTAAAAAGACTGTTTACAAAACGAACGCTGATATCAACCGCTGAAAATTTTTTGAAATTTTTTGTCAAATGAAAAAACATTATATCTGGAATTTTACACTTTGAAGACTTTCATATATAAATCTACGGACTTCAACACCACTAGTAAATTTTGGAACCCTAACATCTTTCTTCAAATTACCATGTGGACTTGTATATTGTTAACAGCTGAAATATATATACTATACTATTTTGATACCCACTTTACATTTTTTATATATTTTTACAATTTTTACAATAAACTCTTTTGAGTTTTACCATGAACTATAATGCTTCTGATTTTTAATTAAAAATAAAATTTATTTTATTTTTATTTTTAAAACAGAACATGCATTTTCAAAAAATTTTCAGCGGTTGATATCAGCGTTCGTTTGTAAACAGTCTTTTTAACGGATATTTTCTTCTCGTCTATGTCGCTCTTTGATGAAGACCAACTTATCGTTTTGGTCGAAACAGGCCTGTCAGCAATCACATAACAAACATCATATGTTTTTTCAAAATGTTATATTTCATACTGTCGGATTAATTCCCATATATTTTTCATATATATATATATATATATATATATATAATCAATTGTAATTATATTATGGATTTGGGCTCATAACTTAAAGTTTCATGGTTATGCAATCCTCAGATGAGTCAAATGGTTGAGATATTAAAAACCAGTAGTCAAACTACTGGTTTTTAATATCTTGGCGATTTGACTCATATGAGGATTGCATAACCATGAAACTTTAAGTTATGAGCCCAAATCCATAATATAATTACTATTGATTATAAAACTGCTCTGCTTTTTTAGCATTGAGCACCTTTTCATGCCAATACTTTTCTCATTTATTCTCTATTCATTATATATATATATGTATTATATATATATATATATTATTATTATTATTATTATTATTATTATGATTTATATTTTTTGCTTGAAGGCAGTTACAATGCGTATATCGTATAAAATTCGATAATTAATGAAAATAATCATGACAAGCGAACTCGGCAAAATTGCACACTACGTAGAACATCGTACAGCAGCCGTTTCAACTTTATTAAGTCCCATCAGCGATGTATACTTACGATGTATACTTACGATTTGCATTAATTATCGAATATCTTGATTAATCCAGTGGATTTAACCCTGAAGATCCTTATGGTGAAACTCGAGTAGATTATTACCGTGCCCCATTATCATAATAAATTTGCTCTACCAACATCTTGAGCACTTTATATTTGTTATATCGCTACCTAATCATTGTGAATCTTGCATCAACAAACCATTGTGATCTGTTTCACCGGTAAGTCACCTTTTCCACGAATACCATATATATATATATATAAATATATATATATATATATATATATATATATAATGACCTTGTGTCGGATCCCGCTCGTACGGAGGGGTCGGATTAATATACATATGCTTGTATATATGCGTATATGTGAGTGTATATATGCATATATACATGTGTAGATATAGGCTATATTTTTGGAGGATATGTGCTTAATTGAATTCATACCTAATTTTGAAAATTAATTAGCTAATAATTAAGGAATTTAGGCGGGCATATATGTTCCAATGTAAGGCTAAACAAATCGAGAAAATGTCAATCCCTGAATGTACATTTTGATCTTTTTCAGGGATTGACATTTTCTCGATTTGTTTTAGCCTTACATTTGAACATATATGCCCGCCTAAATTCATTAATTATTAATTAATCAATTTTCAAAATTAGGTATGACTTCAATTAAGCACATATCCTCCAAAAATTGTTGGCTAAAAGCCATATAAAAATAAACACATTGTTTGTTTACTTACTCTCATATAGGCTATATATATATATATATATATATATATATATATGAGAAGTAAATACACAAACGATGTGTTTTTGATATGGCTTTTTTTTTTTAGCCGACAATTTTTAGGAGAATATATGCTTAATTGAAGTCGTACCTAATTTTTGAAAGTTAATTAATTAATAATTAATTAATTAGGCGGGAATGCCTATTCAAATGTAAGGCTAAACAAATCGAGAAAAATCAATCTCTGTATGTACATTTCGGCCTATTAGGTCTCATCAGCAGAGCTATAGATAGGAAGACCACCTTGTGCGTGATTCGAACCCTGATTGTTTTGCCTTACATTTGAATAGGTATTCCCGCCTAATTAATTAATTATTTATTAATTAACTTTCAAAATTAGATGTGTTTTTGATATGGCTTTATTTTTAGCCGACAATTTTTGGGAGAACGTGTGCTTAATTGAAGTCCTACCTAATTTTGAAAGTTAATTAATTAATAATTAATTAATTAGGCGGCAATACCTATTCAAATGTAAGGCTAAACAAATCGAGAAAAATCAATCTCTGTATGTACATTTCGATCTATTAGGCCTCATCAGCAGAGCAATAGATAGGAAGACCGCCTTGTGCGTGATTCGAACCCTGATTGTTTAGCCTTACATTTGAATAGGTATTCCCGCCTAATTAATTAATTATTTATTAATTAACTTTCAAAATTAGATGTGTTTTTGATATGGCTTTATTTTTAGCCTACAATTTTTGGGAGAATGTGTGCTTAATTGAAATCCTACCTAATTTTGAAAGTTAATTAATTAATAATTAATTAATTAGGCGGCAATACCTATTCAAATGTAAGGCTAAACAAATCGAGAAAAATCAACCTCTGTATGTACATTTCGATCTATTAGGCCTCATCAGCAGAGCTATAGATAGGAAGACCGCCTTGTGCGTGATTCGAACCCTGATTGTTTAGCCTTACATTTGAATAGGTATTCCCGCCTAATTAATTGATTATTAATTAATTAACTTTCAAAATTAGGTACGACTTCAATTAAGCACATATTCTCCCAAAATATATATATATATGTGTGTGTGTGTGGTGTGTGTGTGTGTGTGTGTGTGTGTATAGAAGCACACACACTAACACGTATATCTGTTTGTTTGTACGTACGTGTACAGTGGTGGCTGTAATTGTCAGTGGTTTGGTTGTGTCTATTGATTTGATAATCTAGGCTAGACTTAAAGCTTTTTTTTTTTTTTTACTATCGTGGTTGCAGGATAGATTGACTGGTTTACTGAAGCGGTTAGGTTATTTGCAGACGACCAGGTGGTTGGCTTTATTTTTGTTGCTATATTTCCTGTGTTTTTTTTTTGTCTGTGCTTTTTCTACAGCTTTGGATTTATTTGTGATTGTGGCTAGTTTGTGTGTCTGGGTTTGGGGGAGTATCCGTCCTGTGGTTAGAAAGTGTGAGGGTCGGGCTGAATCCGGACATGTGAAGGTTATTTAGTGCCTACAATGATTGCCTATCGGGAAAGACGCCGTCCAGCTCTGCAGGAGAGACGATGACATTTCATTAAAAGTGCAGTGGAAGACAGAAATATACGCCTGTGTGTGCGAGTATGTTTCAAGTATATGTATGTGCGTGTGCGTTTTTATGTATATACACATGTATGTGT
>CM042161.1:57656697-57661697 GCA_023376005.1 Doryteuthis pealeii | reverse complement strand
AGAGTTTTCCTTCTCCTAGACTGTTTGTCTAACCGAGTTTAAAGAGCCCACTCTGCCCTGCTATTTACCATAGCTGGAAGTAGGCAGATGGATGTATAACTTTCTCAAGTTTATTAGCGCTATGAGAAATATAGATAGCCTCGTTTAGGATTTGAACTCGGATCGACGAGCCCATCTTCTACGACTATAGTCATTACACCACACGCCTCTTTATTGTAAGAGAATATGTTAATAACTTAAAACCATAAAGCCATCTGTATAGGACAGCTATTGAGGTTCAAACCCTGTTCTCGGTAGACCTTAATATTGACTACCCTGTATACAGGGGCAGAAGAATTCGCCGATTGCACCTAAAAAAAGGTAATTTTTTTTCAGTGGTGCCATCTGTTGGCCGTGGATGGCGACCTGTGATGCTTGAGGACGAGATCCTAGTGGCTAGGCAATCCATGACATGCAACGCCACTTTGGCCATCATTTAGCCTAGGGCGGTTGTCCGAGAGACCTTTTTCCGATCAATCCGTTGGTCACGTCAAGCCTTTGCACCTATATAATTACCCCACACCTATTGCCCTCATGGGGACCCCCACAAACCATTTATATCATATCTGCTAGAAGGTGATTACCAATCGTATGGCTCTTATGGGAAAAAAACTTTCATCGTTTTCTCTGAATTATTTTTAGATCAGACTTGATGATTAGTATTATTTATATTATTCGGACTATTGTCCTCATCGTCATTGTTATCCGTACAACGCTTCGGTCGATGTGCCCTCCGGCATTCCACAGTTATTTCTTGTTGGACTCGGGAACCTTCTCGGAGTCAGGAACCTTCTTTTCAAACTCGGGAACCTTCTTGTCGTAATCGGAAGCCATCAAAGAACTTTGACCCTAACCCTTTATTCAGTCCATGGGGATATCTTCTTTTCATTTCACTAACCATAGCTGGGGTACAGGTGTTAAGCTGTGTTAATTATTATTCTATGTTACTATCAAAAAACAGCCAATATGAGTCAAGGTAAAAAAAAATCATACATAAGTGATTAGGTAGATATTCTAGACCAAGCAATACATTAGGTTTATAAGTTCCCAAAATTCACTCTGGATTGTCCAATTGGACACATGGCCTAATGGATAAAAGATTTAGTTTAAGACAGTTCTAAGTGACAGTTATCTCTAAACTGCAGCTTCTATCCTGGTCAGAAGCAGCAGTAACATAGCTTAATAATTAACATAACTTAACGCCACTTTTCTAACTATGGTTAGCGGAATGAGAAATGGATAGCGCCCGGACTTTTTTTACAATCCTTAAGGACGGTAGCTGAGGTTCTTCGTGTCCTGGGTTTGACGTCTAACAGAATCTAATGAAGAAGTTCAAATTTTGAAGTTCTAAGAAATGTGGGGAACCCTTCATCGCCATTAAACCTAGGTTTCCTCTGACACGGATTTTTAGTATCTGTTGGGGTCCCATCTATGTGTTAGTTCAAAAATGGGTTTGTTCACAGTAAAAAAATTAAATGACCAACAATAATGAATAAACAAAACATCTTCGACATAAAATTACCCAACCCGGGTTGACATGCCACAAAATCCAACCAACCAACCAACCAACCAACCTACCAGCCAACCAAAATACCTTAATCTTGAAGTCCGTCTTGCTAAATATCATGTCACGATATAGATGCCCATTATATACCAAGTAGTAACTTCTATAAATTCTTAAATCTTCTGTTCTTATCATAAAAAACCCTCTGATTTACCACCTTGTATTGCTATCATCTCACGCGCATGCGCTCACATATACGCGCATGCGCACAATAATGAATATATCACCGTGATGCCCGCTTTTTTTGTACAACTTTCTGTATACGTTCTGGCGTATGTTTTGAAATTCACGCTTTCCTTTTTTTCCCGCGTTATGTAGAAGTAACGATTTTTTTTCTCAGCGTATATCAAAAACACTGTAATTCTTTTCATCCAATCCCTAAGGAATTATATCGAGAAAGCTAATCATATCTTCCATACACACTGATATGAAAGTCAACCAGCACACGCACGCTCACGCACGCACGAACACACACACACACACACACACACAGATACATACTTACACACACATACATACATAAATACAACGCACGCACACGCGCGTACACGCACACACATATATACATACGTACGTTTAAAGAGCAGCTCACGTGGCGTAATGGTTACCAAGCTAGACTAAAAAAACATATACACACACATACACATATACACACTACATACAAGGTTCATATGCAAATAAATATACACGCATACATACATACGCATATACATACATGCATACATACATTCATAAATACATACACAAAGTTTATATGCAAACACACATACGCGCATACACACATACGCGCATACATACATACATACGCGTTATACATACATGCATACATACATAAATAGATACATGCAGACACACAAAGTTGATATACAAACACCCATACGCGCCTACATATATACGCGTATACATACATGCTTACATATTGATCGCAACGTCAGTCGACTGCCATTGTCCGTTTGTGGCTCGTTCATGACTATTTAATCCCGTATTGACGCACACGAGGCATCATTTAAAAGCTTGGACCCTTCTTCATTCATATATGTGATAACAAATAGAATGGATGACTGGAACTCACATGAATCATGGAAGAGAATAACTTGTATCATGATGATCTGCACCGGCCATCAAAATAAGGAGATCATGATTGCTGCCCAATGCTCCCTGAACACTTTAAAAACAATCAGGTATGACTTGGAGAATTTCAATGGAGGCTATGGGGCTATCGCTAGAAGAAAGCAACATAACAAACTTACTATATAACCTGGGTTAGGATGGGAACGTTCAGTTAGTCATATATTATATATCTATACGTTATTCATCATTTATAAGTAGTAAAAAAAGTCGTCGGGGTGACCTAAAGTCGGTATCACCTACCATCAGCTTCTTACCTTACCGCACAGATCCCTGTGCTAAAGTCAGTATCAGCCAATCAGCGAGGGGGTCTATCCCCTTTTCAATAGCGCCTACACCAAGGAGATTGTTTTGCGTCTGAGATGGAGGCCACCCTACCATCAGCTCTTTACTTTACCGCACAGATCCCTGTGCAGCTCATACGCTGAGTTGGTGAGAGCCGGTATCGAACTAGGAACCTTGTGGTTTCTAACCGAACGCTCTACCGACTGAGCTAACCCGGCCCTTAAAAAAACATCTATAAATCGAAAACAGCGTGCATTAATGTAAATTGCATTGAATTAAAGGATTATGTTTTATTTCAAACTACATCTAACAAGAGATTTTCGCCTTTAGAAATCATAGCGTGACCGAAACGCCCGGCTTGGATTCCTATACGGCCAAAACACCCAACAGTCAGTCTTTAATGGAGGTACTAAGACTCGAAGTACAGATGAAAGGAAAGTAATTAGACTATAATTTATATAACTTAATGTAGTAATTAAGAAGTTTATCTCAAACTACAATGATTGTACAGTTTTCTGTCATATGAAACCAAATAAACAGTTCCTTATATGAAAGCAATAAACAGACAAAATGGTTTATTCATGAGGAAATTTAAAAGCAATAAAAGCGAAGGGATGCTGGCTAGCTGGCTGACCGGTTTCGCTCCGAGTACAACAGAGCTAACATCGAAGAGAAGATAATTTCGCAATTAAGAAAAATTATATATATATATATATATATATATATATATATATATATGAAAGTAAACAAACAGTCTGTTTGAGATGGTGATAGCTGACAATTTTGGGGAGAATATGTGCTTAATTGAAGTCATACCTAATTTGAAAATTAATTAGTTGATAATTAATGAATTAGGCAAGCCTATCTGTTCAAATGTAAGGCGTAAACAAACCGAGAAAAAGTCGATCTCTGTATGTACATTCGGCATATTATGCCTCATCAGCAGAGTTATAGACTGGAAACTGCTCTGTGTAGCAGGGTTCGAATCACACACAGAGCAGTTTCCCAATATATATATATTTCTCCCAATATAAATGTATATATATATATATATATATATATATGTGTGTGTGTGTGTGTGTGTGTGTGTACACATGTGTGTGTGTGTGTGTGTGTGTGTAAGGTAATCCAAATGACTGGTTGTAAGGATGATTCTATTTGGGATCTTCAAAATCTCACTGTATAACCATACCGTATGCTCTTGTAGGTGCAAACATATATTCATACAAGGATTATTATAAATCCCTAAAGAGAGCTCAATGTATAATAATCAATAAATTAGATTATATATAGTGCAGTATTTAACTTTCAAAGAAAGAAAAACTTAACAAAGCGTCATCCCGTAATAATTTATTTCAACCAGAAACACAAAAAAAAATTTTTTTTAAATTTTAAAAATTAAAAAAAAATCTTATAAGCCCTAGTCTCATCAGACGAGTTTTACTAATATATATATATATATATATATATATATATATATATATATATATATATATATATATATATATATATTATAGGAAGGGAAGAAATCTATAAAGAGTCTTGTAACCTAAAAAAAGGTTACTAAATAAAAATATAACCAAATAGAGGCTGCAAATGCAATATACACTTTATAACATAAACAAAATACAATACTCGCCAACAGCGTGAAAAAAGTAAACCACTGTTAGTGGTATAAGACTACGCAGTCAGCTCCCGTATTTATGAGAATTGGGGCATACCCATTAATGTTCATAGGTAGGGCATATAACACCCCCCCATTTTTAGATTTAATCTACACAGAGTCAGTATCTCATCTTCTTCGCGAAAATCTTGTAACCTAATAAAGGTTACTAAATAAGAAATAACCATTAAATGGAATCTTTATAATATTAACACCAGCGGCTTGGAGAAGGTAAACCACTGCTAGTGGTAAAAGACTACTCCGTCAGCATAATACTCTCGTATTTATGAGGATTGGTCATACCCATTAATGTTCATAGGT
>CM042161.1:57616697-57646697 GCA_023376005.1 Doryteuthis pealeii | reverse complement strand
GAGAAAAGAGAAAAGAAGATTAAAGTATTTCTGGAATTTGACGTCTGCGTTCTTCCAGTTTTCGTATTTTCGCCGCGGGCAAAATGGAACCTAAAATTAAAATGGCTGCCACAAGACGAAGCGTCCATTTTTGCGAGGCTTCAATTTGACTTCTCCATATTGAGTTCATTTGGAGGTGACTACTTTTTAAGTCTTCCCTCAACAGCATATGCCTAATCTGTGCCTACAATTCGAACTGTATTCAACGTTTCCTTAACTTGAAGATTTCCACTTTGTTGAGTAGAAAGTTTTCGCCGCAGACTCAGAAGATAGATACCATTGGCTACAAATAGTTACTGACATTACATTTTATTCTGTTATACGGCATTTAACAAGTTTCACCTAACTAATGCACTGCATCATTATACGTATATATATATATATATATATATATATATATATATATATCGCGACATGATGATGATATATATATATATATATATATAATATACATATATATATATATATATATACATATACATATATATATACATATATATATATATATATATATATATATATAAAGAGAGAGAGAGAGAGAGAGAGATAGAGGGGGGTGAGTGGAGGGTAAGGGGTGGTGTCTCGAAAGTCACTTTATTTTTGAAAACTTTTTTAATAAAAAGACGAAGAAAATTTCCCTCAAGCTATAATTATTTTGGTTGCCGAAAATTACTCTCCAGTTCCATCAAAACGCTCTGTCGTGATATCTAAGAAATGTCTAACTTCCCAATATGTCCTCGAGTCACTGTCGAAAACTTTAATTCCTGGTTCTTCCTCTATACTCTCACGTAGTCCTTTAAAAATTCCTTGATTTTGAGGTGGTCGAGGTCGTGTCTAATTGGAAACCGAACCTGGTGTTTGCGGGCACAGTATTTGGTTTCAAGTGAGTCCAATCTTACCCGCAGTAGTTTTATCTGTCAAGTTTCTATCAATGGGTCAAATAGATCTGTTTAAAATTTATTCGTATTGGACTAGTACAAAATAAAAAACGCCCTCCGGGTGGTGTAAAAATAGATTTTTTCAAACATATTGAGGGGTGGGAGTAAAAAATTCAATGTCAGCGAGTTTGTACCCTAAGTAAGTAAAATCATCAAATTCATTAAAGGATTAAAAAATAAAACAATTTGAAATGTAAACTTTAAATATGTATTAAGATAAAACAAACTATATATAGATATATAATACCAGTCATGTATTTATTAAAACTTGTTTTAAAAAACAATAAGGACTGTCTAATGTTGCATGTTCAAATTTTGAGTGTATTTATTGAATAAATACATTCAAAATTTGAACATGCCAAAAATCGTAGAATAAATTTTATTCTATGCTATGACGATTTTGGGTAATGTGATGTAAGCAGTGACGTAATTTTTGTTACAGAAAAAAACCCAGAAGCGAATCTCCATTATTAATAGATATGAGGAAGTGCGCATACATATATTTACCAACCAGGATGTGACACAAAGTCAATTTCTTAAGCGGAGTTCAACATGTTTGAACTCATTTTTCCTTCTCCTAGACCGGTTGCCTAACCAAGGTTAAAGAGCCTAGTCTGCCCTACTATTTATCCATAGCTGGAGGGAGAGTAGGATTCATATATTTCCTAAGGGTATTAGCGCAAAGTGAAATGCAATTAGCATATCCAGGATTTGAACTCCGGGTGACGAGTTCATTTTCCATGACCATTACACCACGCGCTTCCTACAGTAAGTGCGCATATACATATATGATAAAAAAGGGTTAGGGGTTTGCCATGAGAGAAATTGAATAACACGGCTACAACTTCTACAACGCTTTATTGCCGTTTCACCTTTTTCAACCAGGAAACATTCCTTGCAAATCTTATGTTTATTAAATGTTCCCTACTCGTAAAGGGCCGGGTTAGCCCAGTCGGTAGAGCGTTCGGCTAGAAACCACAAGGTTCCTAGTTCGATACCGGACCTCGCCAACTCAGCGTATGAGTAGCACAGTGCGGTAAAGTACGGAGCTGATGGTAGGTGTGGCGCTCCACCTCAGACGCTAAAAACAATCTCCTTGGTCTAGTGCTATTGAAAAGGGGATAGAATCCCTCGCTGTTTGGCTGATACCGACTTTAGGCCGCCCCGACGACTTTACTTCTTTTCTTTTTTTTTTTTACTCTTAAGCTGTTATTAAACAGTTAAGTTTCATACATTCTTTCTAAGGAGCTGTATGATATCTCGAAAGAGACTTCTTTTGATATTGCAAGGTAGATTACAATCCGCGATGGTGCCCATGTTCTTGTATGCCGACCATGCCCGGACTTTCGAGGCGTTATTATCAATCGACGCTGAGAACTGAACAATTCATAAATTCTGCTTAATAATAGTCCCAAAGCTGAAACACAGTGACGCTGTTAATTCAAATAGACCGACTAGAAGTCAAATAGTTATATGCCTTTAACCTTTTACTTGGACTCACTTTCACGTATGGCTAAAAGGTCTGTAACAAAGATGTCTACACTGGCTGTTCTCCCTATGAATCTATCATTGCATTATTCATAATTCGAACGATTATCTATCTAAATATGCCGGATACGATTTTTAGCTTGCACGTCTTGCTGTAAGGGTTGCGCTTGACACATTGCACGCCTGGTAGGTAAAGTGTTAATTGAAAAAGGTGAAAGATCCCGATTTAACGGGGGGAAATTAAAAACTCCGTTCTGCTGCAATAATAGATCCCTAATAATAATCTTCTAGCAGGACCTGTGGATATTCCACAGAGTAATAATTTAATTATTACAATGTTTGATATGTTTACTTAAACATTATTGCAAAATAGTTAAATGTGTAAAAATGATAATAATCTTGATTTAACTCTCTTTCCCTCTTTCTTAAAAGGCGGCTTGTGAAATATTTACATTGATTTGCCGATAAAATCGGGGGGGGGGGCTTTAAATTATCTACATTAATTAGCCGATAAAATGTGACAAAAACACGATTCGGAAAATATCTAAGTTGGGCCGGAAATTCGCCTGGCATTGGCTCGCTAAAACATAGCATAAATTAAGACAGGAGGCCGGGACGACATAAGATCAAAATTACCAAAATATATTCCGTAATTCACGATTTCAATATTACATATTAAACAAACATCTAACTTCTTTTTTTTCAATTCATTTCAATTTCACGTTGGGCATTTCATCTGCGATTAAGCGACAGCAGATATTCTGGATTTGCATTGCATCGTGAACAATTTGGATGGTCTCTTTTTTTACCTGAGGATGTTGCAGGATAATAACGGTCGGAAGATTTAGGAACAAGCGTATTGATATATAAATTTGTTAAATAAGTTTTTATTACAAAATATTTTGTACTAATTACTTCACCAAATGTTTCTAGCCCTATCAGCTAGGACTGTAGAATACGCCGACTGCTTCTGTTGACCATTAGCGACATGTAATGCTTAAGGACGGAATCCTGGTGGCTTAGCAGTCGATGACATGCAGCACTCCACTTTGTCTCTCACTTAGGCAGAGTGGTCGTTCGGAGAGGCCCCCTCCAATCGGCTGGTCACGTCACCTATATGATTGTCCCAACAAAGCCCAAACCCGTTTTAAAGATTGTAAAACAAATATCTTTTAATGTATTATGAACATAAAGGATTAAATACTTAAAAATGCACATGTAAAAATTATTTGTAATTTTTGATTTTACGGACTGTTTCTTCATCTTTATTGTGGTATGTAAAAACACAACATTTCGGCCGATCTATTCTCCAGCCTTTTTCACGTGTTCCCTGTGTATCCAAGCATAGCAATGACCCAACCTGGAAAAAACATTTTTGTATCGGGTTAGCTCAGTCGGTAGAGCGTTCGGCTAGAAACCACAAGGTTCCTAGTTCGATACCCGCCCTCGCCAACTCAGCGTATAAGAAGCACAGGGATCTGTGCGGTAAAGTAAGGAGCTGATGGTAGGTGTGGCGCTCCACCTCAGACGCTAAAAATAATCTCCTTGGTCTAGTGCTATTGAAAAGGGGATAGACTCCCTCGCTGCATGGCTAATACCGACATCAGGCCGCCCCGACGACTTTATTGCTCAAACAAACGTCGAAAAACTGTTGAAGATATCATTCAAATAATGACGTCATTTTTGCATACCACAATAAAGATAAGAACAAGAGTCTGACAAAATCAAAATAATACACATTAGACATGAGAGATCTTTTAGATGATGCTTGGTAATTTGTATAATCTGGATTATTCGGACTCTTGTCCTCATCTTTATTGTTATCTGTACGTTTCGGCCGAGATACCTTCCGGCTCTTTTCAAATATTTCTTGTTGGACTCGCGAGCCTTCTAACAAGAAAGTTCTAGCAAACTGCTTCCTTCAGGTTATCAGTGGTACCGAAACCTGGGAATGAACCAGGACCTTCAGATTATCAGACAGTCGTAGTCGTCGTAATTGCTTTGCTCTCCCAGCAGTTCTAGTCTTCTCACTAGCACAATCCAACTATATCCTCTCTTCACTCGTTTCGACAGCCAAAATGCTACTGCAGACTTTCACCCCGATCTGGGAGGGCAGGTCCCTAATTATCCCCTTGCTGTGTTTCATCCGGGTTCCTCCCTCTGAATTGCACGTTCGTCATTCATCAGCACGCGAGATTCCACATCCGGGCCACTCTGCACTGCTCGTGCGGAATTTAACCAGCAACGAAGAGGTGACGAGTTCAATTTCCGTGGTCACTCGCCACACTCCTCCCCCTCGCACAGGCCACACATATCCGGACTCGTTTCGTTCGTGGGGGCTGGGAATCTGCTCGTCCATAAAGGTTCCCAAGTTCAAGAAGGCTCTCGAGTTCGACAAGAAGTATCTAAAGAAGGCTGGAGGGCACATCGGACGAAACGTTGTACAGATAACAATAAAGATGAGGACAATAGTCCAATAATCCAGATGATTTACGTTAAGCCACATCTAAAAAGAAAGACAAATGATAAAGATTATTTGTTTTACAGTTTTTAAGACGTTAGAGTTTTATAAATTAAAACCTGTATCTGTCAAAATGGCGCATTATTGCCGTTTTTTTTAAAATTTTTCAAGCAAGAAACAGGCCCTGCAAATTTTCTTTATATTGAACTAGAAGCGGCTACCCGGCGTCGCCTAGGTGGAAAAGGGATCTTATTATAAAGTTAGGCTCGCAGATCCATTATTACTGAATCGTAAGTTTGATCCTCGCAGGATGCCCCATTCAAATTCCTACATAAAAAAGACCTTGCGTTGATTCAGTCACTTTGAAAATAATAATTAATATCTACTATCTAAAATATTAAATGCCCCCCCCCAAAAAAAAAAAAGTCTATGCTGTTATCATTTAGATTTTATCTTTTTAATTATCTTCACGAATATAAATCAAATCTTTATTATTTTTGCTCAAAAACCAAGATCTGTGATAGTGACTGTTTACATGTATTTATTTTGTCGTAGTTTCCTCCAGACATACACACATACACATACATACATACATACACACAACTGCCCTTTATATATGTATAGATGTTTCCTAGTGTTAAGTTTTTATTAAACAGGCAAGTTCCACCTGAAAATGTACATAGTTGAACTCTACTTGTTTTTATTGTACGGAAGGCAAATCCAGTCTTCATTATTCAATCATCAACGAAAGGGAAACGACACAGCGTTTTTGCCGTTGGTGAAGCACGGAAGTAAAATGATATTATAATGTTGCGTTTAATATCAGAAACACGTACGTAATTTATCAACCCCTCCCCACCTCCACACACACGACATACGCCTTTCTGCACTCTTTCTTGTAACCACCAAACTACCATTTTTCGTTGCTATGGCGACTGATGTCGTGTTAGTTTCATAATTCGCCAGCGAGTACTTCGAGCCAGGCGTCACAAAAACACGGTCGGTGGAGGCCGCTCCTTTTGATAAGTTCTTTATACAATAAGCTCGCTCTTCTTTTCCTCTTGCAAGAACGTATTCGTACGTTCGAATGAATCCGCGCCGCGATGTAGTGCGATATGAAAATGCTTATCGGGTACAGTAATATAAGAAAAATATCGCTGTGTTCGATGCAACAAGAAGCAGAGTGTGTGTGAGTCTGTGTGTGTGTGTGTGTGTTGTGTGTGTGTGTGGTGTGTGTGTGTGTGTGTGTGTGTGTGTGTGGAAGGGGAGAGGAATTGGAATAGGTTCTTGCATATTCTTGTCGTTTGCTTGGCCTTTAGGCAACGCAAACGAATATCCAACATTTCGGTACTGCACTGAAAAATCAAGGTCATTTTTCGCTTGCTTTTATTTATTTACTTATTCATTTATTTATGTATCTATTTACTTATTTATTATTTCCTTCTTTTGTTGTATATTACCTTTCTTACCTTGTCGAATCTATACTTTTATTTTCTGTCTTGTTTTATCTTTCTTTCTTTCTTTCTTTCTTTCTTTCTTTTTGTTTGTTTCTTGTGTTTTTTTATTTCTTTCTTTACTGGATCTTTTTGTATCTTTTTAATTTGCCGCTCGCCAGAATATCTTCTTTTTTCCTATTCCCTCCTTTTTTTTCTCTCGTTCTTTCTTTTCTTTCTTTCTTTTTGTATATTTTCAAATTTCAGCTCTCTATGGTATCTTTTTTCTTTCTTTTTCCTTTCTCTCTTCCTCCTTTTCATTCTTTCCCCTTTCTTTCTTTTTTCTTTCTTTCCTTTCTTTCTTTCTTCCTTCCTTCTTTCCTTCTTTTCATTCGTTCTTTCATTCTTTTCCCTTTCTTTCTTTTTTCGTTCATTTCTTCTTTCCTTCTTTCCTTCCTTTTTTCATTCTTTTCCCTTCTCTCTTTTTTTTCTTTCTTTTCTTCCTTCCTTCTTTCCTTTCATTCTTTTCCCTTTCTTTCATTTTTTTTAACCTTTGTGTCTTTCTTTCTGTTTCTTTGTTTGTTTCTGTGTTTCTTTCATTCCTTTTGTTTGTTGTGATGTTTATTTCTTTTCCCCCCCTGGATCCTTTTGTATCTTTTTAATTTGCTGCTCTCCACGATTTCTTCTTCTTTTCATTCTTCCTTTCATTCTTCCTTTCTTTCGTTCTTTCTTTTCTCGATTTTTTCCTATCTCTCTAAGATTTATTTGTTTCTTTCTTTGCTTATTTCATTGTTTCTTTCTTTTTGTCTTCTTGGATGTTTCTCTCCGCCCTGTCGCCTGGGAAGTTAGAATGCACCGACTGCACCTCTGCAGAAGGGTAAGAGTTCCCTAATGGGGTCACTTGTTGGTCGTGGGTAGCGACCCGTGATGCTTAAGGATAGAACCCAGTTCATGACTTGCAATACTCCACTTTGGCCCTTTCCTTTCTTCTTAATATTGTTTCCTTTTTCTTTCTTAATGTATTTTCTATACATGTCTATCTTATTTTCTTTCTTTCTTTCGTAATGTATTTTTATTCATATACATCTCTTTCTTTCTTTCTTTCTTTCTTTCTTAATGTATTTTCTATACATGTCTATCTTATTTCTTCTTTCTTTCGTAATGTATTTTATTCATATACATCTTTCTTCTTTCTTCTTTCTTTCTTAATGTATTTTCTATACATGTCTATCTTATTTTCTTTCTTTCTTTCGTAATGTATTTTTATTCATATACATCTTTCTTTCTTTCTTTCTTTCTTTCTTTCTTAATGTATTTTCATACATATCTTTCTTCTTCTTTCTTCTTTCTTCTTTCTTCTAATTTATTTCTATACATATCTATCTTATTTTCTTCTTTCTTTCTTTCTTTCTTTCTTTCTTTTTTCTTCTTAATGTATTTTCTATACATGTCTATCTTATTCTTTCTTTCTTTCGTAATGTATTTTTATTCATATATTTCTTTCTTTCTTTCTTAATGTATTTTCTATACATATCTTTCTTTCTTTCTTCTTTCTTTCTTTCTTTCTTTCTTAATTTATTTCCTATACATATCTATCTTATTTTCTTTCTTTCTTTCTTTCTTTCTTTCTTCTTTCTTTCTTTAATTTATTTTCTATACATATATCTTATTTCTTTCTTTCTTTCTTTCCTTTCTTAATGTATTTTCTATGTCTATCTTATTTTCTTCTTTCTTTCGTAATGTATTTTCATATACATCTTTTCTTTCTTTCTTTCTTTCTTAATGATTTCTATACATATCTTTTCTTTCTTCTTCTTTCTTTCTTCTTTCTTAATTTATTTCCTATACATATCTATCTTATTTTCTTTCTTTCTTTCTTTCTTTCTTTCTTTCTTTTCTTTCTTTCTTAATGTATTTTCTATACATGTCTATCTTATTTCTTTCTTTCTTTCGTAATGTATTTTTATTCATATATTCTTTCTTTCTTTCTTAATGTATTTTCTATACATATCTTTCTTTCTTTCTTTCTTTCTTTCTTTTCTTTCTTATACATATCTATCTTATTTTCTTTCTTTCTTTCTTTCTTTCTTTCTTTCTTTCTTCTTTCTAATTTATTCTATACATATCTATCTTATTTCTTTCTTTCTTTCTTTCTTTCTTTCTTTCTTAATGTATTTTCTATACATGTCTATCTTATTTTCTTTCTTTCTTTCGTAATGTATTTTTATTCATATACATCTTCTTTCTTTTTTCTTTCTTTCTTTCTTTCTTAATGTATTTTCTATACATATCTTTCTTTCTTTCTTTCTTTCTTTCTTTCTTTCTTAATTTATTTCCTATACATATCTATCTTATTTTTTTCTTTCTTTCTTTCTTTCTTAATGTTTTTCTATTCTTCTAATCTTTCTTCTTTTTTTTTCTTTCTTTCTTTTCTTAATGTATTTTCTATACATATCTTTTCTTTCTTTCTTTCTTTCTTTCTTTCTTAATTTATTTCCTATACATATCTATCTTTTTTCTTTCTTTCTTTCTTTCTTTCTTTCTTTCTTAATGTATTTCTTATACATGTCTATCTTATTTTCTTTCTTTCTTAATGTATTTTTATTCTATACATCTTTTCTTTCTTTCTTTCTTTCTTTCTTTCTTAATGCTATACATATCTTCTTTCTTTCTTTCTTCTTTCTTTCTTTCTTAATTTATCCTTACATATCTATCTTATTTCTTTCTTTCTTTCTTTCTTTTATAATGTATTTTCTATACATGTCTATCTTATTTTCTTTTCTTTCTTTCTTTCTTTCTTTCTTTCTTAATGCATTTATACATATCTTCTTTCTTTCTTTTTCTTCTCTTTCTTTCTTCTTAATTTATTTCTTATACATATCTATCTTATTTTTTCTTTCTTTCTTTCTTTCTTTCTTTCTTCCTTCTTTCTTTCTTTCTAATGTATTTTCTATACATGTCTATCTTATTTTCTTTCTTTCTTTCTTTCTTTCTTTCTTTCTTTCTTTCTTTCTTTCTTTCTTCTTATTTTTATTTTCTATACATATCTATCTTATTTTTTTTCTTTCTTTCTTTCTTTCTTTCTTTCTTAATTTATTTTCTATACATATCTATCTTATTTTTTTCTTCTTTCTTTCTTTCTTTCTTCTTTCTTTCTTAATGTATTTCTATACATGTCTATCTTATTTTCTTTTCTTTCTTTCTTTCTTTCTTAATGCATTTTATACATGTCTATCTTATTTTCTTTCTTTCTTTCTTCTTTCTTTCTTAATGTATTTTCTATGCATATCTATCTTATTTCTTTCTTCTTTCTTTCTTTCTTTTTAATATTTATTTTCTATACATCTTATTTTTCTTTCTTTCTTTCTTTCTTTCTTTCTTTCTTAATGCATTTCTATACATGTCTATCTTTCTTTCTTCTTTCTTTTTTTCTTTCTTTCTTTATTTCTTATCTTTCTTTCTTTCTTTCTTTCTTTCTTTTATTCTATTTTTTTTCTTTCTTTCTTTCTTCTTTCTTCTTTTCTTAATGCATTTTCTTAACATATCTATCTTTCTTTCTTTCTTTCTTTCTTTCTTTTCTTTCTTCTCTTCTTTCTTTCTTAATGTATTTTCTATACATATCTATCTTATTTTCTTTCTTTCTTTCTTTCTTTCTTCTCTTTCTTTCTTTCTTAATTATTTTCTATACATATCTATCTTATTTTATTTTCTTTCTTTCTTTCTTTCTTTCTTTCTTAATGTATTTTCTATACATGTCTATCTTATTTTATTTTCTTTCCTTCTTTTCTTTCTTTCTTACTTTCTTCTTAATGCATTTTCCATACATATCTATCTTTCTTTCTTTCTTCTTTCTTTCTTTCTTTCTTTCTTAATGTATTTCTATACATATCTATCTTATTTTCTTTCTTTCTTTCTTTCTTTCTTTCTTTCTTCTAATGCATTTCTATACATGTCTATCTTATTTTTTCTTCGTAATGTATTTTTATTCATATACATATTATTTCTTTTTTCTTTCTTTCTTTCTTCTTTTTTATTTCTGTATTTCCATTCGTGTGTATCTTATTGTCTTTCTTTCTTCCTTAATATATCTTTTATTTATCTACATCTACGATGACTTTCTTACTTTCTTTCATTTGTTCTTTGAATATAGTTATTACTAATATATGGGTTATCAAAAGAATTTTCGTTTTTTAATCAACTGAAAGTTCATGTTCAAACTCTCAAGAGATTCAGTACCTTTATTAATCTCATCTAATGCCTTCCATATCGTATCTTTAAATATCATTGCTCTTCTCAATGTTTTCCTTCGCTTAGGTTCAACGTCTTTGCTTTTCTTCAAGAACAATTCCCCATGTGTTTAATGATATACAAGAGGGATCTGTTATTTGGCATGTAGTATAGATACTATAGAATTGCGGGATCTATTATAAAGTATGGGACAATTCTTTTGCTAGCTGGATCATGAGGTACAAAAAACCACTATAAGACTAGAAAAACTAAAGATAAGATTCATACAGAAGATAATATTCCGTGGTCTTTAATAGTACCTGCCTAGACAATATATATATATATATATATATATATATATATATATATATATATATATATATATATAATACGATTTTTTTAAAGGCAAAATAATGCAAATTTATGTTGAAAAACAATTTATTTAAATTAAGAGGAAAAAAAAATAGAGGAAAAAAAAAAAAAATTTTAAGAGGAAAAAAAAAAAAAGAAAATTTAAATAAATATTTTCAACATAAATTTGCATTATTTTGCCTTCAAAAAAATATATATATCGTATTACATTTTATAATTAATGCTCTAACACTATAAAAACAAAAAAATCTTTATATATATATATATATATTATATATATATATATGTATGTATATATATACATATATATATATTATATATATATATATATATATATTATAAGTAAAAATATAAACAAAGACTTGAATTTTGCTTTAGAGTCTATTTCATGGAAAGCTTAGACAAGTCTTTTGTTATATTACTTATAATCTTATATTTACTTATGATCTGTTATTTGGCATGTAGGATAGATACTATAGAATTGCGGGATCTATTATAAAGTATGGGACAATTCCTTTGCTAGCTGGATCCTGATATACGAAAAAACACTATAAGACTAGAAGAACTAAAGATAAGTGGCCGAGGCAATATGGTTTCTGACTATCCTGCTGAAGTCCCGGTTTCGATTTCTGTCGGAGGGAAATCGTTAGTATACATCGCTGATGAGACTTAATAAAGTTGAAACAGTCTGTACGATGTTCTACACACCGAATATTTTTACCGAGATTCACTTGTCATTATTATCTTCTATAATTATCGAATTTTATGCGATATGCGCATTGTAATTGCCTTCAAGCAAAAATATATATATATATATATATATATATATATATATATATATATATATATATATATATATATATATATATGTGTGTGTGTGTGTGTGTGTGTGTGTGTGTGTTAAAATAGTTCTCTTCTAAATAAAGACACAGACTCTCATATTTGCAAAGTAATTTATTCCTCTCAAGACATACTGTGAACAGTTAGAAAGGAAAAATTAAAAAAAAAAGAAGAAGCATAGTTCGGGCATCGTATGAAACGCGACCCATAATGTGCTAGAATCAGCGTAATTTGTAGCCTCTAAGAGTTCGTTTATTGTTGACTGAAAACCGTAAGAGGTTTCAATCAACCGGCTTTAATAAGACAAGATTTCCTAAAACGATCCGAAGAACCCGGATGAATCACTCTCCAAACAAAGTCGAAATTGGGTCATTTTCGTTAGATCCCATGAATGATCGCTTTAGAACAAGAGACAGAAGCAATCCTTCGATCGAGCGACCTTGTTCAATTTACTCAAGAGCTTTTCCATTATGAACCGAGATTGAAAAGATACTATTGACTGATATATCCTCATTCCAGGCTGAGAAAGCGACGAGTAAATAAATGGCGATGTAATAATACAGCCAGCGTAATTAAAGACAACACGATATATCAATCGCGGAAACTAGACGCTGTATCTTTGAAACTTAGTAAAAGGCAGAGTTATTTATATAATTTAATAATACGGGGGGAGAAAAAGATGAAGAAGAAGAAGAAGCAGAAGAAAAAAAGAAAGAATGCACTTTTAAATAGAAGCTTATAGAGTTACAAATATTAATAGACGACAGGAAAAAGAAGGCGCCTGATAGAGCTAAATGGTTAGCGATCTGGTCTCTCAAATGAATTAATTAGCGTAGTAATGCAGCCTTTCGCTTGACTGATCTCTCGAAATTAGTAGGCTACCTACCATAATGCAATAGCTAGCCAGCTCATCTGCCAGTCTATGAGTTCGATCCTAAGTAGGAGCTTTATCTCTGTAGATCTACATCAACCTATCGAAACGGCTAAGAATGCGTTGGCTGTATCTCCTGTAGCGGAATAAAAACCGATGCCATCCTTACCCATGAAAAAAAAGTAAGGAGTAGTATGTGACACATGGTCCTGGATTCAGAATTTTCCTTCTCCTAGACTGGTTGCCTAACCAATATTAAATATCTGAATCATCCGTATTTACCCACAGTTTGGAGGTAGAATAGTGGGATTCATACTTTTTTCAAAGGTATCAGCACATTGAAAGGAAAACAGACCTCGTTCAGGATTTAAACGTAGGTTTCGAGTCCATTTCCTGTGACTCTAACCACAATCTAACTTTCATTAATCTAGTAGGTTCGATGCCCTTGTGATACCAAATGGATATTGTTGTGCAGTAAACTGCTTTTTTCTGAATTTTTGAGATGAAGCTGGATAATGTGGATAATTTGGATAATTTGGACTATTTTTTTTCATCTTTATTGTTACGTACACAACGTTTCGGCCGATGTGCCCACCGACCTGCTTCAGATGTTTCTTGTCGAACTCGGAAACCTTCTCAGACTCAAGAACCTTCTCTTTGAACTCAGGAACCTTGTTGTCTAACTCGAGAGTTTTCGAAGTTCCATGAAGGTTCCCGATTACGACACGAAGGCTCCCAACTTCGAAAAAAAAGATCTTGAGCTCGAAGAGAAGGTTTCCGAGTCAGAAAAGGTTCCGGAGTTCGACAGAAAACACCTGAAGAAAACCTGAGTGTGCAACGGTCAAAACATTGTGTAGATAACAATGATGATGTGGAGAATAGTCCGAATAAAAATAATCTATGTATATAATAAGGGCAGTTGGTGTGTATGTATATGTCCGGAGGAAACTATGAAAATAAAACAATTAACGAGAAAGTAAATATATATATATATACACATTCACTATCATTGTGTTTTATCTTGGTTTTGAGCAAAAATAATGAAGATTTGATTTATATTCATGAAATAATTAAAAAATAAAATTTAAATGATAACAGCATGGATTTTTTTTGCATTTAATATTGTAATATTAGATATTATTTTTTTTCAGAGTGGCTGGATCAGCACAAGGTATTTTTTACGTGGGGATTTTAATGGGACATCCTATGGGAAACCAGCTCACAATTCAATAATAATAGATCTATGAGACTACACTTAAAAATCCCCCTCTACCCAGGCGATGCTGGGTAGCTGCTTCTAGTACAAAATATATTGCTTTTATAATAAATTAAAAAAATGTTTCTTGTCATTTGAATGAAACAGAGGTATTCAATTGTATAACTGCATATTTTTAGTATCTTAAAAATACAAATTCTATTTGTGGATAGCAAGGCAAATAGCATTAAACGGTAATTGAAAATCAAGAATTTTTTCATGCGTTTCAAACGATTATAAATTGGTGCGATGAAATTATATTTGCTTGATATAAGTTAATAATCAAATAAAAAATACTTTTTAGTAATCAAGTTTATTAAGTTTTAACATCAAATTTAGCTCTTTAGTCATTAGTTACCATGTACATGAGGGAATGGTAGTACCTGTTAGGGTCTCATCCATGGGTTAAATAGAAAAATCAGTTTAAAACAAATTGATTAACCATCAAAAAGGAATTAAACAAAAAAGTATTCGGCACAAAATAACCCCATGGGTTGACATGCCGTAAAACAAATAACCAGCCAACCAACCTATCGTTTTAAATCCCTTCACCCTCCCCAGCCATGGGTTAAATACTACCACTACTTAACTGGCCTACGGACGATGAGTCCAGTGGCTTTGGCCTCTGGACCGGTTAACGATGTTGATCCCAGGAGGCTATTCCCAGGCAATACCTACTCCTTGATTTAAAGGGCGGGATGGGTTATTGCCCAGTGCCTGAGTTGCCTCCTGGATTGGGAATACCGACGGGATCAACGCATTTTTTGTGCGTACCATCCAATGAGCTTCAGTTCGTGGGTGGTCCCACATTAAAAAAATTTTGTGTCATACGCACTTTAGTGGGGAGATTTGGTTTGTTTGTTTTATGGGTCATTTAATGCCGATAAAGTTTTGAAATAAATCAATTCTTAATGGATAATACAATTTTTTTATGAATACATTTTTCTATTTAACCCATAGATGGGACCCTAACAGGTACTACCACTCCGGGACAGAGTGGACCAGGGAGCAATGGTGATGAAGGGGTGCTCCACATTCCCCAAACCTCCAAAATTGGAACATCACCATCAGATAGAGTTTAACGTCATTCCCAGGACATGTAGACCCTCAGTTACCGCCTTCTAGCACCCATATGATAAAAAGGGTTGGAGCTTGCCATAAGGGCAATAGGGTTGGGAAAATCATATAGGGATAGGGCTTGACGTGACTAGCCAATTGATCGAAGGGGGCCTCTCCGACCGCCCGTCTAGCCCAAGATATGGCCAAAGTGGAGTATTGCATGTCATGAACTGTTAGTGGGGAGAGGGGTTAATACTACAACACTACCTTTCTTCTATAAGAATGGCTTTTGCATTAAATAACACACGAAATGCCATTAAACAAAGAGACCAAGACCGAGACCAATACCTATTGTTTTATTTACATTTTGGCTAAATATTTAATTTAAATCTTGGATTTTCTTAGAAATAAACGATACCCTATTATGGATGGTATTGTTACAATTCATGAGAGTTCATGAATGGTGAACGTGTCTGTAAGTTAGTTTTAAATAAAGTTCGTTAGATTTGAAAACCAGAGGTGGGTAGTTTTCCAATAACCGTTGGGAGTTATGATTGACATTTTAGATGACCCCAACTGACCCCCAGTACAGAGACGTGAGAGCAGTTAGTTTTAGAATTCAGATCGACCCAACTGTCAGGGAAGATTAGACTTGCTCCGGGTCGATCTCCCGCGCGGAATGGAATAATGGGCTAGATAAGTAATAAAAACTTAATCAACAAACTTAAAGTCTTGTTGGTTATTAAATATAAAACAAATACTAGCCCAAAGAATCCCAGTGAAGAAGAAAGAAGATTGAAGAACAGAAGAAATAGAAATCAACTTAACAACAAGATGGCAGCCATAGCAGATAGAAGAGAGGATAGCAGGAACCAGCAACAATTTCTCTGAATGTTTGAGATGAGGCTTTATGATTAGTATTATCTGCGTTATTCGGACTATTGTCCTCATCTTCATTGTTATTTGTCCAACGTTTCGGCCGATGTGCCCTCCGGCCTTCTTTAGGTATTTCTTGTCGGAAGGTTCCCGATTACGACTAGAAGGTTCCGAGTTTGAAAAGAAGGTTCCCGAGTCCGAGAAGGTTCCCGAGTCCGACAAGAAATAACTGAAGAAGCCGGAGGGCACATAAGCTGAATCGTTGTACAGATAACAATGAAGATGAGGACAATAGTCCGAATAACACAGATAATACTAACCAGCAACAAGTTAGTAGAGAAATTAAGTAATCCAATGAGACCATCCTCTCTAATAAGTCTCTCCCTCTCTCTCTCTCTCTCTCTCTCTCTCTCTCTTTCTCTCTCTGAACTCTCACACACACTCTCTCTCTTATCTATATGATTTTCCCAACCCCATTGCCCTTATGGCAAGCCCCAACCCTTTTTATCATATGGGTGCTAGAAGGCGGTGGCTGAGGATCTACATGTCCTGGGAATGACGTTAAACTCTATCTGATGGTGAGGTTCCAGTTTTGGAGGTTTGGGGAATGCGGAGCACCCCTTCATCACCATTGCTCCCTGGTCCACTCTGACCCGGAGTGGTAGTACCTGTTAGGGTCCCATCTATGGGTTAAATAGAAAACATGAGTTTATAAACAAAATTGTACTATGCATTAAGAATGAATTTATTTCACAACTTTGTCGGCATTAAATGACCCACCGAGGTTGATATGCCGTAAAACAACTCTGAACTCACTCTCTCTCTCTCTCTCTCTCTCTCTCTCTCTCTCTCTCTCTGTCTCTCTCTCTGAACTCTCACACTCGTTTATATACCCGATGTGGGGTATACAACATATTGGTATACAATAGTATTTCCCATAATGCCACTTCCTATACGGATACGCTTCCTGTAAAAGGAAGGAACCTGATTATCTCTGCAGCAGACATTGTTTGGGCAAGTTAATCATTACTCACGACACCAAATTTAATCACTGTTAGTCACATTAAACATTACGAAATTGAAATCGTCAGATGAGTGTGAACGGAAGCGTGGATTAATCGAATTATGGTGGCCAACGAGAGACGTTGGCGATCGATTGATTGATTGATTGATTTATACGGTCTATATTGAATTTCAAATCACTGGCTTGAAAAAAAATTCAATCGTTCAAATTAATTTCAGTAGCAAGAAAAGGCTGATTCCTAAACATTCCTTACCAAACTTTGGCAATTCCAGAATTCCACCGGCGATTCTTGCTATTAATCCAGTTTATAACACTGCTGTTCGCATCATTAACTCCTGTGGAGTAAATTCGTCTAATCAGATCCACTTTTAACATCACTGATTGAAACAGAAAATTACAGACGCATAAGTGAGGGAAAAGGTGAATGTATTCATTGATTAAGACGTGTTTTATACACCTGTTCTTGATTTGTACATGCTTTCGTGGACATATCGGTAGCAAGTTAGGATTTTCCCGAAAGTCAATCCTAGCCTAGAGTAAAATTCGGCACTTTAATTGTAGGTTGGTTTTTTTATCTAATGGCATATCAACCTTTATGGGTTATTTTATCTGAAATCTTTTTTGTACGTGCATATGATTTTTAGCAAATAGATTTAAGGGAGTAGTGTTATAGTTAAAGTCATAGGAAATGGACTCGTCGACTCGAGTGCGAATACAGGACGAAGCAACAGTTCACATAACGCTAATACCCTTGGGAAATGTATGGATCCAACTACTCTCCCTCTTGCTATACCTTTCCCAAGGATTTGAAATCGGGTCGACGAGTCCATTTCCTACGACTCTAACCATTACAGCACCCGCCCCCATACCTGTATAGTTTGGTTTCTTATTTCTTTCTTTTCGAAGTCCGTCGCAGACGACAATGACGTCTCCATATCTTCATTTGTGGACCCTATAGTGGCTCAATAGTCCAATTCTAGAATTGCAGTGAAAATTCCCATCTGCATTTGGTTGTTCATGACGACGAAGACGTCGCCGCTCTGCAGTCATGCTTATCTCAGTGTTGAGCTGCTTAGCTCCTGTGAGGCAGGTGTCTCGCCAACCCTGTTTGTTGGAGGCCAGATCTTCTACGCTTGAAGGTGTGATGTTACATTTCTTCAGCGTTGTCTTAATATTGTCTTTGAACCGCTTTTGGGGGGCTCCCGTCCTCCGCGTGTCATCTGTGAGTTAAATAGCAACTGCATTGTCTCAAATGATATTTAAGGAGAGTCGTTGGCCGAGAAAACTGTTTCTTGGGAGTCGAGAGTCACACGACATATGATTTCCGGAACAAGAATGTCTGATTCGTCGGCCTATTTTTCCAGTTGTCTCCATCGCTGTTGCTTTGAGAAGGCAGTGATCTGTGAGACCAGCGCATTTAATACGGTCGGCTTCCTCGCCTTTGCTGGCAGCGGAGCGTGAGAGTTGTGGCTGACGCCAGTAGATGCGAACGGGCGAATGTATTTACGCACGTGACGTCCCAGAAAATGCATTTGCCGCAAATAAATGGGAACGCCGTCATTCCATCCGGGTGCTTTCCGTCACGAGGATCTAGTCCGGAAGATTCAAAGATGGCGGACAAGTCCGCTTTGGCTAGGGCGTCCCTCGCGCCAAAATCAACTACTATACGTACTAACAAAAAATAGAAAATTAAAAATTTAAAAAACGCTCTCAGGGCGGTGTAAAAATAATTTTTGGAAATTATTACCTGAGAGGGGGAGATAAACATTAAATGTTAGAGGGTTTGTATCATACGTAAGTTAGTATCATAGGTAAGTAAAACCATCACAATTACTAAAGGAGCAAGAAAAGAAACAATATAATGGAAACCTAGTTCTTTGCTTTCAAATAAAATACTGTGTACATCTATTAACCATATTAAATAATTATTTTGAATATTTTACGCATAAATTTTACTCAAAATTGTTGGTATTTATTAATTTGTAAAATTTTTAGTTAATCACTTGTTACTGAAAAAAATGGGCAAGAGTAAAAATTATTTATTTCAAACTGATTACAGGGTTATTCTTTATTTTATGGATAAACAATTTCAGTATTGTGCCGTAAGCAGTGACGTCGTTTCGGTTACAGACAGATTAAGACCAAATCTCCATTATTAAAAAAGAAAAGAAAAATTTATACTATTTTTATTTTTCAGAATGTTGTCCTCATCGTTGTTGTGATATATAAAAACACAACGTTTCGTCCGTTGTAACCTCCTGTGTTCTTCTTGTACGTCCGAGCATAGCAATGATTCAAATTGGGAAAAATCATTTTGAATAGTTTGTCTGTTGAACAAACAAGGCGTTGAACACCTTACGAAGATCTTATCTATTAATAATGGAGATTCGCTTTCGGTTTTTGTCAGTAACAAAAATTACGTCACTGTTTACGTCACATTATCCCAATATCGTCATAACATAGAATAAATACACTCAAAATTTGAACATGCAACATTAGACAGTCCTCATTGCTTTTTTTAAACGGGTTTTAATAAATACATGACTGGTATTATATATCTATATATAGTTTGTTTTATTTTAATACATATTTAAAGTTTCCATTTCAAATTGTTTTATTTTTTAATCCTTTGATGAATTTGATGATTTTTACTTACTTAGGGTACAAACTCGCAGACATTGAATTTTTTACTCCCACCCCTCAGGCAATATGTTTCAAAAATGTATTTTTACATGTATTCCTATTTTAAATACACTCAAAATTTTAATATGCAACATTAGACAGTCCTCATTGTTTTTTAAAACAAGTTTTAATAAATACATGACTGGTATTATATATCTCTATATAGTTTTTTTTATCTTAATACGTATTTAAAGTTTACATTTCAAATTGTTTTATTTTTTAATCCTTTAATGAATTTGATGATTTTACTTACTTAGGGTACAAACTAGCTTACATTTAATTTTTTACTCCCACCCCTCAGGCAATATGTATGGAAAATCATTTTTACATCGCCCGGAGGGTGTTTTTTATTTTGTACTAGTTCAAATAAGAACGTAATTGTTTTTGAACGCATAGTAACCCGAGAAGCGTCACGATCATTTAAAAATTGTTTATTGGCATTAATTGGAAATTTAAAGAGTAAACTCCAATGGCATCAGTTATTCTGTAACACTGATACACCCTTTTTTTAAATGATAGGGACACTTCTTGTGACGTTTCTCAGATTCCTGGGTAAAAACAATGTCGTCATTGAATAATGTATGTAAAGCCACAGTTCAAACTTTCAGACAAATAAGAACATATATGTATGAATATAGAAAGGCAAAACACTATCAGAGAGGACCTGGGAGCAATGGTGACGAAGGGGTGCTCCACATTTCTAAAACCTCCAGAACTGGAACCTCACCATCAGATATAATTTAATTTATTATTCTTATTCATTCTTTAAAAAATGTGTTTAAAGATGAGTTTCAAAAAAGCTGAATACACAACAAGAATGAGGTAAAATAAGGAATGAAAGAACAAAACTCAGACAAAGATGTGTAGTATATTTAGCTGGAACGTTAAATTCCGCTTCCTCAGTCTTTATTGAATCATTAGGATCATACAAGTGTTTTATAGAAGGAGGGAGTAGGTAGGTGGGTAAGTTTTGTGGTGAAGGAAAGATTTGATTGGTTATAGGAGACATCTTTGGGGAAAATAAACTTACCCACCGATCTACATCTCCCTTCTATAAAACACTTGTATGGTCTTAATAATTCAATAAAGGCTGAGGAAGCGGGGTTTAGTATTCCTGCGAAATATACTACACATTTATGTCTGAGTTTTGTTCCTTCATTCCTTATTTTACCTCATTCTTTTTGGGTATTCAGCTTTTTTAAAACTCATCTTTAAACACATTTTTTAAAGAATGAATAAGAATAATAAATTGAATTATACCTGATGGTGAGGTTCCAGTTCTGATGGTTTTAGTCTGAGTTTTGTTCTTTCATTCCTTATTTTACCTCATTCTGTCGGATTCATTCCCATCGCATTTTCCTCACAACAAGAATGTACAAAACAAAACGTCTTCGGTATTATATATTCCAAGGATTTAAAAGCCGGTTACAAAAGAACAAAAACAAAGAAAACTTACTCAGGTCCGAATCAATATCGTACTTGAAGATGTTGCAATTTTATGTTCTGTCAGTATACAAGGTGTGTAAAAAAGTATAGAGATTATCGGTACTTTTGGACACACCGTGTATTCTGAGAAATTAACCTTCCATTCATTCTTCATGAATATCTTTGTAAATACAGTTTTAAAATCTGTACTTTTTGACACATCTTGTATTCTGAAAAATTAACGTTACATTTCTTGTTCATTCCTATCTTGGAAAATACAGCTTAAATCTCGATACTTTTTTGGCACACCTTATATATTACACGATTAAAGCGCTGTAAGATTTCTATCTTGGTAAATACATCTGTTAAAATTTGTACTTTTTGACACACCTTGTATTGTAAAAGAATAGTTTCATTTATTGTTCATTCCTATCTTCCGCCCTGTCGGCTGGGGCGTTAGAATGGACAGACAGAACATCTGCAGAAGGGTAAGACTCCCCCAATGGGGCCACTTGTTGGCCGTGGGTGGCGACCCGTGATGCTTAAGGATAGAGCCCAGGTGGATGAGCAGTTCATGCAATACTCCACTTTGGCCCTATCTTGGGCTAGGCGGTCGGTCGGAGAGGCCCCCTCCGATCAATCGGCTGGTCACGTCAAGCCCTAGCACCTATATGATTTTCCCAACCCTATTGCCTTTATGTCAAGCCCCAACCCCTTTTTATCATATGGGTGCTAGAAGGCGGTGGTTGCAGGTCTACATGTCCTGGGAATGACGTTAAACTCTATCTGATGGTGAGGTTCCAGTTCTGGAGGTTTGGGGAATGTGGAGCACCCCTCATCACCATTGCTCCCTGGTCCACTCTGACCCGGAGTGGTAGTACCTGTTAGGGTCCCATCTATGGGTTAAATAGAAAAATGTATTTATAAAAAAATTGTATTATCCATTAAGAATTGATTTATTTCAAAACTTGATCGGCATTAAATGACCAACTGAGGTTGATATGCCGTAAAACAAAACAAAACAAAACAATTCCTATCTTGGTAAATACAGATTCAGTCTCGATACTTTTTTGACACACCTTGTATACACAATTACAGCGATGTAAGCTTTGTATCTTCGTAAATACTGTTTTAAAATTTATACTTTTTGACATACCTTATATTGTAAAAAATTACGTTACATTTATTGTTCATTCTCATCTTGGTAAATACAGCTTCAATCTCGATACTTTTTTGACACACCTTGTATATTACACAATTACAGTGAGGTATTTCCTTGTGATATTTGAAAAAAAAAAAAGAAAAAAATGAAGATAACGGAGTGTTTGGTTTCGAGGATTTGTTCTCTTTGTTACATTGGAAGCTATTAAAGAATTGGCGTCAGTTGTTGAGATTAAGAAAAATGTAATTAAAGATTTAAATAATTAAAGCTGATAAAGAAAAAGAAGAAAAATGGAGAAAAAAACCAAAAAAAAACCAAACAAAAACAAACCAAAAAAGAAAAAAAAACAACAACAAACAAACCAAAAACAAAGCAAAAAGTGTGATAAAAAGCTTATCTTTAGAGAAAGCGATTTCTGTATCAAACGTTTTTGTTCTTTAATTGTCCCGCGCTATTTTCACTATTCATTTTAATTGCAAAGAATTAAACAGGAATTTTATAGGTTGCTCTTGTTTCTACGTTGCCTATATTTTTTTTTACTTCTCTCTTTTTGATTTTAATAGGTCATTTGATTAGCATTAAAAAAACGAGATCACTGAACGTGATTGACAAAATACTTTTACAACGATCAGCTAATTCCGAACAGCTTACAAGTGTTATAAAGCCCTGTCGGCTGGGGCTTTACAATACACCAGCTGAACCTCTGCAAAGGGTAAGACCCTCTCCTAATTGGGCCAGCCTGTTCACTGGGGTTCGCTACCCGTGATGCTTAAGGATGGGACCCATGTGGCTAAGTAGTCCATCACATACAACAGTCCACTTTGGCCCTTACATATATATATATATATATATATATATATATATATTATATATATATAGAGAGAGAGAGATAGATAGATAGATAGATAGATAAAAGGGTATGAAAACACACAACGTTGTTAAAATGAATATATTTTTATATCATTTTCATTGCTAATATTGATAATATTTCGATTCATAAAAAATCATCATCAGAGCATAATGATAATTAGGTCCGTTTTTAGATGTAAATGTTTTTAATCCGGACTCATCGAGAGAGAAGCAGAAAATACACACACACACACACACACACAACATATATATATATATATATATATATATATATATATATATATACATTGTATATATACACATATATATGTACATTATATATATATACATATATATACACACGTTATATATATATATATATATATATATATATATACATATATATATATTCACACACATTATATATACACATTATATATATCTATATATATACATATATATAATATATATATATATATATATATATATAGAGAGAGAGAGAGAGAGAGAGAGATAGATATATATTAATAAGTCATCCACAGACACGTGTTTAGGCGTTTCACACCTCTTCAGTGTGGCTAGACACAACTATCTTTGGCTAGGGTCAAACTCAGACTGACCGTTTGGCAGAGTATCTAATCCCCTCGGCCAATGACAGCTGTAGCGGGGACTGGTGTTTTTTAAAATATTAAGTACATAGGTTTGTTTATGTATTTTACGGTCACTGAGAGATCAAATTTCCGGGGAAACGATCATTGCTTTTATGCTTAGTAGTGAGAGTTAATTTAAATTACCAATTAGAGAGCTCAGACCAAATTTATGGGAGCATATATATATATATATATATATATTGGTTTGGAGGTTGATTTTGAAGGCAATCACAATGCAGATGTAAAGAAAAAATAATAAGGTAACAATGGTGTTGTGTGTAAACCTGTATTTTATTCTTGAATTTTCGAGATAAAATCTCTTTTTCAGAAGATCACTGGAACTGAAATCGTCTTGTTATGGCATTTCTAGTTAAATAAAAACATTTTTTTTTTAAATGATGTTATTTTTTATAACCGTATTCTCGTGTTGCATGTTTACGTGAATGCGTTTATTTTGTTTGTACAATATACATATATATGTATATATGCCATCCACATACACGTGTTTTGAAGTTTACTTCTCATCAGTGTGGCTTTACTTTAACAGCTACCTCTAGCCGGGATTGAAACCTGACTGAATTTTTGTCTGCCAAGTCTATTACCCATGCGGCTATTATATTATATATATATAAACACTCATTATATATATATATATACACATTATAGATATACACGCACATTATATATATATATATATATATATATATATATATATATATCCTAGCAAAAGTACCCAGTCCATGACCGGACAAACATTTTTTTAAACCAAATTTTGTGTGTTTCTAAGTTATAAGCATATTAATCTGTATGCAAGATTTCGAAACTGAGTGACACATTTTTTTTTGTGTTATAAGTCGACACGTACATACCAAAGTTCCTTATATACACATATAATATATATATATATAATATATATATATATATATATATATATATATATATATATATATAGCAAAAGTACCCAGTCCATGACCGGACAAACATTTTTTTAAACAAAATTTTGTGTGTTTCTTAGTTGTAAGCATAATAATCTGTATGCAAGATTACGAAACTGAGTGACACCTTTTTTTTGTGTTATAAGTCGACACGTACATACCAAAGTTCCTTATATATATATATATATATATATATATATATATATATATATATATATATATATATAATTTCTACTTGAAGGTAGAGCATCTTCTTTTTGCCGTCAATTATACATAAACCATAAAGCTGAATGTAGCCTGAGAATAGAAACTAAAACAATCAGAGGCAACGGATTTAGAATTTCGGAGGTCGCCGGATGAGTCAGCTTGACTGAGTTTTGCGTTGCCTCAAGATGGATTCGACCAGGGCGGCACTTGGCCAGATCCAGAGTAGAAAATTCCTCGGCTTACATTAGGCTCGTACCTTCGGCTGGTTCTTCACTGTCTTCCACCTCTTTCTCGCTGCTTATTAAGATCGCGCGCTTTTTCTATTAATGTCTTCGCTCGAAATATACAATTTCGCTTATCTCGATATATCGTTGTTAATAGGGATCTTGTTCTTCTTACTCACTTGGGTGTTCACTTTTTTCTCTCTCTCTGAATAACACAATGCTTTCCTCCTTTTTCTATTCCACCCTCTATCTATTTATCTATCTATCTATCTATTCATATGTATCTTCCTATGTTCTTGATCTATCTATCTATCTATCTATATCTATCTATCTATCTATCTATCTGTCTGTCCTTGATCTATCTATCTATTCATATCTTTCTTCCTGTGTTCTTGATCTATCTATCTATCAATCTATCTATCTATCTATCTATTCATATCTCTTCCTATTTTTTGGTCTATCTATCTATCTATCTATGTTCTTGGTCTATCTATCTATCTATCTATCTATCTATTCATATCTATCTTCCTATGTTCTTGATCTATCTATCTATCTATCTGTCTATCTATTTCTTGATCTATCTATCTATCTATCTATCTATCTCTATCGTTTCATATCTATCTATTTATGTTCTTGATCTATCTATCTATCTATCTATCTCTCTATCTCGATCTGTTCATATCTACCTATCAATCAATTCATCTATCTATCTATCTATCTATCTATTTGTTCATATCTATCTACCTATCAATCAATCTATCTATCTATCTATCTATCTCTTCCGCTGTCTGTCTGTCTGTCCCCCCTCTCTCTCTCTCTCTCTCTGTCTCTATCTATCTGTCTGTCTCTGTCTGTCTGTCTGTCTGTCTGTCTCTCTCTGTCTCTCTCTCTGTGCGTTTGTATATGTAAATATGACTACACACTTGCAGAGGGGTAAAACCTCTCCAATGGGACAACCTGTTGGCCGTGGGTGGCGAACTGTGATGCTCATGGACGGAATACTAGTGTCTGAGCAGTCATTGACATGCAACACTCTACTTCGGCCCATATTTAGGCTTGGCGAGTGGTCGGACAGGCCTCCTGCAATCAATCGGCTGGTTCTGCCAAGCCTAGCACCTATATGATTGTCCCAATTCTATTGCCCTTATGGCAAACTCTCAAACTGTTTTATAATATATGTACTAGAAAGCGGTGGCTGGGGGCCTTGGTGTCATGTGTATGATGTTAAATTGTATCTAATATTGAATTTCCAATTCTGGAAGTCTGGTGAGTGTGGAGTACCCCTTCATCGCCATTAATCCCAGGTCCACTTTGACTCAGAGTGGTAGTACCTGTTAGGATTCCGTATATGGGCTAAAAATCTAAAAAATTGTTTTAAAGAATTGAGTTTAGATTTTTTTAAAAGTTTGATTCCATATCAAGAATCAATAAAGACAAAATCCTACCAAGCAACCATTTTCTCTCTTCTCTTAATAGAGTGGCTATTAATTAAAAAAGATTGATTAATTGATTGATTTTAACGGCATTTCAACCCGTCCAGTTTTATTTTATGCCAAACGGTAGATTGTGAGGATGGTCAAATTTATTGTCTTGTCTTTTTTCAAGAATTTTTATTGATTTTGACATTAGGTTGTTTGCAGTTTTTTGTTGCTAAGTGGATTGGAACCTTCTTTTTAAATTCGTGAAACTTCTTGTTGCAATCGAGAGCCATCACGAAACTTTGAATAAAGGGTTGGGCTCAAAGTTCCGTGATGGCTTGCGATTACAACAAGAAGTTTCCCGAGTTCGAAAAGAAGGTTCACGAGTTCGAGAAGGCTCCCGAATCCGACAAGAAATATCTGAACATGGACAGGGGGCACATCGGCGGAAATGTTGTACAGATAGCAATGAAGATGAGGAGAATAGTCCGAATAATCTAAATAATACGGTTATTTTTGTTTCTGTGCTTGTTTTCTAGAATTTTGAGTATATAGAAGTGCGTTAGTCTTGTATGACCAATGCGTAATCGAGACACAATTACTTGTTCCTTTCTAGACTTCCTTAAAGTTGGTCTCCAGCCTTCCAAAGTGGGTTTGATTAGAAACAGTTTATTGTGGATGTTATTCCAGTGTTGATGCCATTTTGTATGAAGGGATCTATTAATTTTATGTTTCACACTCACATCAGAAAGCATTATTTTAAAGCAAACAATATGAAAGATCTGTTTGAAAACGTCAACATGGAGAATATTCTCTCTTTTTTTAGGGAAATAAAATTATACCATAGAATATAGACATGAAACAAATCAATACCATACAACATAATCCCCAATAATGCTAACACATTGTTAAAACCAATTACTAAAAAGTATAAATATAAATACACGATATGTATCACTTCCAAACCGTTAGGCATGACATAACACCAGACGGGTTGATATGCCGTTAAAATCAACAAACAAACTAGAATTTTTTTATTGTTGCCAACATGTTGCTACGTACAACGGCTAGTGAGATGTGCTGCATTGAAACTCTAGTTAATAAATCTCGTCCTTCGGCGCAAGAAGCCCTTCGTCCAATCTGCTGAAGTAAGGGGTTGGTGGGTTGGCGGATAATACCGGAAATTTCAACGGTGCCAAGGGATAAGATAAACCCGTCTGAAAAGAGACGCTTGTTTGGCCAGTTTGCAATCTTCGGCAACCCAGGTGGTCGATTCCGTGGCCAGGGTTGACGTGACGAGATTACCACAAAGTAACGTATCACTTCAGGTTGAATCCCGTACGAGTGACTCACCATTCTCGATAGGGAAAAAGCGTAAACCGACCAGGTCGCTCACTGTCTCCTTGGTCGAGGCCAACGTGTTCAGTTCGTGGTGGTATATCTGTGGCAGCAAGGTGTCTTTTTTATATGTTCTATGCCATCTTTCTTATCTAGCTAGTCATAAATGATGGGCAAAAGAAATGGACCACCTCACCAAAGAATTAATAACAATATTTTTTATTAATACAACTGTTTAACTCAGTCGCTAGAGCGCCCGCCTAGGAACCACAAGTTTCCTGGTTCGATATTGGCCCTCGCCAACTCAGTGCCTGAGTAACACAGGGATATATGGGGTTGTGAGGAGCTGATGGTAGGTGTATGGCACAACCTCATACACAAAATAATTCTAGTACTAGTGAAAAGGGGATAGATTCCTTCGATGTCTGGCTGATACCGAAAATAGGGCACCCCGATGACTTTTAGTTTTTCATCATCATCAGGTCGCCTATAAGTGGCCCATTGAGAGGGTATTTTACACCTTAGAAATCACAAGAATCCGGGTTCGATGTCAGCCCTCGCCAACTCAGCGTATGAGTAGCTCAGGGATCTGTGCGGTAAAGTGAGGAACTGATGGTAGGTGTGGCGCTCCACCTCAGACGCAAAATAATCTCCATGGTCTAGCCCTAGTGAAAAGAGGATAGACTCCCTCGCTGTCTGGCTGATACCGACTTTAGGCCAACCCGACGACTTTACTTACTTATTTACACCTCTGCAGATGTATTCTACTGCCCAAGCGAAAGGGCGGCTGAATGGGGGAGTTATCCAACTCCAAGGAAGCAAGTGCTCCGGGTTTTTATCAGACAACAGTAGGACCGGTTTATCAGGAATAAGTGAATTCTGGAAAGATATCAACAGAACAAGGAAAGTGAGGGCGTCCTACGTTTAACGCAATAAGGAAATGACCGGTAACTGAAGGGGATCTTAATTAACTAACGAGAGAGAACATCGGTTGTAATCACATCGAAATTCAGCGCTGATGAAGCACAACCCATCAGTCAACGAACCACAACAGAATGCAATATATTCTATGGAAGCGCGATTGGGTAATCGTTATCATCGTAGGAAATGGACCTGACGAGAGGAGTCCAAAATCTGGACGAGGCTGTTTGAATTTCACATAACACTAATGTTACATAATTATTAGATACCTAATATTTATGGCAATAGTGTAGAAATCAAAATGGCCGTTATAAGCTACAGCCCACGGCCTTGAAGGATGAGTGACAAGGCTTGACTCAGTCCTAACCTTCCGGTGGATACCATGAGAACCGGTAGAGAGGACCCTCTCTTCCGGTTTAGATAGTAAGTAAGTTTCAGTCAGTTAGAAGGTAGGAGCCGAGCTCGTAGGATGTAAGTCTCACCTGCGCAGATGTCTGGGTTGGGGATTGAAAATAAAGTAACATCAAAGTAAATCGAAGTCTTGTGTTTATTACCTAAAAACTAACAGGGCTTCTGATAAGGAGAAATCCCTAACAGAAACCAGATCCGAAGTCCCCAAGAAAGTCCAGACCTTAGAAGAGACCAGACCAAGATAGATGAAGAAATAGCAAAGCCGGTCAGAAGAAAATACGACCAAAGATAAGAATTTAAGAAAGGGTATGCAACACTAATACCCTTGGAAAAGGTATTAATTCTTGGAAAAAAACATGACAATACATCTTGCCATACCTCAACAATTTACCTTAAGAAGTTGGGCTCTTTAACCTTGATAAGTCACGGATCTAGGAGAAGGACAACTCTGAATTCAAACAGGTTTTAGAACATGTCAGACAGTCTTTATTGTTGAACACATTTAAATAGAATTTGATAAGTTTGCTCTAATTAGACAATGTTTTTAGAACACAGATAGCATAAGAGAGATATTTTTATATATCGGTATCTCTATTACCTCTAACATTACCCAACACATAATCCAACGTCATAACAGAATAAATATACTCAAAATGTGAGCATGCAACGTTAGACAATCGTCATTGTTTCAATAAATAGATTCCCGGTCTTATATATTTATATATAGATTGTTTTATTCTAATATAATATTTAAAGTTATCGGAACTGTTTCCATTTCAAATTGTCTTTCTTTCTTTTTTCTTCTTTAGAAAAAAATTGACGATTTACATACTTATGGTACACACTCAATGAAATTGAATTTTCAGCTCCTGTCCCCTCAGACAATATCTTTCAA
>CM042161.1:57589197-57611697 GCA_023376005.1 Doryteuthis pealeii | reverse complement strand
TGTCCCATCTAGCATATTCTCTAGGCGCTTCGTTAGAGTCCAGGTAGTGCAGCCGTACAGTAACACTGAGACTACTACCGCTTGGAAGAATTTTCGCTTTAATTTGTCAGCGAGATCTGATTTCCCTATCACTGATATTTTTTTTTACAGCAGCCATGCCTTTCCTATGCGTGCATTGACGTAATATGCATTTCACGAGAATCCTGTACATTTTTCCCCATTACCTCAAACATACTAGAGAAAGTCAAAAGTGTTTTTCAAAATATTAATATGGGTTAGTTTTCTGCGCATTAGCTCATCGGTAGCGCATCCGCCTTGGAATCCAAGGTTCTTGTCTCGATACCGGTTCACGCCAACTCACCGTATGAGATTATGTAATCTGACCTGTGCGATAAAATTGGGAGCTAACTGTAGTTGGAAGCCATGGTGTAATGGTTAGAGTCGGATGAAATGGACTCGTCGACTCGAGGTCAAATCGTGGACGAAGCTAGAGTTCACATAGCGCTAATACCCTTGTGAAAGTTATGAATCCAAATACTCTCTCTCTCTCAGCTATGGTTAAATAGTAGGGCAGACTGGGTTCTTTGACCTTTATTAGGCAACCAGTCTAGGAGAAGGAAAACTCTGAATTCAAACCTGTTAAACTCCGCTTGGGTGGTTTCTACTAGTCGTACAATACATCTTGTCGATGCATACAGGTTGGTTGTCAGTGATGCACTATCATCATCGCGGATTACCGGTTCTTGGCATCATATCGACTCCAATAGCAACCCCAGCTTGAATCCTGTATTTTCAAGCTGCCACCCTGTAGCTACGTGCTGCTAGTATTGACATTTTGCTACAAATAAACTTCACAAGAATTCGAACTCTTAAATAGGGAAACCACAGTCAATTTGGGCCAATGAAAAATCCACCCCTCCTACCACAACTCTGTAATGAAATCAACTGTTCATCTCGGTTTTATGGATTCTGCTTGTGTTAAGTTCGCCCTTCTATGAATTTAATTGATTTTATCTCTTCTATTTTTCTATTTTTGAATCTATTTGAAACGAATGATATGGATGGAAAAAAAACTATTTGTTACAAATGTATTTATAATGTATCTTCCCCTCAAAACTATATGTAATAGAATAGACTCAGTCCTAATTAGTGATCTATTTCACTAACTCAGAAAAAATATCCCTGGTCCTGCGCTTACTGTCTGGCTGATACCGATACTAGGCTACTCCGCTAACATTATTATTATATCATGTAACTGAGAGCCGGGGAGTAATGGTTATCCTTGTAAGAAATGGACACGGTGACCAGTTCAAATCCTGGAAGAACCTGTACATATTCTTTCACACACAATATTTTTGGAGAGATCATGGGATATCGGTTATCATCACTGGAAATTGACCCGGTGGCGCGAGTTCAAGCCCTTGACGGGTATGAAAAAGCTGTGGATATAACCATTTCCCCAGCTATGTCTAAATAGTAGGAAGGCTGGGCTCTCTAACCTTGATAAGTCAACGGGTCTAGAGAAGGAAAACCCTGAATTCAAATAACATGTCAGACAGCCTTTACTGTTCAACACATTCAAATTGAATGTGATAAGTTTGCTGTTACTAGACAATGTTTTTACAACACAGATAACATAAGAGAGATATTTTCAAATATCAGTATAGATATAAATAAAAATATGATAATATACTTACCTTTACTCTAACAATATCGCACTCAAAGCGATTGCCTTGCAACAAACAACTGCAGACAATATATTGTCAAAATCAAAAAGAATAATTGGAAAAAAACATCACAATAAATCTGACCATATCTCACAATTTACCTATTGGCATAAAATAACCCCGGACGAGTTGACATGTCGTTAAAACCAAGCAATAACTTGGAGGCCATGATGTAATGGTCAGTCGGAGGAAATGGACTCGTCGACCCGAGTTCAAATATTGGACGAAGCTGCTGTAGTGACTAGAACTCTCCTGTGCCTTCGGGGACAGGAAGTAGAAAAGGTAACGTCCCTTGTCAGGTTGGGTGAAGAACCCTCTTTACGGTTTTGGTACCAACGTGTGAGCCTCGTAGAAACGAGCTCTTGTCTCAGTCTCTTGTGACTGAAGGAACTTTCCCCTCAGTGAGGGAGTAACAACTGTAGACCCAACCTGACCCCCCCCTCAACAGGGGAGATATATGAACTGTAAGTACTGCCCCTGAGTACTTTGTTATATTGACTGTTATAGAATTTATATGTGAATAAATAAGGTTAACAGTACATGTGCTTTCCCTTTCGTCTTTACTTTCTGTGAACTTACCTTTTTCCTAATAGACTGTAGGCAGCTATTCCTACACAGCCGTTCACCTAACGCTAATCCAGCCCTAGTGTAAAATCCGTCACTTTAATAGTAGGTTGGTTATTTAAATTTAATGGCATATCAACCCTCATGGGTTATTTTATCTAAAATCTTTTTTGTGTGTGCATATGATTTTTTTAGCGAATAGTTTGTAAGCCGTGGTGTAATGGTTAGTGTCATAGGAAATGAACCCGTCGACCTGAGTTCAAATATTAGAAGAAGCTGCCATTCACATAGTGATGATACTCTTGGGAAAGGTATGAATCCAACTACTCTCCCTCCAGCTTTGGGTAAATACTAGGTCAGACTGGACTCTTTAACCTTGGTTAGGCAACCAGTCTAGGAGAAGAAAAACTCGGAATTCAAAGCTGTTTAACTCCGCTTGGGGTGGTCACTACTGGAATAGGCTCAGTCCTAATTAGTGATCTATAAATGAAAATCAATAAATTAATCAGTTGTGATCCTCTTAAAAATGACCTAACGCCCCCTCCTGCTTTTGGCGGAGGGGTTGGTGAATACATAAACACAATATTCACTGTTTCTCTTGCTTGTCCGTCAATATCATCGCCCACAGCGATGCTTTTCGGCATTACTTCTATCTTTAAGAGTTTTAAGTATTGTTTGGCTCTTCTCGAATGTAGACATGATGGTTCTCCCAAAATACCTATTAATCAATACGTTTGATCCAGTCGTTCATGTAAAGTCCCAAATAGGCGAGGTCTTTGAGAATTCATAGAAATTCCAGTGCAATTCTTGTGAAACGAAAAACACCAGCTGCTTTTGATATGCGTCAGTAAGAATTGGTTCCCTTCTTCGATTCAACTCGGATCGGGCACATCTCCCATGGCAACCATAGCTCTTTGGTATTCTCGTTTTAGATTCCAATCTCATCTAAAAGACCTAAAGGTATGAAAAGTACGCGCGGAAATATCGCTTTTCCGAAAAGAAGACGAAACCGAAGAGTCACTAGCAGGAATTCCGTCTCAATAGGTCCATTATCCTTCTTTGCTATTGGAATAACGGAACCAGAAAAATATCCTTCAGCGAATTAAGAACAAAATGATGATGATGATGATGATGATGATGATGATGATAATGTAGATAATGATGTTGATGATGATGTTGATGATGATGATGGTGAGTAAGAAGAGAAGGACGAAGGAGATTATGTGAAAAAAAAGAGCAAAGGAAAAGAAAGGAGGGGGAGGATGAGGAGGCAGGATGTGTAAGATCGATTAAAGAAAGAGAGTAAGAGAACAAAATGATGATGTAGTTAATGATGTTGATGATGATGATGTTGATGATGATGTGTGTAAGAAGAGGAGGAGAAGGAGATTATGTGAAAAAAAGAGCAAAGGAAAGGAAGGAGGGGGAGGAGGGGGGAGGAGGGGGAGGCAGGATGTGTAAGATCGATTAAAGAAGAGAGTAAGAGAAAAAATGATGATGTAGTTAATGGTGTTGATGATGAGGATGTTGATAATGATGATGATGATGATGATTTGTAAGAAGAGGAGGAGGAAGGAGATTATGTGAAAAAAAGAGCAAAGGAAAAGGAACGGGTAGGAGGATGAGGTGGCAGGATGTGTAAGATCGATTAAAGAAAGAGAGTAAGAGAACAAAATGATGATGATGATGACGATGTAGATAATGCTGTTGATGATGATGGTGAGGGAGAAGAGGGTAAGAAGGAGATTATGTGAAAAAAGAGCAAAGGAAAAGGAAGTGTGAGAGGATGACGGAGTAGGATGAGTAAGATCGATTAAAGAAACGAAACGAAGAGAAGAAGGAAATTTAGAAGAGAAAAAGAGAGACAGGAGAGTTAAAGAGGGAAGAATGAAAAAAAGCACGAAGGAAAAAGAGATGGAAAGACGAACTAAGAAAGGAAGGAAGGAAGGAAGGAAGGTGAAGAAATTTAGAAGAAGAGAGAAAAGAGAGACAGAGAGTTAAAGAGGAGAATGAAACAAAAGCACGAAGGAAATTTAGAAGAAGAGAAAAGAGAGACAGGAGAGTTAAGAGGAGGAAAAAAAAGTACGAAGGAAAAAGAGATGGAAGGAAGGAGAAGGAAGGAAGGAAGGAAGGAAGGAAGGAAGGAGGTGAAGAAATTTAGAAGAAGAGAGAAAAGAGAACAGGAGAGTTAAAGAGGAGAATGAAAAAAGTACGAAGGAAATTTAGAAGAGAGAAAGAGAGACAGGGAGTTAAAGAGGAGAATGAAAAAAAGCACGAAGGAAAAAGAGATGGAAAGAGGAACTAAGGAAGGAAGGAAGGAAGGAAGGAAGGTGAAGAAATTTAGAAGAAGAGAGAAAAAGAGAAACAGGAGAGTTAAAGAGGGAAGAATGAAAAAAATACGAAGGAATTTAGAAGAAGAGAGAAAAAGAGAGACAGGGGAGTTAAAGAGGAAGAATGAAAAAAGTACGAAAGGAAAAAGAGATGGAAAGAGGAACTAAGGAGGAAGGAAGGAAGGAAGGAAGTGAAGAAATTTAGAAGAAGAGAGAAAAGAGAAACAGAGAGTTAAAGAGGGAGAATGAAAAAAAGCACGAAGGAAATTTAAGAAGAAGAAAAAGAGAGACAGGAGAGTTAAAAGGGAGAATGAAAAAAGAACGAAGGAAATTTAGAAGAAGAGAGAAAAAGAGAACAGGAGAGTTAAAGAGAGAGAATGAAAAAAGCACGAAGGAATTTAGAAGAAGAGAGAAAAAAGAGACAGGGGAGTTAAAAAGGGAGAATGAAAAAAAGTACGAAGGAAAAAGAGATGGAAAGAGGAACTAAGGAGGAAGGAAGGAAGGAAGGAAGGAAGGTGAAGAAATTTAGAAGAAGAGAGAAAAGAGAAACAGAGAGTTAAAGAGGGAGAATGAAAAAAAGCACGAAGGAAATTTAGAAGAAGAGGAAAAAGAGAGACAGGAGTTAAAAGGAGAATGAAAAAAGTACGAAGGAAAAGATAGAAGAGGAACTAAGGAAGGAAGGAGGAAAGGAAGGAAGAAGGTGAAGAAATTAGAAAAGAGAGAAAAAGAGAAATTTAGGAAGAGTTTAAGAGGGAAGAATGAAAAAAGCACGAAGGAAATTTAGAAGAAGAGAGAAAAAGAGAGCAGGGAGTAAAAGGGAGATGAAAAAACAACGGAAGAAAAAGAGATGAAAAGAGGAACTAAGGAAGGAAGGAAGGAAAGGAAGGTGAAGAAAAATGATATAATGTGAGCAATCATTATCATCAGTCTCATGATTTCTCTTCAGCAGAGGCAACATCAGTGAAAGAAAGGAAGAAAGAAAGAGAGAGAGGAGAGAGAGAGAGAGAGAGAGAGAGAGAGAGAGAGAGAGAGAGAAGGGGGGGAGGGGAATTGGGAAGACGGAAGGAAAGAAGGAGGAAGGAGAAGTATTGTAATAGTTAGCAAACTAGTCCGCGCCGATCCATTACTACTGAATAGCGAATTTGATCCTGGCTGGATGCCTCATACTTCAACCCTTGTGTCACATCCTACCCACGGCGAAAAACGGGTTTGATAAATACCAACCTTTTATACACGCATTTTTGTAATGGTTAGCAAGTTAGTCTCACAAATCCATTACAAGTGAACAGCGAGTTTGATCCTTGGTGAATGGTATATATTTGCCGCCTTGTGTCACATCCTACCCATGGCGAACGGGTTAGTCAAATAATTGCTAAACAGTCTTGTCCAGGAATTGAAATCGGAGCGCCACAACTGTTCTGGCATGGACGCTTAAAAAGACTAAGCGCAGCGCGAATCTAGAAGAGAGAAAGAAAGAAGAAGAAGAAGAAGAAGAGGCAAGAAGAAGAAGAAGGAGGAGGTGACAAAAAGAAGAAGAAGAAGAAGGAGAGGTGACAAAAGAGAAGAAGAAGAAGGAGGAGGTGACAAAGAAGAAGAAGAAAGAAGAAGGAGAGGTGACAAAAAGTGAAGAAGAAGAAAGAAGAAGAAGGAGGAGGTGACAAAAAGAAGAAGAAGAAAAGAAGAAGGAGGAGAAAAAGAAGAAGAAGAAGAAGAAGAAGAAGAGGAGTGACAAAAGAAGAAGAAGAAAGAAGAAGAAGAAAAGAAGAAGACAGAAGAAGAACAAAAGAAGAAGAAGAGAAGAAAAGGTGAAAAGAAGAAGAAGAAGAAAAGAGGGTGAAAAAGAAGAAGAAGAAGAAGAAGAAGAAGAAGAAGGTGACAAAGAGAAGAAGAAGAAAGGAGGAGGAGGTGACAAAAGAAGAAGAAGAAGTTGACAAAGAAGAAGAAGAAGAAGAAGAGGAGGTGACAAAAAGAAGAAGAAGAAGAAGGTGACAAAAAGAAGAAGAAGAAGAAGAAAAGAAGAGAGAAAAAAAGGAGGAGGTGACAAGAAGAAGAAGAAGAAGGTGAAAAGAAGAAGAAGAGGAGGAGGTGACAAAAGAGAAAAGAAGAAGAAGAAGAACTGATAAGTGAAAAGAAAAGAATGTGACAAAGAAGAAAAAGATGAAGAAAGAACAGAAGAAAGAGTAGAAAAAGTGAGAAAGAAGAGAAGAAGAAGAAGAAGAAGAGAACCCAAAGGAATAAGAAGAAAGAAGACAAAGAAGAAGAAGAAGAAGAAGAAGAAGAAGAAGAAGAAGAAGAAGAAGAAGAAGAAACTAGGAAAAGAGTTCTCAAGAAATGCTTGAATTAGGATAATATAATGTAAGTAAATATATAATCATGAAAAAGGAAGAAAAAACTCATGTGAAAAAAAAACTGTTAAAAAGAAAAAAGTAATTTAAACAAGACAGAATCCCAAAAAATAGAGAAAAAAAATCTCGGAGACTGAATGGCTCAGTCGGGTCCCAGATCGAAAACTAAAACTCAACCGGCTGACATCCATCGATAACAGCGAGAAACAGATTCAACGACTAAAGAATACGGTCAATATCTGAAAAGAGGTTCAGCTATTCATGACGGTTTTCTACAGATACAATAGGTCCAGGTCTCAGCTCTCTGTCGACCAAGAATTTCCCAAAAGATTAAAGCCTTTTTCCGATGGATAAATTTTTAAACAAATATATGACGCTTACTAACCAGAATATTTTTAATTGATACAATAGGTCCAAAGGTTTCAACTCTTTATTGACCAAGAATTTCCCGAGAGACTAAAATCTTTTTCCCATAGATACATTTTTAAAAACAAATATTTGACGTTTAATTATAGAATATTTTTAATTGATACAATAGGTCTAAATGTTGCATGTATCCATTAATTATTGATTAACTAATTATTTTGAATATTTTACACATAAATTTTACACATAAATCGTAAACTTCTTAATTAACCTCTTGATACTGAAAAAAATGACGATTTCTTGTTTGTAAGTAATTTTCTCGTAAAATTCAATACGTTAGAAAACTTTAAATATATATCTTATTATAATGGAGATTGTGTGTTTTTCTGTCTGTAACCGAAACTATATTCCTACTCAAGTCACAATTCTCTTAGTTATTGACATCACATGCTCCATGATTGTATTTTTATCTAAACCTCAATTATTAATAAAATTGTCTTACATTATTAATACTGTTAACTATGTCTACATACTGACAACATGCAATTATATTTATATATACAACAAAATAGCGGTTTACAGTGTGAACGGGAAGACTAATTTGCATATTAATATTAAAAATCGAATTTAATAAATTGTGCTTAGTATTATTGATTTCTAACTGTTTGGTTTTATTTTAATGAATATAAGCAAAAATCTCTTCAATGAATCTTAAATGAAATCCATTAACAAGATAAAATAACTGTCATTTTATTCTTTACTTCCTCTTTTAACTAAATACTTAAATTAGAAAAAATAACAATGAAAGATGAGAGTGATGGAAGAGTAAGTTTCAGTTGTTCCATTTTTTATTATACCCCCTCTGTTTCAAATCTTTTATTAAACTCTCTCTGTTTCAAATCTTTTTATCTGTATTCTTATTTAGTTTCATTAGCCTTTCTAATTTAATACAATATTTTATTACATTAAAAGTTAAATACTTGCACCCGGAGGGTGCATATATTTGCTAGTTAAAAAAAAAAATGTTGTGGAGAAACCAGTTGCAGTTTAGTTTGTGTGTTTATTTAGTTGGTTATTTGAATGTTATAGTGAGTCAACCCATGGCTTATTTTATGCCTAAGGCATGGGTATTCAGTCTTGTTTTAAACTCATTTTCTATCTATTTAACCCATCGATAGAACCCTAACATATACTACCACTGCGGTTAAAGTCATGGGAAATGGACTCGTCGCCCCGAGTTCAAATCCTGGACGTGGTAATTGCATTTTACTTAGCGCTAATACCCTTGGGAAAAGATATGAATCATACTCTCCCTCTAGCTATGGGTAAATAGCAGGGCAGACTGGATTCTTTAACCATGGCTAGGTAACCAGTCTAGGAGAAGGAAAACTCTGAATTCAAACCCGTTGAACTCCGCTTAAGAAATTGACCTTGTGTCGTATCCTGCTCGTGCGGGGGAGTTGGTAAATATATATACTACCACTCCGGGCAGGATTGGATCTGGAAGTAATAGCAATGAATTTATATCGTGCATTCCCCAGAGCCTCAGAATTGGAATCTCACCTCTAGATGCATTTTAACGTCATACCCAGGACACAAATGCAGTTTAGTGTCATCCATCAATTGCAGTTTAGTGTTAAACCCAGGGTACGTGTTTTTTGGTGGGGTACCTTTGCAGGGGCTACATTCTGTGTATTCTAAACCCCACCGCAGGGCGTGAAGAATAAGTTTGAAACGAGTGTATATAGTTTGTTTTAAACATCTGCCTTACAATAAAATGGCAAAAACTCTGATTAGCAATGTAGTCCGGTCCGGTGCGGCTTAAAAGACTCTGGTTGTATCCCCCGCAGAGGAGTAGCCACGTCTCCCCAAAAGGGATGTCCTGGGCATTATACTAAATATCATATAATGGTGAGGTTCTAGTTCTAGAGACTGACTGTACAGCCACTGTTTTATAAAATGGTACTTACAAAATTTGTACAAGACCACCGTCTTAAAAATATATATCCCATTATTGAATAAGGACCCGGCTTAGTCTAGTAGGTAGAGCATAGACTTAGGAATCGCAAGGTTCTGAGTTCGATTCCGGTCCTCGCCAATTCAGCATATGAGTAGCACAACTTGGGTAGGTGTAGCGCTCCACTTCCTAGTCTAGCTAAAAGGGGATAGACTCCATCGCTTTTCGGTTGATGTAGACAATACGCCACTCCGCAGACATTTTTAAAAATAAATTGAAAAAGTGTAGGGATACAATAATTATATCCTTTATGTAATTGTCAGTAGGAAAATATTTTTTTTTTAATTAGTGAAATAGGTCATTAATTAGGACTGAGCCTATTCTAGTAATGACCCCCCTCCCACCAACAGTTTAACAGGTTTGAATTCAGAGTTGTCCCTCTCCTAGACAAGTTGCCTTACCAAGGTTAAAGAGCCCACTCTGCCCTACTATTTACCCATAGCTGGGGAGAGAGTAGTTGGGTTCATATCTTTCCGAAGTGTAATAGCGCTATGTAAACTGTAGCTTCGTCCAGGATTTGAACTCTGATCAACGAGTCTATTTCCTTCGACTATAACCACGGCCTCCAACTCTTACTTGGATTGTTTGCGAGATGGAAGGTAAGTGGCCATACACTGCTATTTTCTTGGTTGCTGCTTCCAAGATTTGTTCAATATCACGCTCAGTCTCCTCGTGTCGTTCCCATCTAGATTTTTCTCCATGTATTTCGTTTACCTAGTAAGTAAAACAAGTAAAATCGTCGGGGAGGCCTAAAGTCGGTATCAGCCAATCAGCAAGGGAGTCTATCCCCTTTTCACTAGCGCTAGACCAAGGAGATTAATTTTGCGTCTGAGGTGGAGTGCCACACCTACCATTAGCTCCTTACTTTACCGCACAGATTCCCGTGCTACTCATACGCTGAGTTGGCGAGGTCGATATCGATATGGGAACCTTGTGGTTTAGTGATTAAATATCAAACAAACAATTATTTGAGCAATATTGACTTTCGGGGGACAAAATATTTATAGACTCAGTAGTAATTTCCGTTATTCTTTGCCTGTTGTTGTCCAATTCCAGGAATATGTCCCCAGGCTGCGTATTTCCATTGGACCCTGAAGGATGAGGTCAGGGCCAATCACTGCTGCCCGGGGCGTCCCCAGAAGGGAAAAAAACGGGAGGACCGAACAATTTCGAGATTGACACCCTCCTACAGCTGAGCGGCTGCGCAATCTACACGACCTTGTTTCAAAATCGCATCTCTTGGAGTGACGGAAAACAAAATCTTTTGTCTCGCTTTGTTTAAGAGGAGAGCGTATAGTAAATGCTCAGAGTAGAGTGGCCACAGTTAAGATTTAACTTTTTTGACAATATCTCCAAGTAAGAATGGGGAGGGGCTTCCTGGTGTTGTGGATAACGTGCTGCACTGGGACATCGTTGTAAGCGGGTTCAAAATCTAGTTGCACTCATTACGTTCAATTTTTGACTAATACTCTTCGGAAATATATAATAATTATTGTGGCACAAGGCTAGAGTATGGGTCGCCCTGTGATAATCGAACTCACTATTAATGGTCTGCTTATCTAGCTCGCTAACCATTACACCACGTGAGGCGTCCTCTTCAGAAAAAATATAGTTATTTACTAAGCTTAGCTTAGATGTGGTACAAGACCAGAAGTATGGGGCACCTAGTGAGAATCGAACTCACTACCAATGGTTTGCTAATTTGCTCGCTAACCATTACACCTCATAAGGTGTCCTCTTCAGAAAGATATTTTTATTTACTAAGCTTAGCTTTGATGTGGCGCAAAGACCAGAAGAATGGGGCGTCCAGTGAGAATGGAACTCACTACCAATGGTCTGCTAATCTAGCTGGCTCACCACGTAAGGTTCCCTCTTCAGAATAATAGTTATTTACTAAGCTTAGTTTAGATGTGGCACAAGGTCAGAATTATGGGGCGCCCAGTGAAAATCGAACACATTACCAATAGGCTGCTAATCTAGCACGCTAACCATTACACCACGCGAATAACCCCCTCTCTCATATATATATATATATATATATATATAATATATATATATGTGTGTGTGTGTGTGTGTGTGTATATATATAATATATGTGTGTGTGTGTGTGTGGGTGTGTGTGTGGGTGTGTGTATATATATATATATATATATATATATATATATTGGAGTATCCAATATCAAAAATCAGTTATGTCGGTTTCCAACACTCAAAATTTGAGGGGGTGGGGTCGAGAAAATGGCGACTTGTAACCGATTTTTTCTGTAAATTGAGTTCAAGAGCTGCCCTACTCCTACAGATTGGTTTATAAAAGCAATTTTCATCAAGGAATCTAAAAATGCTACCAAGAATGTCTTAAAATTGTTGTGGGGTTTTAAGGGGTCAAATAAGAACAAAATGATAGGTAACAAATGTAGGAAAATGTATTAACAAAAGAGTAGACAATTACAGTACAGAGAAGTGGGAAATACGTCCGACAATAGAGTTATGAGCTGACTCGCATTGGCTTACTCTTCAAGCCATAATTGTCCCTGTTACTTATAGTAACAGTCGGCGCATTCCATTAGTCTATAGGTATATCACCTAAAACAAAAAACAACCAATTTTAAGTTATTGATGATTTCTGATTTTTTTCATAGCAAGATCAATATCCCGATGTGGCACTGCATCTCTGACAATTTTTTTCTATCGGCTCTCAAAACCTTATTAAGCTTATGGCAAAACCCAAACACTTTTTATCATATGTGTGCTAGAATGTGGTGCTAAGAGTTTAGTGTCCTGGGTATGGAGTTAAACTGCATCTACAGGGGAAATCCCAATTCTGGGGACCTAGGAAGTGTGGAGTACCCCTTCATTGCTGTTACACCCAGGTGCCCTCTGACCTGGAGTGGTAGTACCTGTTAAGGTCCCAACTATATGTTAAACAGAAGAAGCAAAGCAGAGTTAAACAAATGTGTTTAAAATATAGAGTTTCAAAAACATTCATTACCTATCAAGAATGAACAAAACAAAATGTATTCGGCACAAAATAACCCAACAAGGGTTGGTATGCCTTAAAATCAAACCAACCAATCTACCAACCTACCAACTAAATCTATACAATAGTTATTTTATTCATGTTGTAATATATTTGTTTACGAACCCCTCCGCACGAGTAGGATGTGACACAAGGTCAATTTATTAAGCGGGATAAACAGGTTTGAATTCTGAGTTTTCGTTCTCCTAGACATGTTGCCTAACCAAGGTTAAAGAATCAAGTCTGCCCTACTATTTACCCCTAGCTTATTCATGCTGTAATATAAAATCGATCCATACCGTGAAACTGATAGATATGCAGTTGAGGAGAATAAAGTTTAACACTTGTACTCGGTCATGGTTAAAGAATGAGAACAATCTTCCCCAATGGATTCAATATAGGGTTTGTTTCGAAGTTCCATAATAGCTCCCGTTCAAGGCACCACAAGAAGGTTCCCATGTTCGGTGAGAAGGTTCCTGGGTTCGACAAGAAGCACGTAAAGAAGGCCGGCAGGCACATCCGCCGAAACAATACAGTCTGAAAAAATCTAAATAATACCCCCGTTAATATTATCTGTGTTATTCGGACTATTGCCCCCATCTTCATTGTTATTTGTACAACGTTTCGGCCGATATGCTCTCCGGCCTTCTTCTGGTATTTCTTGTCAGACTCAGGAACCTTCTCGGACTCGGGAACCTTCTTTTCGAACTTAGAAACTTTCTTGTCGTAATCGGGAGCCATCACGGAACTTTGAACCTAACCCTTTATTTAGTCCACGGGGGTATCCTTTTCTCATTCCGCTAACTATAGCTGGAGTAGGAGTTGTGTTAATTATTTTTCTAACTGCCTCTACTCAGGATTGAACTCGGGATCCAGAGATAACTGTCACTTAGAACTGTCTTAAACTAACTACCTTATCCACTAGTCCAAATAACGCAGATAATACTAATCTTCAAGCCTCATCTCAAACATTCAGAGAAACCCCCTTTAATATATCTAAACGAGGGTCGTGAATAGATATATATGGGAGAGTAAGATTCACTCACAACTCTATTTCGAGTAATGCACTCCAGCAGAATTATCTCTCGAATTCAAAATTTTGACCTAGAGTGGGGACACTAACAGGTACTACCGCTTCCCACCCGAGGCGAATCTGGATTAATGGCAATAAATGATAATTTATCTTCACAATCATTTTAAGCATGTATGTATTTACCAACTCCTCTCCACCCTGTCATTCCATTAGAATGCACCGACTCTGCAGAGGGGTAAGAATCCCCGAATGTTGGCCTAGGGTGGCGACCCGTGATGCTTAAGGACGGAGTCTTTGTGGATGAGCAGTCCATGACCTGCAACTCTTCACTTAGACCCTTACTTAAGCTAGACGGGCGGTCGGAGAGGCCCCTCCAATCAAATGGCTGGTTACGTCAAGTCCGAGCACTGATATGATTGCCCCAACCTTATTGCCCTTATGGCAAGCCCCAACCCTTTTTATCATATTGGTAATAGGCAGTGGCTGAGGATCTACATGTCCTGGGAATGACGTTAAACTCTATCTGATGGCGAGGTTCCAGTTTTGGAGGTTTGGGGAATGTGGAGCACCCCTTCATCACTATTGCTCCCTGGTCTACTCTGACCCGGAGTGGTAATACCTGTTAGGGTCCAATCTATGGGTTAAATAGGAAAATGTATTTATAAAAAAAAAATTGTGTATCCATTAAGAATTGATTTATTTCAAAACTTTTGAGGCTGTGACACAAGGTCAATTTTTAAATGGAGTTTACCAGGTTTGAATTCAGAGTTTTCCTCTTCTAGACGTACGGAGGTTAAAGAGCCTAGTTTGCCCTTTTATCTACATATAGTTGATGGAGAATAGTTGGATTCATACCGTTCACAAGGGGATTAGTGCTATATGAAATGCAAACAACCTCCTTTAGGATTTGAACTCGTCTTACCATATCCATTTTCTTTGACGGCAACCATTACACCACGAGCATCTCCTTTTTAAGAATGTAAACACTTAATGCTTATATTGTAAGTGCTATGGCTTAACCTAGTTCAAAATCATTTTAAACAGGATATACAAACAGATCTATTGGACGTCTGATTGGAAGCGGAGTAATGGCAATAAATAGGTTGACCCCATGCTCCCACGAACACCAGATACAATCCCTCTGAATGAGTTGAAGTTTAATATGATAAGGTGAACACCCATTTTTGTGAAGTGGCAGTCAGCCTATTCCGGGCTTCTCTGACAGGCGGTTTGAATTGAGAAGCGATACGCGTCACCATTGGTTGATAAAAATAAAAAGCTGAAAATAAGAGAATTGGAAATTAGATTTAAGAAAATGTTCTTCCCAGAAAAGAAAAAAAACAGGAAATATTTGGTGTATTTTTGTTTGTTTTATTTATTTATTTATTTATTTTAGCTTTGCCTATCCTAAAAATCTAAAACAATGGATCACAAGTCTCTTCTTTCTTTCTTTCTTTCTTTTCTTTCTTTCTTTCTTTTGTTTATTACTAAGTTTCTTTCTTTCTTTTGTCTATTTCTAATTTACCTCTCTCTCTCCCACATTTCGTTTGTCTATTCGTAAGTTCTTTCTTTCTTTCTTTCTTTCTTCCATTCGTTTATTTGTAAGTTCTTTCTTTCTTTCTCTCTTTCGTTTGTCTATTCTTTTTTTTTCCTTCTTTCTTTCTTTCATTTGTTTATTTCTAATCCCCCCTCTCTCTCTCCTTTCGTTTGTCTATTCCTAAGTTCTTTCTTTCTTTCTTTCTTTCTTTCTTTCTTTTGTTTATTTCTAATTTGTTTCTTTCTTTCTTTTGTTTATTCTTAAATTCTTTCTTTTCTTTTTCTTTCTTTCATTCTTTTGTTTATTCTTTCTTTCTTCCTTTGCTTCTTTTGTTTATTACTAAGTTTCTTTCTTTCTTTTGTCTATTTCTAATTTACCTCTCTCTCTCCCACCTTTCGTTTGTCTATTCGTAAGTTCTTTCTTTCTTTCTTTCTTTCTTTCTTCCATTCGTTTATTTCTAAGTTCTTTCTTTCTTTCTCTCTTTTATTTGTCTATTCTTTTTTCTTTCTTTCTTTCATTTGTTTATTTCTAATTTACCCCCTCCTCTCTCTCTCCCTCCTTTCGTTTGTCTATTCCTAAGTTCTTTCTTTCTTTCTTTCTTTCTTTCTTTCTTTTGTTTATTTCTAATTTCTTTCTTTCTTTCTTTTGTTTATTCTTAAATTCTTTCTTTTCTTTTTCTTTCTTTCATTCTTTTGTTTATTCCTAAGTTCTTTCTTTCTTTCATTCTTTGCTTCTTTTGTTTATTACTAAGTTTTTTTCTTTCTTTTGTCTATTTCTAATTTCTTTCTTTCTTTCTTTTGCTTATTCCTAAGTTCTTTATTTATTTCTTTATTTATTTCTTTATTTATTTCTCCATTTCTTTCTTTCTTTTTTTATTTCTAATCCCATTTCTTTCTTTCTTTCTTTTTGGCTTTCTTTCTTCTTTTCTTCTTTCTTTCTTTCTTTCTTTCTTTCTTATTGTTTGAAAAACTGGTTTTCGCTTTCTTTTTCTCTTTTCTTATTTGAAAGATTTTTGTGAAGACAATTCGATGTTTTCTGTTTTGACTTTTCCTTACTAAGAATAAAAGATCGATTGTAATGTTGCTAAGTAGACGTTTTAAGACGAAAAAATTAGCCTAAACTGTATTATTTCAAAATAGAAACAAAAGGAAATTGTCCTTTTAATCCTGAAGCTGGTTGTGACATGACAACGGCTTTAAAAACCACAAAATGATAGAGACGGGCAAAGAGATGGTTTGATTTCCTTTCTAAATTTGTTGACGGTATCCAGTTTTCTCTCACATACACACATACACACATATATGTACACATATATACATATACATACATAAGTACTCACATATATAAATATATCTATATATGAATATATACATATATATATGTGTGTATACATATTTGTATATATATGCATATACATGCATAGTTCAGTATGTATATACATACATATATATGCGTACTGAGACAAACTCACACACTCATATATATATATATATATATATATATATATAATATATATATATATATATATATATATATTATTATATTATATGAATAATAGAAATATATACATATATATATATACACGCATATATATATGCATATGCATAAATATACATTTATATACATTTATATACATAAACATATATACGTAAGCATGTGCACATACATATATATTTATATATACATATATACGTATACACATGCATATAAATATATACACATATATATGTATATATATATACAAAAATACACACATATATATAAATGCATACATATATACATATACTTAACTAATGTATATTTATATATGTCTGTGCGTATAAATCTAACTAATGTATATTTATATTTATACACACATAGACATATATATATATATATATATATATATATATATATATATATATATATATATATATATATATATTTATGTACATATGTACATATATTCTAAGTAATGTATATTTATATTTATTCTTATATATACATATATTACACACACACACACACACACACACACACACACACACACACATATATATATATATATATATATATATATATATGGCTGTGCATTTATCTGTGCATTTGTATGTGTGTGTGCTATTCCCAAAACACTATGGTATGTAACAATGATTTTGGTTAATATATTTTCTTGTTTTATCACGGAGGATATTTTTTATAAGTTGGGTGGATTTTTTTGTTTGTTCTCGTCTGCTGCCTTGATTGGGTTTGCATGCCATCAGCGTTTGGGTAGAATGCAGGCGAGATAGAACAAATAGAAAATAGAGAAAAAATGTCGGAAAAATAATATGGTGTCCAAAATCCTGAATGAATGGAACAGATAGTAAATTATATTCTTTAAAATTACATATGTGTATATTTGTGTGCGTATGTGTGTATGTGTTTGTGTGATTGTGTTTTGATGTGCATCACACAAACCATAAAGTGATAGCGACAGGCAGATAGATGGTTTGATTTCCTTTCTAAATTTGTTGAGGTTATCCATTTTTCACATACATACACATATACGTGTATACATATATGTACATATACTTACATAAGTATATATATATATATATATATATATATATATATATATATATATATATATATATATATATATATATATATATATTGTATGGAAAGTGTAAGGAGTCGATTGAGAAAGTACTATGATGATAAACCAGACAAGATAAGTTAAAAGGAGAGTAAGGACAAAAAAGTGGAGAGTCAAAATAAAAAAGCGTGACATGCACATGGGATGGAAGATAGAAGAAATATAAAAAACAAAAGAGTTTGAATATGACAGAGAGAAAGTCCCAAAATAGAAGAAAAAGAAACAATTATATAAACCTAAAAGAAAGAAAAATAGGAGAAAAGAAAGAAAGAAAAAAGATTGATATAAAAAAGAAGGAAAATGGGAGGAGAAAGAAAAACTCATAGAAGAGAGGAAAGAAGGGAAAAGAAAGAAAGTTTGATAGAAGAGAGGAAGGAAGAAAATTACAAGAAAGACGGAAAGAAAGAAATGAAAGATTGCCAGGAGAGAAAGAAGAAAGAAAACAGAATAAAAAAGACATAAAAAGGAAAGAAAGAAAATGGGAGAAGAAAGAAAAACTGATAGAAGAGAAGAATGAAAGAAAGAAAGAAAATGAAAGATTGATAGAAGAGATGAAAGAAAAATTAAAAGAAAGATATAAATAAGAAAGATTGATATAAAAAAAGAGAGAAACCAGAAAGAGAGAAACAAGATATAAAAACAGATAGGAGAGAAGAAAGAAAGGAATAAAACGTTAAGAATAATGAAAAAGAAAAGAAACAGAAAAGAAAAAAGAGACAGACAAGGGAGTGAAGAACAGATTAAAATAACTAGGGAAAGAAGAATTAAGAAACGGGTGAATATCTTGTTAAAAGTAACGAAAAAAGAAAGAAACATAAGAAATACGAAGGAAATAAAGAATAACAAAAGATAAAGAAGCGATAAAATTAAAAAACAGAAAAAAATTTTAAAAGGAAACAACTCGAAAATTAAAGAAAATATAAAATAAACAACGAAAAGAAATAATAAAAAAACAACAAATAAAAAAATAACGAAAAAAAAAAAAATAAAACATACCAAATTAAAAAGTGAAAAATGATTTAAAAAGAATAAGAAATTAAATGAAAAATGAAATAAAAATAAAAGAAACAAAGAAAAAGAGATAACAAGATATACAAGAACGTAAAGGCACGAACAGTGAAAAATATTTTTTTAAAAGGAAACAAAAAGGGAAGAACCCCTCCCAAAAAAAGAATACGATTAAAATATGAGGTAAAAAATAAAAATAAATACATAAAAGATAGAATAAATAGGTGAAATAAAGAATAATCGAAAATAATGAAAAATGACAAAAGAAAAAAGAAAAGAAAAAAAACGACAAAAACTAAGGAAAGAAGGAAAAATTAAATAAAAGAGAAAACAAATAAAATGAAAAAAATAGAATAAAGAATATAACGAAATGAATTTAAAAAGAAAAAGGATGAAAGAAAAGGATTAAATACTAAAAGAAAAAAAATGATTAAGAATGAGGAAAGAAAAGGGAAAGATAAGAAAAAAAGAATAAAGAAAGAAAAAATAACAAATAACAATATGAATTTAAAAAGAAAAAGAAAACAATAATAGACAAAAAGAAATAAAATGAAATAATGGAAGAAATGAAAAATGCCAAAAGAAATTTTAGAATTTAAAAAGAAAGATAAAGAGAAGAAACAAAAAGACGAAAGAATCAAAAGGAAAATGAAAAAAAAAAAAAAAGAAAAAACCTAATAAAAGAAAATAACGAAATAAATTAAAAATGAATAAGGGTGAAAGAAAAATATTAAAATCCAAAAGAAAAAATTGATAAAGAATAAGGCAAGAAAAAAAAGAAGAAAACAACAAATGAATAAAGAAAGAAAAAAGAGTGAAAAACCAACTGAAGAATGAAAACATACAAATAACAAAATGAATTTCCAAAAAGGAAGAAAACGATGATAGACAAAAAGAAAACAAGATCATTAAAGTATAAGGAAAGAAAAGGAAAGAAAGATCGTATAAAACAAAGAAAGAAAAGAAAAAGGAAAATATAACAGATAGACAAAAAGAAAAAAATAAGGAAAGAAAGGGAAAATGAAGAAAGAAATAAATAAAAAATAACAAAATTCATTTTTATATTTCAAAGAAAGGTAAGGAAAAGAACCAAAAGAAGAAAAAATAGGTAAAAAACGGAAAATGAAAAACAAAAAAAGATTAAAAGGAAAAACTTTTTTAAAAAACATAAAAATAATGAAAGAAATGCGAAAAACATTCAAAGAAAGATAAAGAAAAACGGTAAAAAATAAAGAAAGAAAAGGAAAATGAAAGAAAAGAAAGAAAGAAAGAAAGACATGAAAAATAAACATCAGAAAAATAAAGATAAAAATGACGACATAGGAAAACAAAAAACAAAAGAAAACAAAAAAACAAAACAAAACGTTACACTCATTAATGTGTTTAGAATACAATGTGTGTCAAAAAAGTACCAAATTTAAAGCTCTATTTACCAAGATAGAAATGAAGAATAAATGGAACGTTATTTTTTTTTCAGAATACAATGTGTGTCAAAAATACACAAAATCTTTATACTTTTTTGATACACCTTGTAAATGTTATTTTTATTTCTTACACATGTATATATATATGAACACACACATACATACACACACTCACACACACACACACACATATATATATATATATATATATGTGTGTGTGTGTGTGTGTGTGTTTGTGTGTCTGTGTGTGTAAGGAAACGTCAGATATAATAGAAAGTGAAAAATAGTGCGTGAGAGGAATTAAGTAATTTCTTTCATAAGGAAATCGGCAGAAAAAGAAGAATTACTTAGCTTAACGAAAAAACAAAGAAAGGACATTGAAATAACGGAGATCTCTACAGAGTGAACGTTTTTTGCATCGACACCGAATATAGTTTTGCTTTTTTCTTTTTCTTTTTTTTTCTATTTTCTCTCCTCTTTCTATTTTGTCTCATTTCCTTAAAAATTCTCAATTTTATTTTGTTTTTATTTACCTTAAATCATGTTGGAAAATGTTACTGTTGTTTGTTGGATAATTTTTCTATTTCAGCTGTTTTGTGATTCTAATACAACGCCTCCAACGGATGTCTTTACCACAATTACCTGTCATAACAGACTGTTATTTTTGTGTGCGGAGGCTTGTTAGTTTGTGTGTATTTGTAGGGAATGGAAAAAAGAAAGAAAGAAAAAAAAAAGTAAAAAAAAAGAAGAAATAGACAAAGACAAAGAAGGAAAGACTGTTTAATCAACGTCGCAATCGTCCATCACCGACACTAACGACCAGCTTACTGAGATAACGTATAAAGAACTTGAATGTTCAATTTGTGCATCACTCCATCTTATTGGTGACAAATACAATGTTCAGATACATAAACTTGGCAATAGAAAAAAAAAGAACAACAACAACGCTTCTTGCTTAAGAAAACCTATTCGATTTTGCTATTTTCTTCCTGAAATAAATCTCAAAGAATTATTCGCAACTTACAGACTTTGTTTATTTATTTTCATTGGCCTATCCTTATTCCAGCGGAAGGTAATCTGTGTTTGGCAATAATCTGAATTCCTGTTCATGACCTCTGAATAAAGTGTATAAGTTTCGCATTGTGTAAAATAGTGAAAAATCGGTTAAATCAAACTTAACGGACCTAAATTCCACCATCGTATGCAACCCAACTGAACGAAAAAATAACAAAAAATCAAGGAATTATCTATTATTGGTACAAAAACGTAATTTTTAAAAGAGCTTATATGAAATATTTATTTTAGGAAGCGCGTGGTTAAAGTCATAGGAAATGGACTCGTCGCCCCGAGTTCGATTCCTGGATGTCGTAATTGCATTTCACTTAGCGCTAATACCCCTGGGAAAGGTATGAATTCTACTCTCCCTCCAGCTATGGATAAATAGTAGTGCAGACAGGGCACTGTAACCGTGGTTAGGCAACTGGTCTAAGAGAAGGAAAACTCTGAATTAAAACCTGTTAAACTCTGCTTAAGAAATTGACCTTGTGTCACATCCTGCTTGTGCGGAGGGATTGGTAAATATATATATGAAATATTTATATAAGATACATGAACACCCATTTTCCAGATAATATGACACATATTATAATGGAGATTTGGTTTCTGTCTATCTGTAACCGAAACTACTTTATCAATGAGTATTTGATTTATAGTCAAAATTATTATTACGTTGAATAATAAATCGTATTTATGAAAATCTGAGTTAGATCTTTTGCCTTAAATATACCCATTAAAAATGAATGAAACAAAAACATCTTCGGCATAAAATAACCCAATGTTATTAGATTACTCAATCTGTGCTACTCATACGCTGAGTTGGCTGGGACCTGCATCGAACCAGTCAGCCTGGGATTCATGGCAGGGTGCTCTAGCGACTGAACTAAACCGGCCCCTTATGCATATATATACATATATGAATATATATATAGACACACACACACACACACACACACACATATATATATATTTATTAGAGGGGAATGAAACAGTTGAGAGAGCTTTGTCACAACCTGTCCGTAGTGGAGGGTTGGGTACATGTATTCGTTAGATTTTTTGCGATAGATAGGTTCTAAGTTCGATTTTTGATGTTGGATCTAATAATGCAATATATATATATATATATATATATATATTATATATATATATATATATTAATGATTTGAAGGCAATTACAATGAATATAAAAAATAAAAACAAAAATAAGTTTTTTTTTGTCTTATCGATTTCAAAGTAAACTTTATCTTTAGAAAAGATTTTCTGAAAATCTTCTCTGAAGATAAAGTTTACTTTGAAATCGATAAGACAACAAAAAACATAATTTTGTTTTTATTTTTTATATGCATTGTAATTGCCTTCAAATCATTAATATATAATAACATACTTAACAATGCTTCAACCAATTACTTTATATATATATATATATATATATATATATATATATATATATATATATATAT
>CM042161.1:57579197-57584197 GCA_023376005.1 Doryteuthis pealeii | reverse complement strand
ACTGAAAATTGTGTGGAAAAAAAATTAATTTTGAACATGCAACAAAATGGTATATGCATCAACCAGAATCTGTTCTTAAGAATAAAACATAAAATTCTCAGGGACTTTGAGATAAGAACGAATCTCCTTATCCAAGCCAGAAGACCAGGCCTAGTATTCATTAACAAGAAAAAAGATAACTTGTAAACTGTTATATTTTGCAGTTCCAGCAGATCACAGGGTGAAGATGAAATACACGAAAAGATTGACAAATATCTGCACCTTGCTAGAGAACTGAAAAAGTTGTGGAATAGACAAGCGAAATCTAATTCAAAGCGATATGTTTGCTTGTTTAATCTCAAAACCAACTAATACTTAATGTAATAGAGTGAACCCACTGATATGACAGTCTACAGTAAAGCGTACAATTGTTGTCAAGGGCAGTGCACTTGTCTTATTAGTACAAATAGAGATTTATATCAACTTACTACTGCTGACTTTTATTATTTCATTAAATAGCATTTGCCAAGCAATATTAGAGAGGATAACGTTTTAATATGATTGAATTTATAGTCGGTAAAGACAATACATTAATATTCCTTATTATTCCCATAAATCTTATCTATCTATCTATCTAATCTAATCTATCTATCTATCTATCTCAGGCAATTAATATCTATCTATTTATATATCTATCTCAGACAATTTATATCTATACCAATTCATATCTATCTATCTATCTATCTATCTATCTATCTTAGACGCTTCATATATATACAATATGTATGTATGTATGTATGTATGTATGTATCTATCTATCTATCTATCTATCTAGGCCATACATTTAATATCTATTTCAGACGATTGATATCTATATCTATATATTTATCTCAGAGAATTAATATGTCTGTCTCTCTCTCTGTCTCTCTCTGTCTCTCTGTCTCTCTATCTCTGTCTGTCTGTCTGTCTGTCTCTCTCTCTTTCTCTCTATCTCTCTCTATCTATCTCTCTCTCTCTCTCTCTATATATATATATATATAAGTAAAAAAAATGAAATATGCTCTAGAACACCCTACTCGCTACTCTTCATTCTCTATTTGTTTGATTTAGATTTTTCGGACTGTTGTACTCATCTTTATCAATATATACGTAGCGTTTCGGCCGATGTGTCCTCCGGCATTCTTCAGGTATTTCTCGTGGTACTGAGGAAACCTCTTGTGGAACTCGGGTGCCCTTAAGGAATTTTGAACCGAACCCTTTACTTAATCCACTGGGGTATACTGTTCTCATTCCGCTAACAATGACGGGCAGGTACAACTGTTGAATATGGAAATAATAGGATCAAAAAGGAGTTTTAAAAAACACATTTAATACTCAACAAGAAAGAATAAAATAAAACGTTTTCAGCATAAAATAACCCAAGCATAACCATGCCGTAAAATCCAACCAACCAACCAAACAACCAGCCATCCAATCTATCTCAGTTGCAATCTGACTGCCCCGGCACATTTCACATCGTTTATTTTGAATCAGATGAATTATAAGCTAGATGGGAGCTGCACAAGAATGCTGCGTGCAGTCTTAAATAAGTCGTGGAAACAGCACCCCACAAGGAAACAGCTGTACGATCACCTGCCCCCCATCTCACAAACTATCCGAGTGAGGCGGACAAGGCATGCAGGACACTGCTGAAGAAGCAAGGATGAACGCATAAGCGTCGTTCTCCTGTGGAAGCCAACACATGGACATGCAAGTGTGGGGCGCCCAGCAAGGACCTACATTGACCAGCTATGCGAAGATGCTGGCTGCCCCCCAGAGGAGCTTCCAGGTGCAATGAATGATAGGGAAGGTTGGCGAAAGATTGTCATGGATTCCCGTGCTGCATACGTGACATGATGATGATGATGATGATTTTGAATCAAGAAACGTTCATTATAATTTTTGTTGAGAAATATTTTTTTATTTTAGATTTAGATTAAAGAATCTCACTAATTTCAAGTACATTTTTGTTATGCATTTTTTTTATTAGCATAAACTTTATTATTATCTGTACAACGTTTCGGCCGATGTGCCTCACCCCGGCCTTCTTCAGGTTTTTCTTGTCGAACTCGAGAACCTTCTTTTCGAACTCGGGAACTTTCAAAGTTCAATATTAGCTCCCGATTACGACAAGAAGGTTCCGGATTACGACAAAAAAAGTCAGCTTCGGAAATGAGGCTTATATTTTGGGGTTCCCGCTTCACGTGAACAAAAAGGGACTCCTGACGCGGAAGCGTCACCATACCCAGTGAAAAGGGAATCTACTCCATTTAGTCCCTTACACAGTCATCTGGTGTCGCCGCATTATTTCAATAGATTATCTCATTCCCAAATCTCAAAACCTCAAATGCTTGTTTCAAAAAGGAAATACGTAGAAGGAACACACAGTAGGTTTGATTTTGAAAGAAAAGAAGCGGACATATGTGAGGCAAGTTTATTTTTCTATACTAAGCAACACCAATGGTGTTTGATAGAGAAAAAAAAAGAAAAATGAATGAAGAGAAGTGAAAGTGTATTTAGATAATGTGGTCACCCATTCTGAGCTCTAGGACATATTTATCTGTATCAGAAACGTAAACAATATATATATATATAATGTTTTCATATATATATATATAGTATATATATGTATATATATTATATATATATATATATATATATAGTATAATGTTTTCATATATATATATATATATAATGTTTTCAATATATATATATATATATATATATATATATATATATATATATATATTATGTAATGTTTTCAATATATATATATATATATTATGTTTTCAAATATATATTTATATATGTTTTCATATATACATATATGTATAGAAAGATTTGCAGACAAAAATGGCTGCGATGCTCAAGCACAATATAGACTATATATATATATATATATAATAGTATATATATATATATATATAATATATATATATTATATATATATATATTTATCATATATAATATATATATATATATATATATATATGTGTGTGTGTGTGTGTGTATATATTTGTTTTATTATATATATTATATATATATATATATATATATATATATATATTATATAAATATGCGATTTACGATAAGAAAATGTTCCTACCAATTGACATGTGCGCGCACGGATTTATTTTTGTAGTTTGAGAGCAGCCTACAGCAAATAAGATGTTTATAGGCATTATATATATATATATATATATAATATATATATATATAATTATTATATACTGAGTGTGTGAGTGTGTGTAAGTATTTTCTGTCTCTTTTTAGCAAAAGAAGAATGCAAAACGGTTGCGTGACATTTGTAAGGGCATGCGTGCAGTTGTGCGCATGCGTGGGCAATTGAGCACAATGTCAATGCACTTGGGCAGAAAAACTGAATCGGGGCAACATCCGGGTTTCTCAACTGATCTGATGACCTATCTTTGCCTCAAGCGCGGACGAGATTTCTCACATTGTGCTAAGTGGTCATAGATGTTGGAGGGGGGTGGTGGAATCAAGGTGGTGGTGGTGAGGTACATTGGGTGGGAGGGGATGGAGAGAATAAGATAGCATTTATTTTGGCAGGCGGATAGAAAAGAAACTGGGGTTGAAACGTAGCCATTTTATATTCATTCAAACTTTGAATTTTTATTTGATTTTTGTTATTATTTTTTTTGACGTAGTTGTTCTTTTTTGTTAATGTCAAGTTAAACAGTTATTTCTTTAAATATTCATTTGTCTCTTAATACCCTTTAAAAAATGCCTCCATTTTTTTTCTTATCCCACCCTTGTTTCTTTCTTTCTTTCCGTCTTTTCCTTTTTTCGCATCACTTCAATTTCTTTCTGCTTTACATTCTTTCTTTCTTTTATCATGTTTACGTTCATACTACAACAATTTTTTGTTTGTTTCTTTCTTTCTCATCATTCCAAATTCTCGTCCTTTCTTTCTTTCTTTCTTTCTTTCTTTCTTTCTGATTATTCCAAATTCTCTTTCTTTCTTTCTTTCTTTCTCTTTTCTTTCTTTCTTCTTCTGATTATTCGCAAATTCTCTTTCTTTATTTATTTCGTCATTATTCCAATTCTGCTTCCTTTTATACACATATCCTTCTTTCTTTCTTTCGTTTCTTGCATCTTTTCGTGATTATTCGCAAATTTCTTTTCCTCTTGTTCTTGTTCTTCTTTTTTCTTTTTTCTTTCTTTTTTCCTTTCTTTCTGATTATTCCAACTTCTCTTTCTTTCTGTTCTTTCACATTGATTTTGCCAAATTCCTCCTGCTCCTCTTTCTTCTTTCACATTATTCGCATCAGAATTCATGTTTCTTTCTTTCTTTCTTGTCTTATCTTATCTTTCTTTTTTTCTTATCTTTCTTTTAATTATTCGCAGAATCTCTCTTGTCTTCCCTCTTCTTTTCTTGTTTTCTTGTCCGTTTCTTTCGTGATTAATTTTCTCCAAAAAATTCTCTATTTTCCATTGTCAAATTCCTCTGTTCCAAATGTCCTCTCTTTCTTTCTTTTCCTGTCTCTTTCTGATTAATTCCAGATCGTTTGTGCCGTCTTTCTTTTTTTTTTTCTTTTCTTTCTTATCTTTCTTTCTTTCCTAATTTAAAAAATATCTTCAGTTCTAATCTTAAATATCTTTCATAATTTTTATCTTTTATCTTTCGTCTTTTTTTTCTTATCTGGTCCAAGGGTGTCGCACTGTCCAATTTATTGTTATTATTATTTATTTGCAGCTTTATATTGAAAATTTTCCTTTCTTTTTTTCCTTTCTTCATCTTTATTGTCGTTTGAAAAAGACACAAATCAGGTGTCTAATGAAAGACCAAAATAAACAAACAATCAATTTCTTCGTCTTATCTTTTTGCTTTCTTTCGTTTCTTTCTTTCTGTTCTTTCTTTTCTTTCTTTCTTTCTCTGTTCCCTCATCTTCGTCTTGAATATTTTCTCCTCTACTTTTCTTTCTTTTCCTTTTTGGGCATATTTGTGTTCTTAAGTACGT
>CM042161.1:57548245-57579097 GCA_023376005.1 Doryteuthis pealeii | reverse complement strand
AAGAGAGAGAGATGAAAAGAAGACAGAAAAAATGAAAGAAAGAAAGAAAGAGAGAGGGAAAAAAGCAAGAGGTGAGAAAAAGAAAGAAGAAAGAGAAAAGAAGAAAGAAAAAAGAAAAGAAAAAGGAATAGATTTGAGAAAGAAATCTAAAATGAAAAAAGAAAGACAGATACATAGAGAGAAAATAAATGTGTAAATAATATTTGAATTTGAATTGTGGTATTTTGTTTGGAATCAATTTCGAGGAAGGATTTTGACATTTTAAAAAAACTATTTCTTTTCTATTTTACTGGCGTGCCAGACAACTTTGTTATTAGCAGATAATACAGAAATAAATAAATAGATAAATAAGTGAAATGAAGATATTACGCAGAAGAGAGAGAGAGAGAGAGGAGAGGAGAAGAGAGAGAGAGAGAGAGAGAAGAGAGAGAGAGAGAGAGAGAGAGAGAGTAATTAATTAGAAATTAGCGGAGTGAGAAAGAAAAAAGATTAAGAGAGAATAAAGAAAAAAAAGATTAGAATCGAAGGAAGGAAAGAAGAGAAGAAAGAAAGAAAGAAAGAAAGAAAGAATGAATGAATGAATTAGTGAGAGGAAGACCACTGACTTAATAGAGAAGGTAAAATAAAAAAAGGTAGGGGGCGGAAATGGATCATAAAGCAAACCGAACGGAAGCAAAAAACTTAACGGGAAATGAAGAAAGAAAAAGAAAGAAAATTCATAGATAGATAGTAGATAGATTAAAAGAATTAATATATAATATATATATATATATATATATATATATATATATATGTGTGTGTGTGTGTGTGTGTGTGTGTGTGTGTGGTGTGTGTGTGTGTGTGTTAAAATAAGAAGATACAAATACATATCTAATATAATTAAAAGAAAGAAAGATGAATATATATATATATATATATTAATATATATATATATAGAGAGAGAGAGAGAGAGAGAGAGAGAGAAGAGAGAGAAGATATATATATATATATATATATATATATATATATATATTAGAGAGAGAGAGAGAAGAGAGAGCGTGAGAGAGATAGAGTGGGAGATATATATATATATATATATATAGATAGATAGACTGATAGGTAGATAGATAGATTGAAATAAATAAATAAATAAAGATACATACATACATACATATATAGAATAAGATAAAGAAAGATACATGAATAGATATTTAGATTGATAGGATTAAAAGAAAGAAAGAAAGAAAGAAAGAAAGAAAGATAAGTAGATAGATAGATAGATGGATAGATAGAATAAGATTTATCTTATTCTATCTATCTATCAATATATAATCTTTCTTTAGAAATATATGTTGACTGATAGATTGAAAGAAAGAAAGATAAATACATTGATAGATAGATTGATAGATATATAGATAGATTAAAAGAAAGAAAGAAAGAAAGAAAGAAAGAAAGCCAGATGGATAGTTAGTTAGATAGATAGAAGATAGATAGATGGATTAAAATACATAAATAGATATTTAGATTGAGAGATTAAAAGAAAGATAGATAAATATATTGATAGTTATATATATATATATATATATATATATATATATATATATATAGATAGATAGATAGATAGATAGATAGATAGATAAATTAAGGTACTAAATAGATATTCAGAATGATATATTAAAGAAAGAAAGATAAATATTGATATATATATATATATATATATATATATATATATATATATATATATATATAGAGAAGAGAGAGAGAGAGAGGAGAGAGATAGATAGATAGATAGATAGATAGATAGATAGAAGGAGGATTAAAAGAAAAAGAAATAAAGCTAGATAGCTGATAGATAGATAGAATGAGATAAATTAAGATACATGATTATATTTAGATTGATAGATTAAAAGAAGAAAGATAAATAGGTATGGAATATGGTAATTGATGTTGTCGGACAGAAATGTACTCAAGTGCATCATTGTGTAGTCTAGTGACGTGGAAAGCGACTGGTTGTTTAAAGAATGAGCAGAGCAAGGTGTCGTTCGAGAAACAGCCGCAGAGATGCTGTTTAGGTTAAACAAAATATCCCACACCGGAAATTTAAGCAGGCATAACACAGCGACACGTGCTATGGACAGTGGCTCGCGTTCAGACCTGCAGTTCGAAAAGCTACGCGTGTTCGATCTCATGAAGGAACGAAAGCCAAAGACACAGGAGAAAATACGTTCGGGTAGAATTAGAGTTATAGGGATTGGCCCCTATATTTTACGGCCATATGGAATTGACCAAATTAAAATAATAAGTTCTTAAATAACTAGTTTTTACAATGGTAAATGTCCAATGAGTTTAGAATTAGGTAAACAAAAGAGAATCGAATGAATATTAGTTTAGAAATATTTTAGAAACATAGAAACATGGTTTAAATTCATCCGATAATTTATGTCACCAGAATTCCACAGATACTAAAATCATTCGATATTGCATCTCATTCGCAAATCACCTGATATTTGAGAATATTTTAGCTTAATGATCACAATAGACAATGACAATAAGAAAATTATAAAAGGTCCATAGAGCTGAAAAACGACAGATAAAGAGACCACAGTGGGGAGCTCACACTCTTCCCGACTCGACAGAATGGGGGCGAATGCTCCTACTCGACAGTAGGAGGAGAAAGTTCGCCCCCAACATCGACACAATGGGGAGAAGTCGCTGCCCGAAGACACACAATGATATATCAGGTTGGTCTTGTAATTTCCTTTCGAATTTTCTCTATCTCGCTCAACAAAAAACAAATTTCAATCCCTACAGAGTTGTGCAACCATTTTTTTTTCAGTAGGACAACTGGCATGAAAAACAGCTAACCTGTTACGTTTTTTTTTTGGCCATCCTTTAGCCTTCTAGCAAATCCTCTGGTAAAGAATCCTTGTATTCTCCTTAGTATTACAATTCCTCGTCAATGATTGCCAATTGACTATGGAAAATATCAGTGTTTAAGTATCAATCAGCCACGCATTATGGTGTTGTTGGCGGAGGAATAAACCACGTGACCTCGCCGTCTATAGATGCAGGTGGGGAATGTAGCACACCTTTATATCAAAAAAAACTCGTGGGTGTGGAGCGCGTGGTGTAATGGTTAAAGTCATGGGAGATGGACTCGTCACCGCCGAGTTCAAATCCTGGATGTGGGAATGCATTTCACTTAGCGCTAATACCCATGGGAAATGTATGAATCCTACTCTGCTCCAGCTATGGATAAATAGTAGGGCAAGACTGGGCTCTTTAACGCTTGGTTAGGCAACCGGTCTAAAGGAAGGAAACTCTGAATTCAAACCTGCTGAACTCTGCTTGTGTCATATCCTACTCGTGCGGAGGGGTTGGTAAATATATATATACAAAAAACTCCAAGAAACACATTAGGACGTCATTCGAAAATTATTAAGGTTTCTCTGAATTTATGAAACGAGGCTTGATAATTTGTATTATTTGTATTATTCGAACTATTGTCCTAATGTTTATAATATTTTAAAGATCTGTTGGAATATTTGGATATAAGTCGTGCTAAAATCCAACACTTAAATTTATAGACTAAGCGAGGTGACGTGGTTTAAACATCATCCAATCAACAGCCCGAATACATGGTTGGTTAACTACTTAATCGGATGATATTGACAGTCGTCCATTTGCACTCATTTACGAAAAAGACTGAGGTGCACAAAGGAACAACCAAATGATAATACTCAATATTAAGGGACACCAAGGAGGAACGCAAGTATTCTTCAGTAGGGAGCGCGCTCTGTTTAACACAAATGATCTTCGTTGGACAGCGCTCTTTCTTGAAGCCTAAAGGTTGGCCACTAAAATCGTAGCATATATTTTTAAAAAAGTAATGGTTAAAGTCATAGGAAATGGACTCGTCGCCCCGAGTTCAAATCCTGGATGTGGTAATTGCATTTCACTTAGCGCTAATACCATTGGGAAAGGTATGAATCTTACTCTCCCTCCAGCTATGGGTAAATAGTAGGGCAGACTGGACTCTTTAAGCTTGGTTAGGCAACCGGTCTAGGAGAAGGAAAACTCTGAATTAAAACCCGTTGAACTCTGCTTAAGAAATTGACCTTGTGTCGCATCCTGCTCGTGCGGAGGGGTTGGTAAATATATATATTAATATTCTTGTTCTTTAATCTTCCGACCATTATTTTCTCGCAACACCCTCTGGTTAAGAATCAGACCGTCCAAATCACCCAAGATGCAATGCAATAATGTAAATCCTGAGTATCTGGTGCAGCTTATTCGAGGATTCTTATTTCTTATGAGTGCCGTCACCTCAGTTAAATAATGCACCATTCCGTTTTTATTATAAAAAAGAAAGGGAAGAAAGGACATGCTGCACAGAAAATAATATCAAAGAGAAAGAAAGAAAGAAGGAGTAGGAGCAAGATATAGAGAGGGGAAAAACGCTAATCTGTTTCATTCGAACATACGGAAAAGGAAGGAAAGAAAAGTTGTGTGTGTGTGTGTGTGTGTGTGTGTGTGTGTGTGGAGAGAGAGAGAGAGAGAGAGAGAGAGAGAGGAGAGAGAGAGAGAGAGAGAGAGAGAGAGTTAAATCAAAGATGGTTATACGTTTTTACATATTGGATTATTGCAATAGCTCTTAAGTAAACATATCAAACGTTATAATAATTAAATTACCATACTGTGGTATATCCACAGACTGCTAGTAAGGACACTAATCCGAATAATCCAATAATACCAGAGATTTTTATAATTATTCAGAAGTTCTTTTTGTCAGTTTTATTTCCTATCATGAGGCGATCACAGATCATCAGACGACGGTTACCCCCAGTTCCCGTTTTCCCATAAATACAACACAAATGAAATAAATAAAAGACAAAGAAGTAGTCGATTCTTTGTATCAGCTTGACAGCGAAGGAGTCTATCCCCTTGGAAGACAATGGGGTACAAGAAAGGGCTTACACAGAGTTCTAATATGAAAAGGAGAGCCTTTTTTAGTAGTTGAGATCTTGTATTTTGGAGAAAAGAAAGAAACCATGAAAGAAAAAAGAGTTAAAGCAAGAAGAACACCGCTGAAAAATGCATAAATAAAGAATCTAGGAGATGCCAGTGGGGTAACGGTTATTGTCGTAAGAAATGGGCATGGAGACATGGGTTCAAATACTGGACGAGCCTGGTTGCATTTCCCGTAGCACTAATAACCTTGGGAATCCAGTTATTCTCCTTTCAGCTATGAGTAAATAGTAGGACAGACTGTGTACTTTAATCTTGATGTGGAAATCGTTCTTGATAAAAGAAACCTCTGAATTCAAATCTGTTAAATTCCGCTTAAAATTGACCTTGTGTCACATTCAGCTCTTGTGGAGGTGTTGGGCAAATACATAAATAAAGAATCCGGAAATGAAGAAAAGAGAGAAAGGGAGAAAAAGAAAGAAACAAGAAAGAAAGAAAGAAAGAAAGAAAGAAAGAAAGAAAGATTACAGTGTTTGAAAAACGAAAGATAGAAATAAAGAAAATAAGAGGGAGTAGAATGAATGAATAGTTTGAGGAGAGAAAGAAAGAAAGAAAGAAAGAAAGAAAGAAAGAATACAGAAGGTAATAAGAGCAACAATAAAAGAAAGAAAACATAAGCGTGAAAAATAAATGGTCAAATGAAGAAGGAAAAAGAATGAAAAGAGATGTAGAGTAAATAAAATAAATAAAAGATGAATGAATGATGCAGAAAAGAAATAAGGAAATACGAAAGAATAAAGAAGGGAAAAAATAAAAATGTAAAGGAAAAATACAGAGGCAAAAAAAGGAAGAAAGAGAGAAAGAAAGAATACAGACGTGGAGTAAACGCAAAAAAAGAAAGGAAGGAAGGAAGGAAGAAAAGAAAGAAAGAAAGAAAACAAAGAAAAAATACAGATTTGTCGAAAAGAAAGAAAGAACAATAAGCTAATAAGATAAAAGAAAGAAAGAATTCAGAAATGCAGAAGAGAAAGACAGAAAGAAAAATACAGAAATAGAGGGAAGAAAGAATAAGTAACAAAGTATACAAAGAAAGAACGAAAGAAAGAAAGAAAGAAAGAAAGAAAGAAAGAAAGAAAGAAAAATGCAGAAGGTAATAAGAGGAACAATGAAAGAAAGAAAACATAAACGTGAAAAATAAATAAATTGGTTAAATGAAGAAGGAAAAAAGAAAGAAAAGAATGTAGAGTAAAGAAAGAAAGAAAGAAAGAAAGAAAAAGAATGAATGAATGCAGCAATGAAGAAATAAGGAAATAACGAAAGAATAAAGAAGGGAAAAAATAAAAATGTAAAGGAAAAATACAGAGGAAAAAAAAGGGAAGAAAGAGAGAATGAACGAATACAGACGGGGAGTAAAAGCAAAAAAAGAAAGGAAGGAAAGAAGGAAGGAAGGAAGAAAGAAAGAAAGAAAAAAAGAAAACAAAGAAAGAAAACAAAGAAAAAATACAGATTTGTCGAAAAGAAAGAAAGAACAATAAAAGACTAAAGAAAGAAAGAATTCAGAAATGCAGAAGAGAAAGATAGAAAGAAAAATACAGAAATAGAGGGAAGAAAGAATAAGTAACAAAGTATACAAAGAAAGAAAGAATGAAAGAAAGAAAAAAATAAATAGTTTAAAGAAATTAATATAAGAGCGGAGGAAAGAAAAAAGAAAGAAAGAAAGACATAGTTTGAAGAGATTAATATAAAAGCGAAGAAAAAAAAGAATGAATGAGGGAAAGAAAGAAAGAAAGAAACAAACAAACAAACAAACAAACAAACAAACAATTCAGAAATGCAAAAGAGAAAGACAGAAAGAAAAATACAGAAATAGAGGGAAGAAAGATTAAGTAACAAAGTATACAAAGAAAGAAAGAAAGAAAGAAAGAAAAAAATAAGTTTGAAGAAATTAATATAAGAGAGGAGGAAAGAAAAAAGAAAGAAAGAAAGAAAAAAAAGAAGAATAATATAAAGCGAGAAAAAGAAGAAAAAAGAATGAAAGAAAGAAAGAAAGAAGAAGAGAAACATAGTTTAAAGAAATTTACATAAGAGCGGAGAAGAAAAAAGAAAGAAAGAAAGAAAAAAACACAGTTTAGAGATTAATATAAAAGCGAAGAAAAGAAGAAAAAGAATGAAAGAAGAAAGAAAGAAAGAAGAAAGAAGAAACATAGTTTAAAGAAATTTACATAAGAGCGGAGGAAAGAAAAAGAAAGAAAGAAGAAAACACAGTTTGAAGAGATTAATATAAAAGCGAAGAAAGAAGAAAAAGAATGAAAGAAGAAAGAAAGAAAGAAAGAAAGAAAGAAACATAGTTTAAAGAAATTTACATAAGAGCGGAGGAAAGAAAAAGAAAGAAAGAAAGAAAAACACAGTTTGAAGAGAATATAAAAGCGAAGAAAGAAGAAAAAAGAATGAAAGAAAGAAAGAAAGAAAGAAAGAAAGAAAGAAAGAAACATAGTTTAAAGAAATTTACATAAGAGCGGAGGAAAGAAAAAGAAAGAAAGAAAGAAAAACACAGTTTGAAGAGATTATATAAAAGCGAAGAAAAGAAGAAAAAAGAATGAAAGAAGAAAAGAAAAAGAAAGAAAGAAAGAAGAACATAGTTTAAAGAAATTTACATAGAGCGGAGGAAAGAAAAAGAAAGAAAGAAAGAAAAAACAGTTTGAAGAGATTAATATAAAAGCGAAGAAAGAAGAAAAGAATGAAAGAAAGAAAGAAAGAAAGAAAGAAAGAAACATAGTTTAAAGAAATTTACATAAGAGCGGAGGAAGAAAAAAGAAAGAAAGAAAGAAAAACACAGTTTGAAGAGATTAATATAAAAGCGAAGAAAAGAAGAAAAAAGAATGAAAAGAAAGAAAGAAAGAAAGAAAGAAAGAAACATAGTTTAAAGAAATTTACATAAGAGCGGAGGAAAGAAAAAAGAAAGAAAGAAAGAAAGACATAGTTTGAAGAGATTAATATAAAAGCGAAGAAAAGAAAAAAGAAAGAATGAATGAAAGGAAAGAAAGAAAGAAAAAGAAAGAAAGAAAGAAAGAAAGAAAGAAAGAAAATACATAGTTTAAAGAAATTGATATAAGAGCGGAGGAAAGAAAAAAGAAAGAAAGAAAGAAAGAAAGAAAGAAAATACATAGTTTAAAGAAATTAATATAAGATTGGAGGAAAGAAAAAAGAAAGAAAGAAAGAAAGAAAGAAAAATAATACATAGTTTAAAGAAATTTATATAAGAGCGGAGGAAAGAAAAAGAAAGAAAGAGAGACATAGTTGAAGAGATAAATATAAAAAGTGAATAAAGAAGAAAAAAGATGACTGAGAGAAAGAAAGAAAGAAGAAAGAAAGAAGAAAGAGGAAAGTAAAGTGGCGGGAGAGTAGAAAAAAGCAAAGAAAAGTCAAATATAAATAAGATATTTGAAGACAAAGTATGATTGAACGTTGAACATAAGTCAGGTCACGTTTGTTGTCGAGAGTCTCGTTGTAGTTCCTTAAGTGGCTACGAGAACTGCGTGATAACTATGGTGTGACGACTGCTTCACGAAGTGAAAAACGCGTCCAAAGTCAAAAGTCAACAACAGAATCACACCCTTCTCTTTCCTAAATATGTGAAGTTCGATCCTTCATCTTTCAATGAAGGAGCACTCTAGATTTATTTTCTAAAAATCAAATTAATCTACACGAAGACAAGAACTGATAATGTAAAATCTAATTAATTTAGAGAGGTCGATATTTCTTCTCCTCCTTCATCTTTTGTGTTGAGAATACGTATATATGTAAATAGATGCTATTGAAATTCGAAAGTGAACAATAAAATACAGTGTTGGAATTCAGGGTGAGGGTTAGGGTTAGGATTATGGTCTAGGGTTAGGGTTTAGGGTTAGGGGTTAGTGTAGTGAGATAGCCAATGGCGTGTTATCTCATTTACATATATGTATTACAGCAGGAGATATATAGAGGCAGTTTAGAGGACAGAGGAGAATTAGCTACGAGAAGCTGAGACTTAGAGCTATGATACGCTCGAAGAATTACTACTATTGCTACATCAAGGAATACGAAACTACACATCACAACAGATAGGATTATGATTAGGGTTAGGGTTAGGGTCAGGATTATTATTGAAATTTGTTAATAAAGAAGGTATCGTGGTTATTGAACGATTTGCACGGTCTCATTTTTAACAGAGAGGATTTTTCAAGAAAATAACAGTTGTACAATTAAAGAACACGTGTATTAATATATAGATAAAAGTTTCCCTTTCTTTCTTTATAATAAACACGGATTTTAAAATCGTGAGAAATAAAAATTCGTCGGGTAAGCAACACAAGATAATCAGGATTCCCATTTTTGCATTTAATCTTGGACGAACCCAAAAGCCGTTGAACGTTGAAATTCGAAAGTGAACAATAAAATATAGTGTTGGAATTCAGGGTGAGGGTTAGGGTTAGGATTATGGCCTAAGGGTTAGGGTTTAGGGTTAGGGGTTAGGATTGGGATTAGGGTTAGGGTTAGGACTATTATTAGAATTTGTTGATAAAAACGGCATCGGGTTTATTGAACGATTTGCACGGTCTCATTTTTAACAGAGAGGATTTTTCAAGAAAATAACGGTTGTACAATTAAAGAATACGTGTATTAATATATAGATAAAAGTTTCCCTTTCTTTCTTTATAATAAACACGGATTTTACAATAGTGAGAAATAGAAATTCGGCGGGTAAGCAACACAAGATAATAAGGATTCCCATTTTTGCATTTAATCTTGGACGAATCCAAAAGACGTTGAACGTTGATTTCTTGACGATGATAATTAAAAAAAAAAATTTTTTGGTGGAGTGGCCTATTGTCGATATCAGCCGGAAAGCGAGGGAGTCTATCTCATGTTCGTTAGCGCTAGACCAGGGAGATTGTTTTTACTGAGGTGGAGCGCTACACTTACAGTCAGCTCCCCACTTTACAGCACAGATCAGATTGCCCAATCTGCGCTATTCATACGCTGAGTTAGCGGGGACGGGAATCGAACGAGGAACCTTGCGATTCCTAGGCGAGTACTCTACCAATTCAAATAAAAAAATGTCAAATTCATTATCACATATTATTTCTTGATTGGTTGGTTGGTTGGTTGGCTGGTTGTTTGGTGGATTTACAGAATGTCAAACTTTGGGTTATTTTATGCCGAGAAAAATTCTGGTTGTGCATTTAAATTAAAAAAAAAAAATCATTTATTTTTTAACACTTTGACTACTTTACCTTCTCACAGCGGCTCTCCCATTAAATGAGAATATCAGGATCCAAATATTATAATACCAAGAGTGTAACAGTGTGGACAGGAGGGCTATGTTAAAATATAAATCTCAGTTTACATTATATGAGTTATCTTGGTCAGTCTTTAAACTTTTTAGTCGATCGCCGAACATATATTTATCAGCACGAGTAGGATGTGACACAAGGTCAGTTTCTTTTGGGGAGTTTAACGGGTTTGAATTCAGAGTTTTTCTCTTCCTAGACTGGTTACTTAACCACGGTTAAAGAGTCCAGTCTGCCTTACTACTATTATCCATAGCTAGAGGGGGAGTAATTGGATGCATACCTTTCCCAAGGGTATTAGCGCTATGTGAAATGCAAACAGTTTCGTCCAGCATTTGAACTCGCGTCGACGACTCGACTGCCGTATAAAGTAAGTAAAGTTATCGGGGCGGCCTAATGTCGGTATCAGCCAATCAGTGAGAGAGTCTATCTCCTTTTCACTAGTGCTAGATCAAGGAGATTGTTTGGGCGTCTGAGGCGGAGCGCCACTCCTACCATCAGCTCTTCACTTTACCGCACACATTCAGGTGCTACTCATATGCTGAGTTGGCGAGGGCCGGTATCGAACCAAGAACCTTGTGATTCCTAGGGGAAAGCTCTACCGACTGGGCTAAACCGGCCCTACCGATATTTTCTATTTCTAACATTCACTTCTTATGCCAACTCTCGGGAGAGTCCGTGGAACTCAGAGTTTCGACTCTTTTCAACAGTTGACGATTTCGCGCCATTGGTACTTTCTTTCTTTTTTTTATTTTCGTTTTATATATATATTTACCAAACCCCTTCACATGAGCAAGTTCAATTTCTTAAGCAGAGTTCAACAAGGTTGAATTCAGAGTTTTCCTTCTCCTAGACCGGTAGCCTAACCAAGGTTAAAGAGCCAAATCTGCCCTGCTATTTACCCATAGCTGAAGGAAGAGTAGTATTCATACCTTTCTCAAGCGTATTTGCGCTAAGTGAAATGCAATTACCACGTTCAGGATTTGAACTCGGGGTGACGAGTCCATTTCCTATGACTTTAACCATTACACCACGCGCTTTCGTTTTATATGAACCGGGCAAAACCGATTGACAATTCTGGTCCCCAGCATAACAGGAATAGATAAGATGTTAAACTGTCCACTTCATAAGCCCGTGTTTATGCCACTTGGATCGGGAAGACGGAAGCAAAAAATCAAGCACCATGCGCATGCGCAATGAGAAGTGAGTCTGTATAATCAATACCATTTTTGTGGATTTTGTTCCTCTCAAATCAGACACATTAGAACGATTATTACGGCAATCTGCAAGAGAGTTCAGTGAACTTTTATGTGTAAATCACTGGCAGCTTTCACAACAAGAGATAGATGTATCGATGATATCAGTAGACTAGGTATATATATATATATATATTATATATATAATATATATATATATATATATATATATAAGCAAACTAAGACAAATATATATATATATGAACAAAGAATATATAGATAGATAGATATGGACAGACCAAGATAGATAGATAGATAGATAGATAGGTAAGAATAGAGATATTTTTCATTCAGTGTTGGTTTTTATATTGAACTAGAAAGATCTATGAAAAAGAATGAGATTGATAGATCAATAAATAGATAGGTATATACAGATATGAGCAGAGTAAGATACCTAGATAGATCGATATAAGCAGACTTGGATATATATATATATATATATATATATATAATATATATAATATATATATATATATGTATGTGTGTGTGAGTGTGTGTGTGTGAAGAAAAGGAAGTGAATCCGACGGTATGTAGTATATTAAGAAAAATTGAAAAAACATAGGTTTAAATGAGTTGAGTGGTAAGTTTATTGGCCGACGCTGCAGTGTTTCGATCTATTATTTAGATCATCTTCAGGGCATTTGTTGGTATATGGAAGGTGATAAAATTTTATATATATATATATATATATAATATATATATATATATATATATATATAATAATATTATATATTTATATATATATATATAATTTTATATTTTATGTATATATATATATATATATATCTAATATATAAAACAGAGATTTTGGTATGTACGTGTCGACGTATAACAAAAAAACGGGAGGTCACTCAGATTCAAAATCTTGCATACACATTGATATCGTTCTAACTAAGAAAAATTCCAAATTTGGTTATTGATTTTTACTGATTAAGGGATTTAATCGATTAATTAATCCAAAATCACCTAATTTGCGGAACTGTCCGTATATCAGCCCCTCCTGATAATAAAATATTGTCTCTGCCTGCTTATTGTTAAAGCGATAACAGCAGCGAAGTTTTGATTTTAATGAATTAAATTTGCAGTATAAGCTGTTCAGCTCCGAATTTATGGCCTATTTATGGTCCAGTCTTTAATAATTTTTATATTGTTAGAAAGATAAGAAAATACTCTTTCAAAATATGTAATTTGTGTGAGTTTTTATTAATTGAATCATTTTTTACAGCGAGTTAAAAAATTAAAAAATGGCTTCGGATAGCCACGCTGCCTATGATTATTGCGATACAAGCAGTGCAGTCTATAACAGTCAGATCGGAATCTCTTACCTATTTAGGATTTTTAATCTTTAAAATATTTATATCTTTAGTAATAAGATGAAATAGTCTTTCTGAATATGTAATTTGTATGTGTTTTATAGATTAATTTTTTTTTACAGCGAGTTAAAAAAAAATACTACGTATAGGCGATAATACGAATAAGGCAGCTATATGTAATTTGTATGTGTTTTTATAGATTAAATTATTTTTTACAGCGAGTTTGTCCATATTCTTAAATTGTATAGTACACTCATTTTAATTTTAATTTTTGTAATGCATAAAAATTGTAGAAAATCAAAATGTACGCTTTACGGTTACATTATTAAAAAAATAGTTTAATCGTAAATAACAGTATCATGAAAATCAGTTTACGTCGTAAGTACGGTTACATATTTGTATAAATTAAACTAAGATTTTCATTCGAATAAAATGACTTTTAATTCTTTAATTTATTTATTAATTTTTATTGTTAGAGTTTTAAAGGGTTAAAAATAACAATAAGATTGACGAATTTCCTTAGAAACTGTTTTTCTTTTGGTTCGTTAACTAATTATTTTCTCAAACCACGATAAAAAAAATAAAAAAACAAAGGTTACTAATACGGACAAAATCCGGTATTTTATCTTTAGTCGAAGGCCCGACTGGAGATAAGTAGTCAATTATTTGTAAGACGAAGTTTATTTCAAGTTTATCCGACAATATCCAGTTATTGGAACATTTAAAAAAAAATTATATGTAAGTACGAAAAATTGAAAGCGCTTTGTTTATCAAAATGACATGATTCGTTAGTAAATTACCCGAAAAGTTGATAAAACAAAACAACTAACAACCAACATTTAAATTATTATTCAAAATACAATTTAAAATATTCCTCAGAATTTGCCTTACAAATTAAATTTTAAGTTTTATGTGAAGTCAATAAACATCGCTGAGTTTATAGTGCAACTTTTCAGTTCTGAAAAATTGGCATGTTTAAATAGAGATTTCATAGGTGACATTTGAACTTTTATGAAAATTGATGTTTTGTAATTAATACAAATTTTGTAATAAAACTTAATTTTAACTAGGGGGGGGGGTAGTTTAATGGGAAAATAAATAAATAATTTGGGTTCCGTTCAAGCGGTTCCGATATGGGGGATCAATTTACTATAAACTTATACGAGGAAATGAGCACCCGTAAATACTCAAATAATAAAGAACTTTTAAGAATTTTTTTTTCAATCTGATAGATTGGTGTGTAATCGATAATAATCAACTGAAGGAAAAAAAATAGATGGGGGAGGGGGAGTCCAGATAATCAGGTCCACCAAAACGTTTTTAAACAATGTTTTTAAAATACTAGGTACCACCAATTTTACCCTGTGAAATTTACCCCCCCCCTATATTTAACACTATGAAACTTGCAGAAAAATTAATATTTTCTTGAAACATTTTTTCCATTTGAAATAAAAAAACATTAAATAAACTCCTGATGATTTTTTAACTTTTTTTCAGCTTACAGAAATAATGAAAATTATGATTGAAAAACAACGTTTTCATTTTTGCACTGTTAAATCAACTGAAAATTAACGTAGCTAAAAACAAGTTACGATAAGAGTTTTTTAAATTCTATGAAAAATCAATTAATTATAAATAATAACAAAATATTTCCGTTTTATTCAAGATGGCCTAAACTGATCAATTGGTGGTCCTTATAATACTATCTTAGGTTTTAGCAAAAATAGATATTGCAATACGAAGAATTTAAATTTTCGATTCTCAGCTTCTTTTTAAACTCAACATGCAATTAAGAACTAAATGTGAATTGTTTTCATGTGCAAAAAATTTAAGACAATAACAAACAAATATACAAACGAATACTTTCAATTTGTTGTATAATAATATGAAATAATTTTAAACTATAAAACAGAAAATACAAATCCTGAAATATACAAATTCTCAATGATTTTAGTTTCAAGAATTTTTCCTCTTACCCCCTCTCTAACTACTGTCTTCCACTTTCTCTCTCACTCCTGGTGATCCAAATTTCATTTTAGTCCGGTCATGGACCGGGTACTTTAGCTAGTATATATATATATATATATATATTATATATATATATTGTATTAAGTATAGTATATTTAACTTAGACAACTGTTGCATTTTTTTCTTTTTGCTATGTTATAGTACTGTGATCCCAGGGGACTGTCCCCACCGGGAACACCTGGCCCTTTGATTAAAAGAAGCAGGGCTGGCTTTATTGCCTAATGACTAAGCCCACACCCTTGAGGGGAAATCCTGAGGGGATCCACGCATTTTTTGAGCCGGCCATCCCATGAGCTTCGGTTTGTGAGCGGCCCCGCGTTAATAGGTCCTTCTGTCTGACCGGCAGAAGTGGGATGCGTGGTAAATACTATTAAGTTAACACTATCAACTAAATTCCCACTATGGCCTTACCAAATTGGCTTGGTATTTTTTACTAATTTCAAAGTTCACTATCTATTCATCTTAGAACTGTTTCTATTCAAAGAAAGTCCAATCATTTCTCTGAATGCTTCACATGAGGACGATTAGTATTTGTTAAGATTTTTGCTATATAAGGTGTGTGATAGACGCCTGCTTTTACTTATAGACTCGGCAAGAACCATATGATCTCTCTTGGCCAATCACTGGCAGTACTCTACTGCTGAGACAATACTTAAACTGAGCATACTGAGCATACTGGCCACAACTACGTCGACACTCGTGGACGACGGACACAGGATTAAATCACTGGATCTTTACCAATACGCAGAATAGGACTTATTCGCTTACCAAAGGATTCCATACCTCAGGACTTACTTACTTTAAGACCTTTTCAACTGGCCAAGAATGACATTTAAAAACTTAACAGTATTATTCGGACTATTGTCCTCATCTTCATTGTTATCTGTGCGACGTTTCGACCGATGTGCCCTCTGGCCTTCTTCAGGTATTTATTGGACTCAGGAACATACTCGGACTCGGGAACCTTCTTGTCGTAATCAGGAACCTTCTTGTTTTAATCGGGAGCCATCACGGAACTTTGAACCTAACCATAGATGGGGTAGGGGCGTCAAGCTGTGTTAATTATTATTCTCTGTTACTGCGCCCCTGACCAGGATTGAACATGCAGTCTAGAGCTAACTGTCACTTAGAACTGTCTTAACCTAACTTCTTTATCCACTAGGCCATATGTCCTATCATTAATGTAATCTGAGTCCTTCTGTTCAATTATAATGAACTAAATATCAGTTTTTGTACTATGCTTGCGTTAGTGTTGCAGTGGTCGGGGAGCCGATGTGAGCGGTTTAAATTGGGCAAAGAGTTAAAGAAGACAGAAACATTCGGTGTGAATTAAAAACTTAGAGTTGTTTATGAATTCACTTGGATTAGCTAAATACACTCTAAAAGGGGGAGGATTGGTCTTGTAATATATTGCGTTAAATGGCCTGAAGAAGAAAAGGTGGAAATAGGACAATCGAAACGCAGTGAATAACTCTCAGTTGGCGATTTGATGAAGCAGATAAGTGTCCATTTGTGTGTCCTTTTTTTTAATAGCGTGGTGCACTGAAGCAAAGCTCCAATCAATGACTGTGACTATTCCTGGATGGAACTGCAATTTACTATACAAACAAGACTTATGGAATCACAATTAGACACACACACACACACACACACACACACACACACCACACACATATATATATATATATATATATATAATCATCATCATCATCATGTCAGGCAAGCAGGATATTTATAACAATCTCTGGCCATTCACTGTCCTCAGGAGGTCCTCCGCGCAGAATTCCAGCATCCACACAGTGCTGGTCCATGTAGGTCTTTATATCTAAATATGCATGTGCCTATGTATTTAAATATGTTTATATATATATATATATATATATATATATTATATATATAAATAGAAATATATGTAAAAACACACATACATATATATACATAAAATATACACAACAATATATATATATAATCAATTGTAATTATATTATGGATTTGGACTAATAACTTAAAGTTTCATAGTTATGCAATCCTTAGATGAATCAAATGGTTGAGATATTAAAAACCAGTAGTCAATCGGCTGGTTTTTAATATCTCAGCCATTTGACTCTTCTAAGGATTGCATAACTATGAAACTTTAAGTTATGAGTCCAAATGATCCATAATATAATTACTATTGATTATAAATCTGCTCTGCTTTATTAGCATTGAGCACATTTTCAATACTTTTCTCATTTATTCTCTATTCATTATATATATATATATATATATATATATATATATATATTATATATATATATATCAATCATATTTGTATATTTATAGTTGTATATATATATATATATGTTTGGATGCATCTATCTATCTATCCATCTCTCGATATATATATGAATGATGTATATTATATATATATATATATATATATATATATATATATATGTGTGTGTGTGTGTGTGTGTGTGTGTGTGTGTGTGTATTAGAGTGTAGTTGTGCACATATATGTTTGTATATATACGTCTGTGTATGTATGCAAATATTTATTTACGTCTGTGTATGTATGTATGTTTGTATATATACGTCTGTGTATATATGTGTGTGGGGGGTGTTTTTATGTCTATCTATATATATACACATATATATGTATAGTTTTGTGTATATATATATACACATATATATTATGATAATGGTACACAGTAATAACCTAGAGTTTCACCATAAGGATCTTCAAGGTTAAATCCACTGGATTAATCAAGATATTAACTGCAATTAATCAATATCTTGACTAATCCAGTGGATTTAACCCTGAAGATCCTTATGGGGGAACTCGAGTAGGTTATTACCATGTACCTTTATCATAATAAATTTGCTCTACCAACATATTGAGCAATTTATATTGGTTATATCGCTACCTTATCATTGTGAATCTTGCCTCAACTAACCATTGTGACCTGTTTCACCGGTAAGTCACCTTTTCCACAAATACCATATATATATATATATATATATATATATATATATATATAATGACCTTATGTCGGATCCCGCTCGTACGGATGGGTCGGATTAATATACATATGCTTGTATATATGCGTATATGTGAGTGTATATATGTATATATACATGTGTAGATATAAGCTATATTTTTGGAGGATATGTGCTTAATTGAAGTCATACCTAATTTTGAAAATTGATTAATTAATAATTAATGAATTTAGGCGGGCATATATGTTCAAATGAAAGGCTAAACAAATCGAGAAAATTTCAATCCCTGAATGTACATTTTGACCAATTTCAGGGATTGACATTTTCTCGATTTGTTTAGCCTTACGTTTGAACATATATGCCCGCCTAAATTCATTAATTATTAACTAATTAATTTTCAAAATTAGGTATGACTTCAATTAGGCACATATCCTCTAAAAATTGTCGGCTAAAAGCCATATCAAATAAACACATTGTTTGTTTACTTACTCTCATATAGGCTATATATATATATATATATATATATATATATATATATATGAGAAGTAAATACACAAACGATGTGTTTTTGATATGGCTTTCTTTTTAGCCGACAATTTTTAGGAGAATATGTGCTTAATTGAAGTCGTACCTAATTTTGAAAGTTAATTAATTAATAATTAATTAATTAGGGGCAATACCTATTCAAATGTAGGCCTAAAACAAAATTGTACATACAGAGAATGATTTTTGTCGATTTTTTTTTAGCCTTAACATTTGAATAGGTATTGCCCCTTAATTAATTAATTCATTAATTACGATTACTTTTCAAAAGTAGGTACGACTTCCAATAACGCCACATATTCTCTCCTAAAATTGTCGGCGTAAAAAGAAAGCCTATCAAAACACATCGTTTTTGTGTATTTACTTCTCATATATATATATATATATATATATATAAGTATATTATTAGCCTATATGAGAGTAAGTAAACAAACAATTGTTTATTTGATAGCCTTTTAGCCGACAAATTTCTTAGAGGATATGTGCCTAATTGAAAGCATACCTAGATTTTTGAAAATTATTAGTTAATAATTAAGAATTTAGTGCGGGCATTATGTTCAAACGTAAGGCTAAACAAATCGAGAAATGTCAATCCTTGAATTGTGTCAAAATGTACATTCAGGGATCCTGAAATTTTCTCGATTTTGTTTAGCCTTCATTTGAACACTAAGGCCCGCCTAATTCAATTAATTATTAATTAATTCAATTTTCAAAAATTACGGTATGACTCAATTAAGCCAACATATCCGACCAAAATATATGAGCTTGATATCTAACTCGTATATTATACATATATACACTCACATATACGCATATATACAGCATACTGATATGAATTAATTCCGACCCATCCGTACGAGCGGGATCCGACATAAGGGTCATCTATTCTAAATCATATATCTTCTTATACGTAGTATAATATATAATTATGTATTTGTGGAAAAAGTGACTTACCGTGAAACAGGTTCTACAATGGTTAGTTGAGCAAAGATTCACAATTGATAGTTAGCGATATAAACAATATAAATGCTCATATTTGGTAGAGCAAATTTATTATGATATAATAGGGTAATGGAAATAACCTACCTCGAGTTCCCCCATAAGGATCTCGGGTTAAATCCCATCTGCGCATTATGAGTAATATTGATTAATTGCAGTTAATATCTTTGATTAATCCAGTGGGTATTTAGACTTGAAGATCCTTCATGGCTGAAACTCTAGGTTATTACTGATTGTACCATTATATCAATAGTATATGTGCATATATATATACACAAACTATAAATATATATTGATAACTTTAATATCATAGTCTAAGACATAAAAACACCCCCCAAACACATATATACACAGACGTATATATCACAACATACATACTACACAGACGTAAATAAATATTTGCATACATACACGACAGTATATAATACAAACAATTGTGGCACAACTACACTCTTAATTACACACCACAACACACACACACACACACACACACACACATATATATACTATATATATATATATAGATATATATATATACATACTATTCATATATATATCGAGAGATGAGTAGATAGTAGATGCATCCAAAACATATACTATATATATATACAACTATAATATACAAATATGATGATATATTAATATCTATCAATACGTATATATTATATAAGATATATACTACATATATTTATATATATAGATGAAATATGAGAATAAATGAGAAAAGTATTGAAAATGTGCTCAACTGCCTAATAAAGAACAGAGCAGATTATAATCATAGTAATTACTATTTATGGATCTATTTGGCGACTCATAACTAAAGTTCAAGTTTATGCAATCCTTAGAAAGAGTCAAATGGCTGAGATATAAAAACCAAGCCGATTGACTACTGGTTTTTAATATCTCAAACCAATTTGAGTATTCTAAGGATGCATTAAACTATGGATAAACTTTAAGTTATATTAGGTCCAAATCCATAAACTATTAAATCTTACAATTTGGCAATTAATCATATATATATATTGTTGTTAGTAATTTTATGATATATATGTACTGTGTGTGTTTCTTTACTGTCAATTTTTTATTTTATATATATATAACTATATATAGATATACATTTATATATAAACATATTTCAATAATAGCATAGGCACATGTCATATTTAAGATATTAAAGACCCTACATGCGACCCAGCACTGAGATGTGGATGCTGAATTTCTGGCGGCAAGGACCTACTACGAGGACGTGTGTCAATGGCCAGAGATTGTTATAAATATCCTTGCTGCCTGACATGATGAGATGATGATTTTATATAGACTATATACTTTATATGTGTGTGTGGTGTGATGTGTGTGCGTCCTCTGTGTGGTGATCGTGTGTTGTCTAATTGTGATTCCATGTCTTGTTATGTTTATAGTAGAATGCAGTTCCATCCTCAGGAATAGTACACAGTCATTGATGGAGCTGATGCTTCAGCTGCACCACGCTATTAAAAAAAAGGACACACAAGCGACACTTATCTGCTTCAATCAAATCGCAACTGATGAGTTATTCACTGGCGTTTCCGATGTTCCCTATTTCCACCTTTTCTTCTTCAGGCCATTTAACGCCAATATATTACAGACCCAATCCTTCCACCCTTAGAGTGTATTTAGCTAAAATCCAAAGTGATTCCATAAACAACTTCTAAGTTTAATTCCCACCGAATGTTTCTGTTCTTCTTTAACTCTTGGCCCAATTTAAACGCTTCACATCGGCTCCCCGACCACTGCAAACACTAACGCAAGCATAGTACATAAAACTGATATTTAGTTCATTATAATTGACAAGAAGCGGACTCAGATTACATTAATGATTAGGACATATGGCCTAGTGGAAAGAAGTTAGGTTAAGACAGTTCTTGAAGTGACAGTTAAGCTCTAGACTGCATGTTCAATCCTGGTCAGGGCTGCAGTAACAGAGAATAATAATTAAACACAGCTTGACGCCCCTACCCCATCTATGGTTAGGTTCAAAGTTCCGTGATGGCCCCGATTAAACAAGAAGGTTTCCTGATTACGACAAGAAGGTTCCCATGTCCGAGTATGTCTTCCTGAGTCCAATAAAATTACCGTCGAGAGCCAGTAGGGCACATCGGTCGAAACGTCGCACAATAACAATGAAGATGAGAGACTATAGTCCGAATTAATACTGTTTAAGTTTTAAATGTCATTCTCGCCAGTTGAAAAAGGTCTTAAATAAGCTAAGGTCCTGAGGGTATGAATCTGGAAGCGAATAAAGTCCTATTCTGCGTATGTACAAGATCCAGTGATTTAATCCTGTGTCCGTCGTCACAGCTGTCGACGTAGTTGTGCCAAGATGCTCAGTGTCAGTTAAGTATGTCTCAAGCAGTAGAGTACTGCCAGTGATTGCCAAGAAGAGATCATTGGTTCTTGCGAAGTCTATAAGTAAAAGCAGGCGTCTTATCACACACCTTATAAGCAAAATCTTAAACAAACATACTAATCGTCCTCATGTGAAGCATTTCAGAGGAAAATGATTGACTTTCTTTGGATAAGAAACAGTTCTAAGATGAAATAGATAGTAACTTGAAATAGTAAAACAATACCAAGCCAATTTGGTAAGGCCTAGGTGGGAATTTAGTGATAGTTGTTAACTTAATGTATGACCACGCATCCCACTTCTGCCGGCAGACAGAAGGACCTATTAACGCGGGCCGCTCACCAACCGAAGCCATGGGTTGGCCGGCCTCAAAAAATGCGTGGATCCCCTCAGGTTTCCCCTACAAGGGCTTATGTGGGAGCTTAGTCATTAGGACAAAAAGCCCCAGCCTGCTTCTTTAATCATAAAGGGCCAGGTTGTTCCCTGGGGGGGAACATCCCCTGGGATCACAGTACTATAACATAGCAAAAAGAAAAAAATGCAACCAGTTTGTCTAAGTTCATATTACATTATTACTTAATTACATATATATATTATTATATATTATATATATATGATACTAGCTAAGTACCGGTACCATGACCGGACTAAAATGAAAATTTGTCGATCACCGGAGTGAGAGAGAAGTGGAAAGACAGTAGTTAGAGGAGGGGGTAAGAGAAAATTCTTGAAACTAAAATCATTGAGAATTTGACTATTCAGGATTTAGTTATTTTCATTGTTTTATAGTTTAAAAATTATTCATTTATTATACAAACAAATGAAAGTATTCGTTTCGTATATTGTTATTGCTCTAAATTTTGTGGCACTCATGGAAAACCAATTCACCATCTTAGCTTCATTAATTGCATGTTGACGTTAAAAAGAAGCTTGAGAATCGAAAATTAAATTCTTCGTATGCAATATCCTATTTTTGCTAAACCTAATGATTGTATTAATAAGGACACACCAATTGACTCAGTTGTAGGCCATCTGAATCCTTAAAACGGAAATTCTTTGTTCATTATTTATAATTCAATTGATTATTCATAGAATTTAAAAAACTACTTATCGTAATAACCCTCGTTTTTTTTTTACGCTATCCCGTTAATTTTGCAGTTGATTTAACAGTGCCAAAGAAAATGAAAACGTTGTCTTTTCAATCATAATTCCGTCATTATTTCTGTAAGCGAAACAAACGTTAACATCTACATCATCAGATTTCATTTAATGTTTTTGTTATTCTCAAATGGAAAAAATGTTCAAGAAAATATAATTTTTTCTGACCAGTTTCAAGTGTTAAATTATACGTGGGGGTGCGGGTAAATTTCACAAAGCGGTAAAATTGGTGGGTACCTCAGTATTTAAACATTGTATTTAAATAACGTTTTGTGGACCTGGATTATCTCGGACTCCCGCCTCCCCCATCTATTTTTATTCCTTCAGTTGACATTATCTATCGCATTAACACCACATCTATCAGATTGACAAAAAAATTCTTAAAAGTTTCTTTATTCATTTGACGTACTTTACGGGTGATCATTTTCCATCGTAACAAGTAATATAGTAATTTGATCCCATATGGAAACCCCGCTCTTGAACGGACACCACAAATTATTATATTTATCTTTCCCACTTCAAACTACCCCCCACCGCCCCTAGTTAAAAACTTTTAAGTTATTCTTCAAAACTTTTGTGAAATTACTTACAAAACATTCATTTCATAAAAGTTCCAAATGTACCTCATGAAATCTCTATTTTAAACGATCGCCCAATTTTTCAGAACTGGAACAAGTGCACTATAAACTCAGCGCATGCTTTATTTGACTTTCACATAAAACTTAAAATTAATTTGTAAAGCAAATTACTGAGGAATATTTAAACCTTGTAGTTTGAATAATAATTTATAATGTTGCGTGTGTTTAGTGTTTTGTTTGCATCAACTTTTTCGCGGTAATTTACGTAACGAATCATGTCATGATTGAGTAAACGAAAGCGCTTCAATTTTTTCAGTAGCTTACATATAATTTTTATTAAGAATGTCCAATAACTGGATATTCGTCGGATATAAACTTGAAAATAACTTCGTCTTACAATAATTGACTAACTTATGCTCCAGGTCGGGCCTCTCGCACTAAAGAACAAATACCGGACTTTTGTCCGCATATTAGACTAACCTTGACGCTTTTTTTATTTTTGTTATCGTGTTTGGAGAATATAATTAGTGAAACGAACCAAAAGAACAAACAGTTTCTACAGGAAATTCGTCACATCTATGTTATTTTTAACCCTTTAAAAAACTCCACTAACAATCTAAATTCAATACACAAAATTAAAGAATTAAAGTCATTTTTATTCCGAATGAAAATCCTTAGCTTTAATTCTTATACAAAATGTAACCGTACTTACGACGTAAACTGATTTTCCATAGATACTGTATTTACGATTAAACTATCTCTCTCTCACTTAATGTAACCGTAAGCGGCTTACATTTTGATCTCTTCTTACAACTTTCTCACTCCTTACAAAAATTAAAATTAAAATGAGTGTACTTATACAATTAGGAATATGGACAAACTCGCCTGTAAAAAAATAATTTAATCCTATAAAAAACACATACAAATTACATTATGCCTGCCTTATTCGTTTATCGCCATACGTAGTTATTTTTTTCTTTTAACTCGCTGTAAAAAAACACATTCAATCTTATAACAAACACATACAAATTACATACTTCAGAAACGACTATTTCATCTTTTACTAAAATATTAAATATTTTTAAAGATAAAATCCTAAATAGGTAAGAGATTCGATCTGACTGTTATAGGACTGCCCCACTGCTTGTCTTATCGCAATAATCATAGGCAGCCGTGGCTACTCGAAGCCATTTTTTAATTTTTTAACTCGCTGGTAAAAAATGATTCAATTAATTTTTAAAAACTCACCACAAATTACATATTTTGAAGAGTATTCTCTTATCTTTTCTAACAATATAAAAATTATTAAAGACTGGACCATAAAACTAGGCCATAAATTCGGAGCTGACACTATATACTGCAAATTTAATTCATTAAAAAATCAAACTTTTCGCTGCTTGTTATCGCCCTTAACCAAATAAGCAGGCAGAGACAATATTTTATTATCAGGAGGGGCCTGAATTATACGGAACGTTCCGCAACAACTTAGGTCGATTTTGATAATTCACATCGATTAAATCCCCTTAATCAGTACAAATCAATATACAATTTGGAATTCTATTCTTAGTTAGAAACGATACTCACACATGTGTATGCAAGATTTTGAATCTGAGTGACCCTCCCGTTTTGTTATACGTCGACACGACATTACACCAAAATCTCTCCTCATATGTCTGACTACGAATAGATAATTATATATATTTATATACATAAAAATATAACATTATATATATATATATAATATTATAATCATTCATTATACTATATACTAAATATATAATTTATATATATATTATATATACTATATTATAAAATTTCCATCCACCTTCCATACTACCAACAAATGCCCTGAAGATGATCTAATAATAGATCGACAACACTGCAGCGTCGTCCAATAACTTACCATCAACTCATTTAAACCTATGTTTTTTCAATTTTATCTTACTATACTACATACCGTCGGATCACTTCCTTTTCCTCCACAAACAACACCACTCACACACACATACATTATATACTATATATATACATATATACATATATATATATATATATATATATATTATATTCCAAGTCTGCTTATCGATCTATCTAGGTATCTTACTCTGCTCACTATCTGTATATACCTATCTATTATTGATCTATCAATCTCATTCTTTTTCACTAGATCTTTTCTAGTTCAATTATAAAAAAACCAACACTGAATGAAAAATATCTCTATTCTTTCCTATCTATCTATCTTATCTATCTATCTTGTCTTCCCATATCTATATTCTATATTATTTATCTTGGTTCATATAGTATATATATTTGTCTTAGTACCTGGCTTATATATATTAATTATTATATATAATATATATATATATATATACTATATATATATAATAACCTAGATCTACTGATATCATCGATTACATCTTTCTTCTTGTTGTGAAAGCTGCCAGTGATTTACACATAAAAAGTTCACTGACTCTCTTGAGTCTGCCGTAATAATCCGTTTTCTAATGTGTCTGAATTTGAGAGGAACAAAAACCACAAAAATGGTATTTATTATACAGACTCCAACTTCTCATTGCGCATGCGCATGTCTTGATTTTTGCTTTCCGTCCTTCCCGATCCAAGTGGCATTAAAACACGGGCTTATGAAGTGGACAGTTTTAAACATTCTTATCTATTCCTGTTATGCTGGGACCAGATTGTCAATCCGGTTTTTGCCGTTTCATATAAAACGAAAGCGGCGTGGATTAATGTTAAAGTCAAGGAAATGGAACTCGTCACCCCGAGTTCAATCCTGAACGTTGGTAAATTGCATTTCCAGCCAAATACGCTTGGAGAAGGTATGAATACTACTCTTCCTTCAGCTATGGGTAAATAGCAGGGCAGATTTGGCTCTTTAACCTTGGTTAGCGCTTACCGTCTAGGAGAAGGAAAACTCTGGATTCAACCTTGCTTGAACTCTGCTTAAGAAACTTGAACTTTGCTCATGTGAAGGGGTTTTGGTAAAATATTATATAAAACGAAAATAAAAAAAAAGAAAGAAAGTACCAATGGCGCGAAATCGTCAACCTTGTGAAAACGAGTCGAACAGAATCTCTGATTCCACGGCGACTCTCCCGAGAGTGGCATAAGAAGTGAATTTTAGAAATAGAAAATATCGGGTAGGGCCGGTTAGCCAGTCCGGTAGACGCTTTCCCTAGGAATCACAAGGTTCTTGGCGATACCGGCCCTCGCCAACTCAGCCATATGAGTAGGCAGCCTCTGAATTGCTGTACGCGCTGGTTAAAGTTGAAGAGCTGATTCGGAAGGAGTGCGCCGTCCGCCTATCAGACGCCCAAACTAATCTCCTCTTGAAATCTAGACTAGTGCCAAAAGGACGATAGGACTTCCTCTCACGACTTGGCTGATACGACATTAAGGCCGCCACCTGATTAACTTTATCTTACTTATACGCAGTTCGAGTTCGTTCTCGAACGCGAGTTCAAAGTGCTGGACGAAACTGTTTGCATTTCACATAGCGCTAATACACCTTGGGAAAGGTTTGACATCCATTACCCCCCTTTAGCTATGATAATAGTATGTAAGGCAGACTGGCTCTTTAACCGTGGTTAAGTAACCAGTCAGAAGAGAAAAACTTCTGAAATTCAAACCCGTTAAACTCCCCAAAAGAAACTGACCTGGTCACATCCTACTGTTGCGCTTAAATTAGTATGTTCGGCGATCGACTAAAAAAGTTTAAAGACCTAGGCGCTGACCAAGATAACTCATTATAATGTAAACTGAGTTTATATTTTAAGCATAGCCCTCCTGTCCACACTGTTACATCTTTGGTATTATTAATATTTGGATCCTTGATATTCTCATTTTAATGCGAGAGCCGCTGCGAGAAGGTAAATGTAGTCAGTGGTTAAAAATAATGATTTTTTTTTTTTTAATTTAAATGCACAACCAGAATTTTTCTCGGCATAAAATAACCCAAAGTTGACATTCTGTAAATCCACCAACAACCAGCCAACCAACCAAACCAACCAATCAAGAAATAATATGATGATTAATGCATTTTATGACATTTTTTTATTTGAGAATTTGTGAGATACTCGCCTAGGAATCGCAGTTCCTCGGTTCGTATTTCCCGTCCCCGTCTTAACTCAGCGTTATGAATAGGCGCAGATTGGCAATCTGATCTGTGCGTTAAAGTTGGCGGAGCTGCACCTGTAAGTGCGTTAGACGCGCTCCACCTCGGAGTATAACACATCTCACCCTGGTTTCCCTTACTCCGGCTTAGCAAGGCTACGAAAAACAACACGAACATGAGATAGAACGACTCCTCGCTTTCCGGCTGATATCGACAATAGGCCACTCCACCAAAAAATTTTTTTTAATTATCATCGTCAAGAAATCAACGTTCAACACGTCTCGAAGATCGTCCAGCATAAATGCAAAAAACTGGAATCGCTTATTATCTTGCTGTTGCTTAACCCGATCCCGAATTTCTATTTCTCACTATTGTAAAATTCCGTGTTTATTATAAAGAAAGAAACGGCGAAACACATTTATCTATACTATTAAATGACACGTGATTCTCTTAACTTTGACTTAACACCAGACCCGTTATCTTTCTTGTGAAAAATCCTCTCTGTATAAAAAATGAGACCGTTGCAAATACGTTCAATAAACCCGATGCCGTTTTTATCACACAAATTCTAATAATAAGTCCCTACACCCTAACCCTAATCCCCCAAAACCCCTAACCTAACCCTTAACCCTCTAGGCCTAATCCTAACCGCTAACCCCTCACCTGAATTCCCACACTTATATTTTATATCTCGCTTCAACTTCGAATTTCAACAGTTCAACGGTTTTGGGTCTCCCCTCAAGATTAAATGCAAAAATGAGGAATCCTGATTTATCTTGTGTTGCTCTACCCGACGGAATTTTTATTTTCTCACGATTTTTAACTACCGTCTTCATGTATAAATTATAAAGAAAGAAAGGGCAACTTTTATCTATAGTAAATACCACGTGTTCTTTAATTGTACAACTGTTATTTTCTTAGAAACATCCCTCTCTAAGTTAAAATAGAGACCGTGCAATACGTTCAATAACCACCTCGATACCTTTCTTTATAAACAAATTTCAACTTAATAATCCTGACCCCTAACCCTAACCCTAATTCATAATTCCGTATATCTTTCTGCTCTGCGCATGTATCTGTAGTTTTCGTATTCCCTGATAGAGCAATGAGTAAATTCCTTCAGAGTACTTATGCGAATATATTATAGCTCTAAGTCTCAGCTTTCTCGCTAGCTAATCTCCTTCTGTCCTCTCATCGCAAAAGCTGCTCTATATATCCCCTAGCATGTAACTTACATACATGTAAACTCGAAGATAACACGCCATTGGCTATCTCACTACACTAACCCCCTAACCCTAAACCCCAACCCTAGACATCAATCCGAACCCTATACCACTCACCCTGAATTCCAAGTAGACACTGTATTATTATTGTTTCACTTTCGAATTTCAATAGCATCATTTACATATATACGTATTTCTCAAACACAAAAGATGAAGGAGAGCGATACAATATCACCTTCTCTAAATTAATTTAGATTTAATTATCACTTCTTGTCTTCGTGTAGATTAATTTGATCTTTTTAGAAAATTAAATCTAGAGTTGACTCCATTCATTGAAAGAGTGAAACGAATCGAACTTCACATTATTTAGGACAAGGCAGAAGGGTTGTGATTTATGTTTGTTGACTTCGTTTGACTTTTGGACGCGTTTTTCACACCAGACCTTTCGTGAAGCAGTTGTCACACCATAGTTATCACGCAGTTCTCTAGCCAACTTTAAGGAACTACAACGCGACTTCACCTCGACAACAACCACGTGACCTGACTATGTTCAACGCTTCAATCCATACTTGTCTTCAAAATCTATATTTATATTTGACTTTCACTTTGCTTTTTCTACTCTCCGCCACTTTACTTTCCCTCTTCTTTCTTTCTTTCTTCTTTCTTCTCTTCTCTCTAGTCATTCTTTTCTCTTTATTCCACTTTTATATTATCTCTTCAGAACCTAGTGTCTCTTCTTTCTTTCTTTTTCTTTCCTCCCGCTCTTATACATAAATTTCTCGGATCAAACTAGTATTATTCTTCTGTTCTTCTTTCTTCTTTCTTCTTTTCTTCTCCTCCAATTCTTATTACTATTAATTTCTTTCGTAAAACTATGTATTTTTCTTTCTATCTCACTTCTCTCTTTCTTTTCTTCTTTCTCTTTCTCCTCCGCTCTCCTGATATTAGTCATATTTCTTTAAACTATGTTATTTTCTTTCTCGTTCTTCTTTCTCTTCTCTTCTTTTCATCTTTCTTCTCACTTTCTTCTTCCGTCATTCATTTCTTTCTTTTTCTCTTCTTCGCTTTATATTATCTCTTCAAACTTATGTCTTTCTTTCCTTTCCTTTCTTTTTCTTCCTCCGACTCTTATGTAAAATCTTTCCTTAAACTATGCTTTCTGTTCTTTCTTTTCTTTCTTCTTTCTTTCATTCTTTTTTCTTTTCTCTCGCTTCTATAGTATCTCTTCAACTCTGTTCTCTATCTTTCTTTCTTTTCTTTCCTCCGCTCTTAGAAATTTCTTTAACATGTTCTTCTTTCTTTTCATTTCTTTCTTTCTTTCTTTCATCTTTTTCTCTTCTCGCTTTTCATATTATAATCTCTTCAATACTGTGTATTTTTCTTTCTTTCTTCTTTTTCTTTCCTCCGCTCTTATCGTGTAACTTCTTGTAAAACTATGTTTCTTTCTTTCTTTCTTCTTTCTTCTTTCTTTCTTTCATTCTTTTTTTCTTCTTTTCTTCGCTTATATTATCTCTCAACTGTGTTCTTTCTCTTTCTTTCTTTTTTCTTTCCTCCGCTCTTATGTAAATTTCTTTTAAACTATGTTTCTTTTTCTTTCTCTTCTTTTCTTTCTTTCTTTCATCTTTTTCTTCTTATTCTTGCTTTTTATATTAATCTCTTCAAAACTGTGTTGCTTTCTTACTTTTCTTTCTTTTTCTTTCCTCCGCCTCTTATGTAATTCTTTAAACTTGTTTCTTTCTTTCTTTCTTTCTTTCTTCTTTCTTTCTTTCATTCTTTCTTCTTTTCTTCGCTTTTTATTAATCTCTTCAAACTGTGTTTTTCTTTCTTCTTTTTTTTCTCCTCCGCTTTATGTCAAACTTTTCTCTAACTATGTTTCTTCTTTCTTCTTTCTTTTCTTCTTTCTTTCTTTTCATTTTTTTTCTTCTTTTCTTCGCTTTTATATTAATCCTTCAACTGTGTTTTCTTGGCCTTTCTTTCTTTCTG
>CM042161.1:57523241-57548145 GCA_023376005.1 Doryteuthis pealeii | reverse complement strand
AAGAAGAGAGGATCATCCACCTTTAATTAATTGTAGTATATACATTACAATTGATGTTTATGATTTTAAAACATTTGAATAAATTTCGTTACACACTCATATATAAAGTAAGATTAATGACATGAGCGACATTTTAACAAATGAATACACATATATTTATTTGAAATATTTTTTTTAAATACTTGGGAATACAAATTACGAAACATGGTTGCGAAATAGAACACTATTTATGACTATAGAATGCAAGGTTTTTTTCTGTTTTTTCCTTTCCATATTTATGTTGAATATCATTCAGAAGTAACAACATCATACATTAACGATACCCTGATAAGGGTTTAATATATAAACCGAAAAGTTTTTTTAACATTGACTAATACTTTTAACTATAAGAAAATCATCTTCTGAATTGTTTTTTCACGTATAATCTATCTACTTAGCGTCGGATTTTAAAAGGTTAAAAATAAAGCTCTTATGTGTATTTATATAGAGAATGAGAGAATTATTTTTATATATATGTAGTAATAAACGAACAGACACTGTTAGGCTTAAGAAAGCTGTATTCTACTTAGAATACTGTTACAGTTTACTGAGAGCTTATGTACTCTCGGGAACATCAAAGAGTTCCACAAAGAGGGAGGTAATAATAAAACATAGGAAGTAAATCTCAATTACTTATTAGACACACCCACGCAACATATACACCACCAAGATTAGATTTTATTTTACAAATACGTCGAACATACTGTAACAATAAACGAACACACAGGAACACACTTAAGAAAGCTTTATTCTACTTAGAATAATGTTACAGTTTACTGAGAGCTTATATACTCTCAAAAACGTCAAAGAGTTCCACAAAGGGGAGGTAATAATTATTATTTTTATTATTATTCTTGTTTGTATTTTTTTCTTTTCATTAGGTTTTCTTGATTCGATATATTCTTTAATCATTTTTCTGATTAATCAAATTATATCATTATAAAAGTAATGTGCTACTTATACGCTGAGTTGGCAAGGGCCGGTATCGAACTAGGAGCCCTGTGGTTTCTAGCCGAACGCTCTACCGACGGAGCTAACCCGGCTCTACCCTTGTTATATTCTTTATTTATCATTTCTTATGGAAATAAAATAATGAGTAACAAGTTTTTTCGTTAACCCCCTCTTGAACTAAAAGAAGGTGTGGATTAGCTCAGTCGGTAGAGCGTTCTGCTAGAAACCACAAGGTTCCTAGTTCGATACCGGCCCTCGCCAACTCAGTGTATAAGTAACACAGGGATCTGTGCGGTAAAGTGAGGCGCTGATTGTAGGTGTGGTGCTCTACCTCAGACAAAAAACAATCTTCTTGGTTTAGCGTTAGTGAAAAAGGGGATAGACTCCCACGCTGATAGGCTCATACCGACTTTAAGGCCACCCCGATGACTTTACTTTGGCTTAAGCAATTTTATTTTTGATTACAGCGGCTTTTTGTTTTAGAAATATTGTAGAGAAGAGATGATACCCCTCTGTATAGAAATGGAGTATTCTATTTGAATATAATAATTGATAGGGTTATTCCTAGTGGCCACTAGAATAATCCTGTCAATAATTATATTATTCCTAGCAATATTCTTCTATTAACACATTTTTTGCACGTCTTATTAAGATAAACCCTTTTTATTGTGAATTACGATTCGAGTTATTATTTCAATACCCAACCCCAGTAACATTACAATAAGAAATACATGAACATTTTCATAAAGTAAACATATTATTATAAAAAAGTTAGGGGTGTACTTATTTATGAGCGATAGTGTTTGTGAGCTCAAGTTTTTTAAAAAAACTGACGTCAAACCCTGCAACACGAGGAGTCGAAAGGATTACTGTTGTTGATTGAACAAACTCAAGTTTTAAAAAAACAACTTTCCCCCTAAAGCAATTTTATTTTTTATTACTGTAGATTTTTTTTGTTTAGAAGCGCTCTGTATAGAAATGTACTATTCTATTTGAATATAATATTGACAGGGTTATTCCAAGTGGCTCGTCTTCCTAGCAATATTCTTCTATTAACAAATTTTTGTACGTCTTATTAAAATAAACCCTTTTCATTGTGAATACGATTCGAGTTATTATTTCAATAATCAACCCCGGTAACATTACAATAAGAAATAAATGACATTTTCATAAAGTAAACATATTATTATTAAAAAAAAGTTAGGGGTGTACTTATTTATGAGCGATAGTGTTTGTGAGCTCAAGTTTTAAAAAAAAACTGACGTCAAACCCTGCAACACGGGGAGCCGAAAGGAATATAGATGGATTTGGAAATAGAAAGAAGGCAATGTTACATGTAAAACAACGAATCATAGAAAACAACTGGCATTAATGGAAATAAGAAGTTTTGCTGAATAATCTTAGGGAAAAACGAAAATTGAAAAAGAGCTGGTAATCTAGGGAATTACAAAACAAAGTAATACAAGATGAAACACGAAGAATCAGTAGAAAAATGGAATCGAAAAAGGAAAAATAAAGATAAATTGAAACAAACCGAAAAACGAAACGGAATAGAGACGAAAAAATGGCGACTAATAGAAAATCAAGAAGATTTTTAAAAGTTTGAGAAAGAAGATAGAAAATTATGCATGTGAAAATGCAAATGAAAATGAACTTGGAGACAATGTAAAGAAGGAGAGTTTCAAAATATTACTAAAATAAATAAAGACGGACAGACAAAATAAATGACGGTGAAAAAAAGTAATGCAAAAAAAAAAGAAGATGGCGGCGAATTTAAAGCTGATAAAAATGCTAGAAATGTAGAAGAGAAAAAAGAATACAAATTTGAGAAAGAATAAGGTAGTTAAAAAAGATGTAAGAATAAGGTTTTGGTATGAAGTAAATTAAACGGGACAAAAAGTCAAGCGAATGAAAAAAGTGACAGAGAGAAATGATGACCAAACTTAACTGAGGAAAACGAAACGTAACAAAATAAACGTTAAAAAGTTAAGAATGATGAAATGAAAGAAAAAAAGGAATATAAATAAAAATAGTTATAAGATAAAGGAATAATAATAATAATAATAATGAGTAGAAGAAGAAGTAAACAAAGAAGAAGAAAACAGAAAAAAGAATATGGGTGGAAAACGGATATAGGAAAGGGAAAAAAGAAGAAGAGAAAGAAGAAGAAGAGAAGAGAAGAAGAAGAAGAAGAAGAGTGGGTGGAATAAGGAATATAAGAAAAGAAGAAAAAAGAAGAAAGAAGAAGAAGGTGGATAACGGATAGAAGAAGAAGAAGAAGAAAGAAGAAGAAAGAAGAAGAAGAAGAAGAAAGAAGAAGAAGAAGAAGAAGAAGAATAATGGATGGAGAACGGATAATAAGAAAGAGAAGGAGAATAATAGGAATGAAGAGAAGAAGAAAGAAGAAGAAGAAGAGAAGAAGAAAGAAGAAGAAGAACACAACAACAACAACAACACAACTACTACTCTACTACTACTAACTAGAAAGAATATGACAAACAGAACGGATAGAACAAAAAGGGAAAGAAAATTAAAATTTTGGAGAATTTAAAAAAAGGAAAATAGAAGGATAAGAAATATTTTTCATGAAGAAGACATGGAAGGAAGGAAGGTAAAAAGAATAAGTAAAATGAAGATAAGAATGATAATGAGAGAGGAAGGAGAGAGAGAGAGAGAAGAGAGAGAGAGTGAGTGAGATGGAGAAAGTGAGAGAGATTGTGTGTGTGTGGAGAAGAGAGAAAGAGAGAGAGAATGTGAAAGAGAGAGAGAGAGGAGAGAGAGAGAGAGAGAGAGAGAGAGGAGAGAGCAGAAAGAAACGGAAAGAAAGAAAGAAAAGAAAAGAGGAGCAATCAGTTTAATCATGAGATATAAAGGAAGAAAAAGGAAGGTAAATGAATATGTAAAATGAAGATACAATACGAATGAGATTAGAGAGAGAGAGAGAGAGAGAGAGAGAGAGAGAGAGAGAGAGAGAGAGAAGAGAGAGAGAGGAGAGAGAGTGAAAGGAGAGAGAGACTGTATGTGACAGAGAGAAAGAAAGAGAGAAAAAGAGAGAGTGAAGAGAGAGAGGAGAAGAGATTGTGTGAGAAAAAGAGAAGAGACTGTGTGTGTGACATAGAAAAAGAAGAGAAAGAGAGAGGGAAAGCAGAAAAGAACAGAAAGAAAGAAAGAAAGAAAGAAAAAAGAAAGAAAGAGAAAGCAAGCATTATAATCTAAAAATATAAAAGTAGAAAAGGCAAAAAAATAAAAATAAATAAAAACAGTAAACACGAAGAGTTATAAACGGTGAAAATATCTCGGCAAGGCGAGAAATTGTTCATTATTCTTCGTGACTGCCTTCATTTTATTGTAATTTTTTTTCTTCTTGTCCATACAAGCGATTTTCACCGGTTCCATCATCATTATTAAGCAGTTCTAACTGCATTTGAGACCCTTTTCCTCGAAAATCGCGGCGAAAAGTAATCCAGAACTGGCACCAGCGATATTTTAGCATTAAAGTCCTTTTAGGTTAGTGGGGGTCACCGTTTAGTTCTGAGAGGTCAGATCTGAAAAGTATTTGTCAAACTTGCACCTGTCAATTAGCGCGGGAAAATCGAGAAAATGTAATAGAAAAAAAAGTAGGTTAACTGTAAGATTTGCATCTACCAGATTTTCCTTGTACATAATCATTGGAAAACGTTTTGCCTTTCTATTGCGCATAAATCAAAATATATGTCACTTAAACACTTCGCTTCAGATTTATCTATTATTTACGATATCGTCTTTTTCAAATATATGATATATATATATATATATATATATATTATATATAAACACCACAAACCACACACACACATACACAACACACAACACACACATATTATTCTCGATTACAGGTGTAAGAACTATGTTTATTTTTCTGCGTTATGATACAATTAATAAGCGTTTGTTACTATTGGTTTCAAAACAACTTATTGCTCGCTTATCTTCAAGATAATGATTGTAATAAACTCTTTTTTATTATATAGTAGTTCAATATAAATATATATATATAATTATATATATTATATATAAATGGGTTTCAAGGAAGTAAATTCGTTGATCTCTTAACGAATAGAGTGTTCTTGGCGGCATTATATTGTTTATATCAGTCTTCCCTTAATCTTAAAAAGGGGTGTGGTTGTGTAGATGACACGGACTAAGACTTGATCGGTGGTTTCAAATCCGACTGAAGCATACTGCCTATTCTAGACACACTGAGAAACAGGACTGTATATGAATATAAATATTTATATATATTGTCATCTATTATATATATATATATATATATATATCCACAGAGATCGTGTTTCGACTTATCAAGTCTCATCAGTGTGGCTAGACATTTGTAAGCTACCTACAGCCGGGATAGAAACCTGATCGACTCAGCATCAGTCGGACAGCTTAACTGCTCTGCTATCGTTACCCACATAATGCAAAGGGGATTTTAACTGGTTTTAATACACACGTCTGTATGTATGTAAAGGCCGCCATAGAGAGCTCCATCCATTCCGTATTCTTATCCAATGTCTGTTTTTTTTTGCTGTGGCTAGGATCAATGTATCCCTCGTACCACTTATAATTATGATTAGTATGAAGCTACACGTTCTTCCTGTTGGGACGTAAGACCAGTATTTAATACTTCACGACAGTGTCCTCATTTTAAGATGTCACACAAAAAAGTCTAGTGTTGATGCTCCCACGCACTATAATGTACTTGCCTAGTTCTCAGCAACTTCATGGGGCGAGATGCCGGGGAACAATAAGGCGGACGTTTTGGGAAGACCAACGTCCACACGGGAGGGTCAAATGTTGTGCTACACTCTGTCAAAGGCGGGAACTGAATTTAGTCGGGTGGCGGTTGCATAGGTTTTCCAGCGCATTTAGATGAAGAGTTATTTACACGGACAAAAAAGAAATAAACAGGAATAGTCACACCGATCATCATATAAAATGACATTCTCCCCACCTTTGTGTACATTCATGCTTTTTTGAGTTGTTTTGTTATTTGTTTTTGTTATTTTAATTCCTGATGTAGCCCAATTCTGAGTGGTTCAATTGGATTGTTCATATTGTCATTGTGTTCCTGATTGGACCTGGGTATTTTCTCATCATATTTTTGTTCTTGAAATTTTCAGCTCATATTTGCTTTAGGAGTTTTAATTTTCCATTTTCTGACGGTCTTCCTTCCAATCTGATTACTTGCCTCATGTACGCGTCGTGGCTTTGTTGTCTTAAATTTAATCTTCAATAAAATCAAATAACGATAAAGATTTTTTCCTTTTTTTTTTTTTTCATTTTTTTATTTAATGATTAGTGTTCAATTGAGCAAGATATCACTATCCCCTTCAACCATCATTGTAACATTCTTTGAGGCCAAAAAAAAGAAAAAAAGAAACGGAAGAAAAAAGGATAAGAAATTCTTTTTGTATTATCAGGTGAAGCTAAACTACAACCCCTTCTTCCTTTTTTTTTAACTGTTTGCCTGACAACTCCGCTAGAACTATTCTTAAGTACCGGCTACTTTTATATCCTGACAAGCAAGATTTAAATCTATAAGTCATTTTCTGTTGTATACTGTAGGGACCATGGTTGTTTGGTGAGTGTTTAGTTGAGGAGTTGAAGAAGATCCAAGTTATGGGTCCCCACAATTTAGATGTATATATATTTACCAACTCCTTCGCACGAGCAGGATGTGACACAAGGTCAATTTCTTAAGCGGAGTTTAACAGGTTTGAATTCAGAGTTTTCCTTCTCCTAGACTGGTTGCCTAACCAAGGTTAAAGAGCCCAATCTGCCCTACTATTTTCCCATAGCTGGAGGGAGAGTAGAATTCATACCTTTCCCAAGGGCAATTAGCGCTAAGTGAAATGTAATTACCATGTCCAGGATTTGAACTCGGGTTGACGAGTCCATTTCCTATGACTTTAACCATTACACCACGCGCTACAATTTAGATGTATAAGACTACGGAAATGAAGTTTCCATAGAAAACAAAAGAAGACAAAATTGATAAAGGAAACAAACTTTATATACATTAATTTACAATTGGTATATTCAATTGTTCTTTTAGTGGTGTTGCAGACTGTATGTGTCTGTACGTAGTTGTGTGTGACAAGTGTGACATGTATTGTTTATATTATTGCGATTGTTTGTGTCAACATTGTAGCAGTTTTGTCTGTGATTGAAACTTGTGATTGAAATTTGTTGTCATTGAGCGAGAGAGAAAATTGGAAACGAAAATACGAGACCACCCTGATTTATCATTTTGTGTCTTCGGGCAGCAACTTCTCCCCATTGTGTCGATGTTGAGGGAGAACTTTCGCTCCTAATCTCGAATTAGAGGGCATTCGCCCCAACTCTATTGAATCGGCAAGAGCGTAAGCTCCCACTGTCTGGTCTTTCAGCTAAAAGGGTCTTTTTATCATTCTCTTTTGTAATTGTCTACGTGATCATTAAGCTAAAATATTCCTCAAATATCAGGTGATTTGCAATGATGCAATATCGAATGATTTTGGTATCTGTGGAATTCTGGTGACATAAATTATCGGATGGAATTTAAACCATTGTTTCTATTGTTTCTAAAATATTTCCAAACTAATATTATTTCGATTATCATTTGTTTACCTAATTCTAAACTCATGACATACCATTGTAAAACTAGTTATTTAAGAAAACTTAATTATTTTAATTTGGTCAATTCCACATGCCGTAAAAATATAGGGGCCAAACCCCTATAATACCCTTTCTTTACTTCTATCATTCTTCTGCTCATCTTTGGTATCTTACGTTCTTCTTCTAGCGTCTCTTCTAACGTCTCTGTTCTTGCTGGTTGGTCGTACTTGATTCATTTCTTCTTCTAGGTCAGTCTTGTTGCCAAGACATTTCATCAACCACAAACCATATTATTTTTAAATTTTAATTTCCTAACTAACATCAAGAGTGAGCCAAGTTACTGCTGACGTCCAAACTGACTGAGACCCAACAGGTCACACGTGACTTTACGTATTCGCGGGCTTTCTGTAATTCACAGAAAGTCCCGCGTGATATGAAAAGGGCCATCCCTTCAGAAATACAGGGGTTGACAATAATCTATCAATAGATTATGTAACATTGCAGTTAGACAGGGTATTTTTTAGTAAGAACCTTTTAGTAAGAAATCTAGATAGTCTTCTTCTAGTAATAACTTAGACACTCCAGTTGTCATTCAAAAAAGTAATAACACTTGATGCTCTTCCAAATGGTTTCTAAACCAATATGTGATCTACCGAGTTGTTTACATTCCAATAAGGGATCTACCCCTTAACTACCCATTATTTTCCCATTAAACTAACACTAAACCCTAACCCTAACACTGTCTTCTTTTTTCCTAGTAGATCACATGCCATGAATTATAGATCAATAGTAGATCAAATACCTTCGGTAGATCGCATATTCGAAGAGCACTACACATGATATAACGGAGGTTAGATTAAAAGAAGTTTTGATATAATCATAGAACGTCATATAATGTTTATCTACCACTAAATATAATATATATATATATATATATATATATATAATATATATGACTACTACACATTGAAAAGCGTTTATACCATTAATCTTCCTAATTAAACTCCCCTACTTTCTCTCTCTCTCTCTCTCTTTCTCTCTCTCTCTCTATATAATATATATATATATATATATAATTGGAAATACGGCGAGAAATTAATCCGACAATATGAGAAGAAAATATTTAAAAAATAAGAAATAAATATAAATAATATGATTATATGTGGATGTGCGTATATATGGATTATATATTGTTTTAATCTTCTTATTTTCTAACATTAATATTCCATATGAAATAGATCATATCTTTGTTACCGCCTATTCACGTTCATGCGTGCGTCATCTTATGATCTTCACCTTCCATTTTTGCACATGCAATGATCACGTCATTGGCTTTCGTAAACAAACGCGCATATAAAAATTAACGGTTAATAACATAATATTCATCATTCACCTATACACTTAACATCTTTCATTTTGTCCCTCACATAAACATTACTTAACAGTGTCCTGAAGATGGTACAATATACCAAAATGCTTAAGTATTGACACTAAAATTTTCCCCTAATCATAACATCCTGTGTTTGTTATATTTCTAATTATTTGTTCTATGATATGTATATATATACACACACACACCATATATATATATATATATTGTCATCCATATATATATATATATGTATATATATATATATATATAAGTTGTGATTGTGAAGAAATAGGAATCAACGTCGATTAGTAACTAAAAGTTTCTCACCCAGCGATTTTCCAACCAAGCATTTGGTTTAATAATTGCATAGACGAGAAACGTCGGTTAGACAAACCCAAACATAATGCGGCGAGTATATGGAGTTAAAATTATGTACTAAATCCTATGTATATATACATATATATATATGTGTATATATATATTATATGTGTGTGTGTGTTGTGTGTGTGGTGTGTGTATGTATGGCTGTGTGTGCGTGTACTCAGGGAGAGAAAGAGGGGGCGGGAAGAAAGAGAGGGGGACTGAATCGAAAAGGTAGCAAGATATAATATGAAAGGAAGAGGGAGATAGAGAAAAAGAGTTAATGAGAAAGAGAAAGAGAAACAGACACTTTAAGATAGCTAGTTGGCTAGATAGATAGATAGTATACTGACAAAAAATACATTGAAATAGGTTAGTGGATAGATTGAATCACAGAGAGTAAGAAGGAAAGATAGAAAGAGAAATAGAGGAAGTGATAGAAAAGAAACAACCAGCTAGAGTAAACATAGCATTATCGATAGATCAATAGAGAGTGTGTGCGTGTGTGTGTGTGTGTGTGAGAGAGAGAGAGAGAGAGAGAGAGGGGGGGGAAAGAGAAATAGACACTAGGTAGATAGATTGATAGATAGATAGATATACTGAATAACTGTATTTCATCAAATAGGTAGATAGATTGATTCAGAGAGAGAGAGAGAGAGAGAAGAGGAGAGAGAGAGAGAGAGAGGAGAGAGAGAGAGAGGAGAGCATTTAGAATAAATGTCAATATCGATAGATCAACAGAAGGAATGAGAGAGAAAAAGAGAAGAAAGAAAATAGAGAGAGAGAGAAGTGAAAGATATAGATAGATAGATAGATAGATAGAGAGAGAGAGAGAGAGAGAGAGAGGGGGGGGAAATAATAGACACTCTAAGGTAGATAGATAGATACACGACAAATAGACAAAAATTCATTGAAATAGGTAGATAGATTGAATCGAGAGAGAGAGAGAAGTGAGAGAGAAGAGAGGAGAGAGACAGAAGAACAGAGAGACAGAGACCAGAGACAGAGAGAGAGACCATTTAGAGTAAAAATATCAATATTGATAGATTAATAGAAGGAATGAGACAGAAAAAGAGAAAGAAAGAAAAATAGAAAAGGAGGGAAAGGGAGAGAGAGAGAGAGGGAGAAAGAGAAATGAACACTCTAAGATAGATAGATAGATAGATAATACTGACAAATAGACTAAATTCATCGAAATAGGTAGAATAGATTGTATCAGAAGAGAGAGAGAGAGAGAGAGAGAGAGAGAGGAGAGAGAGAGAGAGAGAGAGAGAGAGAGAGAGAAAGAGAGGAAGCATTTAGAGTAAAAAAAATATCAATATTGATAGATAATAGAAGGAATGAGACAGAAAAAAGAGAAAGAAGAAAATTTGAAAAAGTGAGGGGTGGGAGAGAGAGAGGGAGAGAGGGGGAAAGAGAAATGAACACTCTAAGATAGATAGATAGATAGATAGATAGATAATACTGACAAATAGACAAAAAATCATCAAAATAGGTAGACAGAATTGTATCAGAGAGAGAGAGAGAGAAGAGAGAGAGAGAGAGAGGAGAGAGAGAGAGAGAAGAGTGTGTGTGTGTGTGTGGGTGTGTGTGGTGTGAGAGAGAGAGAGAGAGAGATAGAGAGAGATTGAGAGGGAAAATATATAGACACTCTAAGGTAGTTGAATAGAATACTGACAAATGACAAAAAAGAAAGAGAGAGAGGGGGGAGAGAGTCAACCAGACAGAAAAACAAAGAGACCGACAGACAGACAGACAGATACAAAGACTAAGAGGGAGAGAGAGAGAGAGAGAGAGAGAGAAAGAGAAAGGGTATGAGGCAAGTGGCCATTAAATTTTGGTTGAAGCAAAAAGCAGAAATGAGTGACTTCGGTTCGTTACTCTTGTAACCACTCGGGTAATTTACAATGCATTAGAAATGAAATTGCCTGTTAGGGTTGGAAGAGGCAAAAGTGACCCAGACGCAAAGCTTATTTCGTGGATGAAATGCGAAAAACTAAACAAAAATAACACTCGACACATAAATATATAAATGAAATAATAAATAAAGACACAAATATATCCGTTAGTATATGTGTGTGTATCTTTCAGTACATTTTGTATGTGAGAGTGTGTCTTACGTTTGTGTGTACCAGAAAAGATGGGAGAGAGAGAGAGAGAGAGAGAGAGAGAGGAGAGAGAGAGAGAGAGAGAGAGAGAGAGAGAGAGAGAGAGACAGTGTGTGTCTGTGTAGGTCTGTGTTAGAAATAGAGAGAGAGAGAGGGGGTATGAAAATATTCCGGAAAATGTTTTGTACTTATTTTTCATCAGTTTTTGTTATATAGAAAACAGAAGTCGATTGAATTACTTTTTTTATCGTCTACACATGTTTCGACATCTGAATCTATCTAGCTATCTATATATCTCCTCTCTCTCTCTCTCTCTCTCTCTCTCTCTCTCTATAATATATTATATATATATATATATATATATATATATATATGTGCAAAACATTGATAGATAGATGGATATTACTCATTGTTATATATATATATATATTATATATATATATATATATGCATATATATACCATAATATAGCACAGTGAGCTAATATCTATATATATATATATATATATATATATATATATATAACAGTGGACTCAATTTCTCTATCTATGTATTACGTGTGCTCCTTTGTCTATCTATCTATCTATATTTTCTCTCTCTCCCTCTCTCTCTCTCTCTCTCTTCTCGCTCTCTCTCTCTCGCTCTCTCTCTCTCTCTCTCTCTCTATATATATATATATATATATATTATATATATAAGTGTTTAATTGGAGTCGTACCTAATTTTGAAAATTAATTAATTAATAATGAATTAGGCGGGAATACCTATTAAATGTATGGCTAAACCAAATCGAGAAAAATCAATCTCTGTATGTACATTTCGGCCTATTAGGCCTCATCAGCAGAGCTATAGATCGGAAGACCGCCCTGTGCGTGATTTGAAACCGGACTGCCAAGCTGACAGGCCGATCCCATAACCCCAACACCAAACGAACTTCTTAGATTTTATGTTTTGTTTTAGAGTAGGTTAACATTCCTCTTCTAGTGACTTTTATTACACGACGATGTGGTAGTTGTAAACAAGGTTTGTTTAGAATGGCTTTTTGCCGATAATTTTTTGGAGAATAAGTGTTTAATTGGAGTCGTACCTAATTTTTGAAATTAATTAATTAATAATGAATTAGGCGGGAATACCTATTAAATGTATGGCTAAACAAAATCGAGAAAAATCAATCTCTGTATGTACATTTCGGCCTATTAGGCCTCATCAGCAGAGCTATAGATCGGAAGACCCGCCCTGTGCGTGATTTGAAACCGGACTGCCAAGCTGACAGGCCGATCCCATAACCCAACACCAAACGAACTTCTTAGATTTTTATGATTTTGTTTTAGAGTAGGTTAACATTCCTCTAGTGACTTTTATTACACGACGATGTGGTAAGTTGTAAACAAGGTTTGTTTAGAATGGCTTTTTGCCGATAATTTTTTGGAGAATAAGTGTTTAATTGGAGTCGTACCTAATTTTGAAAATTAATTAATTAATAATGAATTAGGCGGGAATACCTATTAAATGTATGGCTAAACAAATCGAGAAAAATCAATCTCTGTATGTACATTTCGGCCTATTAGGCCTCATCAGCAGAGCTATAGATCGAAGACCGCCCTGTGCGTGATTTGAAACCGGACTGCCAAGCTGACAGGCCGATCCCATAACCCCAACACCAAACGAACTTCTTAGATTTTATGATTTGTTAGAGTAGGTTAACATTCCTCTTCTAGTGGACTTTTATTACACGACGATGTGGTAAGTTGTAAACAAGGTTTGTTTAGAATGGCTTTGCCGATAATTTTTGGAGAATAAGTGTTTAATTGGAGTCGTACCTAATTTTTGAAAATTAATTAATTAATAATGAATTAGGCGGGAATACCTATTAAATGTATGGCTAACAAATCGAGAAAAATCAATCTCTGTATGTACATTTCGGCCTATTAGGCCTCATCAGCAGAGCTATAGAATCGGAAGACCCGCCCTGTGCGTGATTTGAAACCGGACTGCCAAGCTGACAGGCCGATCCCATAACCCCAACACCAAACGAACTTCTTAGATTTTTATGATTTGATTAGAGTAGGTTAACATTCCTCTTCTAGTGACTTTTATTACACGACGATGTGGTAAGTTGTAAACAAGGTTTGTTTAGAATGGCTTTTTGCCGATAATTTTTTTGGAGAATAAGTGTTTAATTGGAGTCGTACCTAATTTTTGAAAATTAATTATTAATAATGAATTAGGCGGAATTACCTATTAAATGTATGGCAAACAAATCGAGAAAAAAATCAATCTCTGTATGTAATTTCGGCTATTAGGCCTCATCAGCAGAGCTATAGATCGGAAGACGCCCTGTGCGTGATTGAACCGGACTGCCAAGCTGACAAGGCGATCCCATAACCCCAACACCAAACGAACTTCTTAGATTTTTATGATTTGTTAGAGTAGGTTAACATTCTCTTCTAATGTGACTTTTATTACACGACGATGTGGTAAGTTGTAAACAGGTTTGTTTAGAAGGCTTTTTGCCGATAATTTTTTGGAGAATAAGTGTTTAATTGGAGTCGTACACTAATTTTTTGAAAACACACACACATTGTGTGTGTGTGTGTGTGTGTGTGTGTGTGTGTGAGGAATAGCAGATAGGTGAAAATCTGACAAATGTGATTTTAAGTTGTGGATAAAAAATCTTTCAATTCAAGTTAATATTTCGACTTGGACCAAGGTGAAGTAATTCATTGAATGAAACTTGTTTGTGTTTCATTCCGCTTTTATTTCCTCATTTTTATCACACAACACACACACACACACACACACACACACACACACACACACACTATATATATATGTGTGTTTGTGTGTGTGTATAAAAATTGTTGTGACTCCTGTATCCTATCAATCTGTCTATACCATGTTTGGTCACGTTTAATAATCCCAGTAAGCTCATATTTTTCCATCTCTCTATCTAATCCTATCTATCTATCTATCTATCTATTTCAATATATTTATAGTTATATATTCCATAATATTTTCCTCAATATTGGGTTTTTTTTCTATTTTTTCTCAACATTGCTTTATTTCACAATATTTTGGAATATATTTGGAATATATATTCCATGATATTTTCCTCAATATTGGAATATTCGTTATTTTTCCTGGACATTAGTTTATTCTATTATATTTCCTTGAATATTTGATAAATCCCTATTTTTTCCTCAAACTTGTAACATGAAGTCAGAGTGTTCAGCTATTAGATGCAATATTTTACGTTACATCAGTTTAAACTTCTTGAACACCAAGTCTAAATTATTTTAATTAATACAAAATAAAACCTAAAAAAATATTTTTAATTTTGGTAGGTTTGATTAATTCCGTTTTCGTGGACCTAAATTGGCAAATTTCCAATAAAATTAATTTTGAAAGAACTGTCAAAACTAAAAGATAGCGATCCAAAAACACTTGGTCGTATTTCTTCGCGGGGATTAAATATGGCAACATTAAAAAAAAAGAATTAACCACTTACCCACCGGGAAATGCATCCGCACAACCAGGTTTTAAAAAATACTCTGCATCCTTTGCGTGCAAGAACATTACACCCTCTGCCAAAGAAACAATCAGTTACATATATCTTGCAGATCTCTTTGCTACATCTATCAATCTCAGCCCATCCTTATCTATCTATATCTATCTATCTATCTATCAGACAATTAGATCAATCTATCTAACTTCATATCTATTATCTACCTACTTACCCTCCTCTCTCTCTCTCTCTCTCTCTCTCTCTCTCTCTCTCTCTGTCTATCTATCTCTATCTGTCGTCTGTCTGTCTCTGTCTGTCTGTCTGTCTGTCTGTCGATATCAGACATTAGATCAATCTATCTAACTTCATATCTATTTTATCTACCTACTTACCCCTCCTCTCTCCTCTCTTCGCTCTCTATTATTTCTAATCTGTCTTTTGTCTGTCTGTCTGTTCTGTCTCTGTCTGTCTGTCTGTTCTGTCTGTTCTGTTTGTCTGTCTGTCTCTGTCTGTCTGTCTGTCTCTATCTATCTATCCTATCTAATCTATCTTCAGACAATTAGATCAATCTATCTAACTTCATATCTATTTATCTACCTATTACCCCCCTCTCTCTCTCTTCTCTCTCTCTCTCTCTCTCTCTCTCTATCTTCTTCTAATCTATCTTTGACAATTCATATCTATTCTCTGACATTTCATAGTTTATCTATCGTATCTATCCTTTATATATCTCAGAAAATTCTTATGCATTTCTCCTTCAGACAATTTCTATCTTATCTATCTATCTATCTATCTATCTATCTCAGACAATTGATATCTATCTATCTATCAATCTATCTATGTTCGATAATTCATATTCATATCTCTCTCAGACAATTCATATCTATCTATCTATCTATCTATCTGTCTATCTATGTTCGATAATTCATAATCATATCTCTCTCAGACAATTCATATCTATCTATCTATCTATCTATCTATCTATCAATGTTATAGACTTTTTATCCCTTCCCCACTATGTTTGTTTGTTGGGTTTCACGGCATGTCATCTGGTCATTTTATACCGAAATTGTGTATTTTGTTACTTGTGTCTTAATAGAATGGTTGTTAGTTGTGTTTTGAGACTTTTTTGATACAATTAAAGTGAAAACATTTTATAACATATTTCATAGCTGACATTGAACAATATTTCGACTTTTATAAAAATCATCTTCAGAGCTTGTTTATACTCTCCGTGTTGTTAAGAGTGGGAACACAAAAGTCATGAAGTTTAAACAAAACCTGATGTTAGCAAAAAAAGAAAAAAAAGATATAGTATTGATTGATGGTTTGATGGAATGTCTATCTGTCAGTCTGTCAGTCTGTCTGTCTGTCTGTCTGTCTCTGTCTGTCCTGTCTGACTCTCTATGTATCTACTGATCTATCTATCATTCTCTCTTTATTTCACTCTCTCTTATTTGCTCTCTTTCCTTCTCTCTCTCTCCCTCTCTCTCTTTCACCGTTTCTGTCAATCTGTCTTCTCTTTCACCGTCTGTCAGTCTGTCTGTCTGTCTGTCTGTCTGTCTCTCTCTCTTCTCTTTCAAACCGTCTGGTCTGTCTGTCTGTCTCTTTCATCACCGATCTGTCAGTCTGTTGTCTGTCTTGTCTGTCTCCTCTCAATCTCTCTGTTCTCTGTCTGTATGTCTGTCTATCTGTCTGTCTCTCTTTACCGTCTATCAATCTGTCTGTCTGTCTTTCTATGTATCTACTAAATTCGATCATTCTCTCTTTATTTCACTCTCTCTTATTTGCTCTTTTTTCCTTCTTTCTCTCTCTCTCTCTCTCTTTCTTTCCGATCTCTCCCCCTTCCTCTCTCTCTCTCTCCTCCTTCTAATTCATAATTATTTTCCATCGTATTTCTCTCATTCTTCATCTTCTTGCCTCTCTTCTTCTTGTACGCTTCCTCATTAAGTTCATGCACAAGACCTGCTTTAGCCTAGGCTGCGACAGAGAGGATTTGTGATTGTAGCCAAACAGTAATCCAATTTGTGGCTCCTTATTGTGCCACGGCAATATGTCAACACTGATTAGAAGGGCTCTGATAGAGAGTATGGAAGACCCTAAGGGCTACACTGCAAATGGAAAGGATTAATGGCAAGTATTACTGGAATATTAGAGGCGGGACTGGGTTGAGTGGGGACGGTATGTGTGGGTCACGAAAGGTAGAAGAAAGGGCTGCGGGCAATGAAATATCATTTTGCGACTAATGTGAACGTTAGATTTCTTCTTTAATTTCATCAAAGAAATCGCGTTTAACGAGTAATAAAAAAAGACCCCATTCTTAAATCGACCCTTCTCGATCCTAATCCCATTTTGATCGCGTATTTAACATAAGAAATATGAATATAAACAGAAAACTAGAATATATATATATATATAATATATAGATATATATATTTGGGAGAATATGTGCTAATTGAAGTCAGACCTAATTTTTGAAAGTTAATTCCTTTATGGTTAATTAGGCGGGATTTAACTACTTAAATGTAAGGCTAAACAAATCGAGAAAAATCAATCTCTGAATATATATTTCGACCTATTAGGTCTCATCAGCAGAGCTATAGATACGAAGATCGCCTCGTGTGTGACTCGAAACCCTTATGTCGAAACGGCACGCAAGCCTCTTACCATCACACCAAACGGAAAATCGCAATTTTATCGCTTTGTTTAGGTATTAGTAGTACTTATATTCCTCTTTGGAGACTTTATCGCACGACCTTACGCAAATGTAAACAAATCTAGCTATTTTCAGCCGACAGTATATTTGGGAGAATATGTGCTTAATTGAAGTCAGACCTAATTTTTGAAAGTTAATTCATTTATGGTTAATAAGGCGGGATTTAACTACTAACTAAACAAAGCAATAAAAATTGCGAGTCAGATTTTAGCCCTGAAGAGCTTTATGCGAAACTAATAGTAGGTTCGTCTGACTCAGTAGATTATCTTATATATATATATATATATATATATATAAATGAATAGAGAATGAATGAGAAAATGAGAAAAGTATTAACATGAAAAGGTGCTCAATGCTAATAAAGCAGAGCAGATTTATAATCAATTGTAATATCATGGATTTGGAGTCATAACTTAAAGTTTCATGGTTATGCAATCATCATATGTGTCAAATGATTGAGATCTTAAAAACCAGAAGTCAAATGGTTGATTTTTTTTAAAAATCTCAACCATTTGACTTCATTTTTTTTAAGATCTCAACCATTTGACTCATCTGATGATTGCATAACCATGAAACTTAAAGTTATGAGTCCAAATCCATAATATTACAACTGATTATATATATACATATATATATGTATATATATTATAAAGGTACACGGTAATAACCTACTCGAGTTTCACCATAAGGATCTTCAACCGTTTATCGCGAAAAAAACACACACGTGAAATCGACTGCAATTAATCAACATCTTGATTAATCCAGTGGATTTAACCCTGAAGATCCTTATGGTGAAACTCGAGTAGGTCATTACCTTGTACCTTTATAATAAATTTGCTCTACTAACGTATTGAGCACTTTATATTTGTTATATCGCTGCCTTAACATTGTGAAACTTGAATCATCTAACCACTGTGACCATTTTCACCGGTAAGTAATCTTTCCCACAAATACCACACATATATATATATATATATATATATATATATGATATTTGTGGAAAAGGGGCTGGGTTAGCTCAGTCGCTAGAGCGTTGGGCTAGAAACCACAAGGTTCCTAGTTCGATACCGGTCCTCGCCAACTCGATGTATGAGTAGCACAGGGATCTGTGCGGTAAAGTAAGGAGCTGATGGTAGGTGTGGCGCGCGACCTCAGACGCCAAAACAATCTCCTTGGTCTAGCGCTATTGAAAAGGGGATAGACTCACTCGCTGACTGGCTGATACGACTTTAGGCCGCCCCGACGACTTTACTTACTTTATACATATATATATATATATATGGAGAACACCGAAACACGTGTCTGTGGATGACTTATATATATATATATATATATATATATATATATAGTAAAGTCGTCGGGGCGGCCTAAAGACGGTATCAGCCAATCAGCGAGGGAGTCTATCCCTTTTTCAATTGCGCTAGACCAAGGAGATTATTTTAGCGTCTGAGGTGGTGCGCCACACCTACCGTCAGCTCCTTACTTTACCGCAGAGATCCCTGTGCTACTCATACGCTGAGTTGGCGAGGACCGGTATCGAACTAGGAACCTTATGGTTTCTAGCCGAACGCTCTACCGACTGAGCTAACCCGGCCCAGATATATATATATATATTAGAAAAAACGTTGGATTACATATTGAGCTCTGGGAAATTAATTGTTCTCGGGAAGAAAGTTAGTCTGCAAAACGAATTAGGGTGAAAAAAAATATATAAGACTGGAGTAAAAAAAAAACAAAACAAAAGAAACATTAAAATCATTTTGCTAAAATTTGCAATTAAGTCAAAAACTAAACCGACGGTTAGTAACAGTAATCGATGGTTTTTTTGACTTAATTTATTTTTTGAACTTAATTGCAAATTACGACTAATCAGACACCATTAATAGAATTTTTTATTCAAACATAATTTAATCTCAAAACTAAGGAATATTTTGGGATGTATTTTGTGTCATTAAACTAAATAGAAAAAACCTATTTAGCAAACAATCATCAATTTGCTCAGCTTTGGTATATATATATATATATATATATATATATATATATATATATATATATATTATATATTTGGGAGAATATGTGCTTAATTGAAGTCGAACCTAATTTTATGAAAGTTAATTCATTAATAATTAATAAGGCGGGATTTACCTATATAAATGTAAGGCTAAACAAATCGAGAAAAATCAATTAGCCTTACATTCAAATAGGTAAATCCCGCCTAATTAATTATTAATGAATTAACTTTCATAAAATTAGGTTCGTCTTCAATTAAGCACATATTCTCCCAAATATTATCGGCTGAAAATAGCCATATCACAAACATCGTATGTTTGTTTACTTCTCATATATATATATATATATATATATATATATATATATATATATATTATATATATATATATATATATATAAACTATAGTCTGGATAGTCACCGCTTCAGCTTTCACTGGAATGGTACCCCAAATTGCAGTAGTATTAGGAGAGTGCTCGATATAAAGAATAGAGCTATTATATAATATAATAAAATAAATATATAAAGGTATTACATATCTATTCATTTGATGGCAATAGAACAGTCACAACCTTAGGTTTCATACATGCAAAATCGCATGCATTCACCAGGTAACGTTGATCCGAATACAAGTAAAATCAAAAAATCGAAAAATTCCAAAGGTTTTTACGGGCATAAGATGTTTATGATTGGATGAAGTAATATGCGTATGTATTTAGTGTATTTGGGGATGCGTATGTGTGTTTATGGACAGTACAAAGGATGTGTATACAAATAGGTGGGTTCCACACACATTCATATTGTTTTACTAGTGTGTAACGACTGAACAATACTGAAGTGTGAGCGTTTGTATTCGCATGCATATGTGTGCGGGGGTGTGTGTATTTTGTTGGACGGATGTTGACATGAGGTCTGTAAAAAAATGGATACTGTCAACAGTTGTATGGGTGCGGGGCGATACAATCAAGGATGTTGAATAATTCTAATATTACGGTTTCAAATATTTTGTATTACTGTGGGTGGGTGGGGTATGGGTTGTGGAAGTTGGCAAATTGGTTTAACATCTGACCAATATATATATATATATATATATATATATATATATATATATATATATATTAAAAGGAAATGACTTACCGATAAAGAATATTGGGTTAATCTCAATAATTTGTTTATATAAGTATTAATCGGAGAAGTCAGTGTTATAACAAATATAAAGTGCTCTATACGCAAGTAGAGCGGATTTAGTATTACAGTGTGTATAGAAATAACCTACTGGAGTTTCACCATAAGGATCCTTATGGTGAAACTAGAGTAGGCTATTTCTATACACACTGTAATACTATATATATATATATATATATATATATATATATATATATATATATGATTACAGAGAGAGAAATAGAGAAATCTATAAGATGTTTTGAGTTACATTTAAGGGTTTCAAGTGTCTATTGATCCTGTCATTTTCTTTCTGCTGTCCCCTTGTGAGTTGACGACATAACACAAGGATAAATTCTTTTATCCAATTCTATCGAATCGTATAATAGATATCTTCACACAAAAAATAGGAGAAGAAGGAAACAAAAATGTTTGAAAAAAAAAAACGCTTTAAAAATGTTCGATTTGGACACTTGTCATTATGCAAATCCATGTATGCCGGGTTCAAATCCAGCCTAATCCAGCCTAGGCTAGGGTAGGATATAGCCCAAGATTCTGAATTGAATAGAAGTGACTTGAATGAAATGAAGACTGCATGAAGTAATCTATGTGAAATGCAAGAGAACAAAGCAGAGATACGTGGTGGCCCATCGGCATTTTCAGATACACTGAGTCGATAACATCAGAAAATGACTTTCTTTAAAGAAAGCAAAACGAATGGCCAAATTCAAGGTAAGAAATATCGATCCCCTACGTGAACACATAGGCACACTAACTAATACTACAAACCACATGCACACTCAAGGAGAGGGAGAGGGAGAGAGAGAGAGGGGGGATAAGAGAGAAGGAAAGAGAGAGCAAAGACGAGAAAGTGAAAGAAAGAGAAAGAGATAGAGAAGAGTGATAGATAGATCAATCAGTTACTATAATATATATATATATATATATATATATTATATTATAATATATATATATAGAGAGAGAGGAGAGAGAGAGAGAGAGAGGGGAGAGAGATTGATGATAGATAGATAGATCAATCAGTAGATAGTTACTTACACACAGAGAGAGAGAGAGAGAGAGAGAGAGAGAGAGAGAGAGAGAGAGAGAGAGAGAGTTCTATCTGAGATAGGAGAGAAAAAAAGAGAGAAGGAAAGAGAGCAAATGGGAGCGAGTCAAATATATATATATATATATATATATATATATATATATATAAGAGAGAGAGAAGAGGAGAGATCAATGAGTAGATAGATACAGAGAGAGTGGGGGATTGATAGATAGATCAATCAGTAGATAGATACAGAGAGAGAGAGAGAGGACATAGATAGATAGATAGATAGATAGATAGAGAGAGAGAGAAGAGAGAGAGAGAAGAGAGAGAGAGAAAGGAGAGAGAGAGAGATCAATAAGTAGATAGATAGAGAGAAAGAGGAGAGTGTATGTGATAGATAGATCAATCAGTAGATAGATAGATAGATAGATAGATAGAGAGAAGAAAGGGAGAGAGAAGATCAATAAGTAGATAGATAGAGAGAAAGAGAGAGAGTGTGTGATAGATAGATCAATCAGTATATAGATAGATAGATAGATAGATAGAGAGAGAGAGAGAGAGAGATGAAGATGGTTGGTTGGCTGGTTTATGTGTTTTACGGCATATCAACCCATTTCGTGTCAATTTATTAAGTAATTTTCATTTTCGGTTTCTTACAATTCATGCGGTTACTTAAATAGTCACCCATCTATTGGATACTAAGCGGAGAAAGAAAAAGTAATGAGAAAGAAAGAAAGAAAGAAAGAAAGAGAGAAAATGTGTGTGAGAGCGAAGGAAAGAGAAAGAAAGAAAGAACGAAAGAGAGAGGGGGTAAGTAGAGAGCGAAATAGAGAGAGAGGAGAGAGAGAGAGACGGAAATGAGGACAAAGGAATGAGAGAAAGAAAGAGAGACAGATATAAAGATACAGAGATAGGAGGAAAGAGAAAGAGAGGGAGGGCGAATACAAGATAGAAAGCCATTGGGAGAAGCAAAAATAGAGATAGAAAAGGGAAGAGAGATAGCGAATGAAAGAAAATGAAAGAAAGAGAGATCAAAATAAAGAAAGCGAGAAAGAGAAAGAGAGAGAGGGGGGGAATATTGAGAAAGAAAGAAAGAGAGAGAGAAGGAAAGAGACAAAGAATAAAAGAGATAGAAAGAAAGAGAGAGAGAGTAAAGGAAAAAGAAAGAGAAGGAAAGAGAGTAAAAGAAAGATATAGAAATAAAGAAAGAAAGAAAGAGAGAGAGAGAGAGAGAAGGAAAAAGACAAAGAATAAAAGAGATAGAAAGAAAGAGAAGAGAGAGAGTAAACGAAAAAGAGATAGAAGGGAAGAGAGTAAAGAAAGAGATAGAAATAAAGAAGAAAGAGGAGAGAGAGAGAGAAGGAAATAGACAAAGAAAAAAAGAGATAGAAAGAAAGAGAGAGAGTAAAGGAAAAAAGAGATAGAACGGAAGAGAGTAAAAAAAAGAGATAGAAATAAATAAAGAAATAAAGAAAGAAAAGAGAGAGATGGAAAGAAACAAAGAAAAAAAGAGAGAAAGAGAGAGAGAGAGAGAGAAAGAAAAAGAGATAGAAGGGAAGAGAATAAAAGAAAGAGATAGAAAAAAGAAAAAAGAGAGAGAGAGAAGGAAATAGACAAAGATAAAAGAGATAGAAAGAAAGAGAGAGAGAGAGAAGAGAGAGAGAGAGAGTAAGGAAAATGAGATAGAAGGGAAGAGAATAAAAGAAAGAGATAGAAATAAAGAAAAAGAGAGAGAAGAGAGAGAGAAGGAAAGAGACAAGAATAAAAGAGATAGAAAGAAAGAGAGGTAAGGAAGGAAAAAGAAAGAGAAGGAAAGAGAGTAAAAGAAAGAGATAGAAATAAAGAAAAAAGAGGAGAAAAGAGAGAGAGAGAGAAAGATATCTCTCTCTCTCTCTATATATATATATATATATATAGAGAGAGAGAGAGAGAGAGAGTACTCACTATTAATTTTATTATTCTATCACCTTATTTCTTTTCTTTTTCTTCTTCTCATACCTTTGCCTTCTTTCTTTCCTTTCTTTTTCTTTTTCTCCTTTCTCGCTTGTTGCTTCTGACTTTATATCATTCCCTCCATTCGTCCATCTTGTCATTTCATCTTTTATCATCTCTCCTTAATTCCTCCCATTTTTGTTTTTCTTTGCCAATTTTTCCCTTCCCTTCAGTCGCATCCAACTTCTTTCTATGCTTCCATTCACGCAAAACCCTTTCTCACGTCAATCCATTCGAACGAAGCTTTTCATTCTATTCACCTTCCTTCCTTCATTCATTCCTTTTTTCATTTCTTCCTTCCTTCCACTGTATTCCTTCTTATCTCCCAACTTTCCATTTTCGCGCCACTCCAACCGCCACCCATCGCCACTACCACCACCACCACCAGTGTAATCATCTATTAATCCGTTCAAGGCTTCTCTTAGCCGGAAACCCTTGGTTCTAACAATTTTTCGTGTAAATTCATCAACAGGAAATAAGAGGCAGCTTTCAGTCAAGGGAAAATAATTGCCTAGTGAACCACAGACAGAAACTTAACTTATTCCAATCGCATTCAATCGGGATCTTCGTGAATATTCTTCATCTTTGAAAACCCTAACAAAAATTACATCACAAAAATAACATGAACACATAGATCAACTAGAAATTCGATTACAGATCTCATTTTTGAGCTTGGACGCTTTCAAATAGACGAGTACGAATTTCTTTTCATCTTTTACGATTTTTACTTTTAACTCCTCCCAAAGCTTCAAGGAGTAGCGCAAGGGTTATCGCCAGAGAAAACAGAATTAGCTACCCGAGTTCGAATTCCAACTGCTTTTGTTGTATAGCCGCATTACCCCTCTAATGTTCTCGGGTATATAAGAGAGAGAGAGAGAGAGAGAGAGAGAGAGAGAGAGAGAGAAGAGAGAGAGAGTTTTTAATACAATATATATATATATATATTATATATATATATATGTATAGATTATCAAAAGTACCCGGTCCATGACCGGACTATATATA
>CM042161.1:57495741-57515741 GCA_023376005.1 Doryteuthis pealeii | reverse complement strand
AATGATGAGATAGTTGCTAAAAAGCTGCTATCGGGGGTCGAGAATGTACAGTGTTAAAGGAGAGAGAGAGAGAGGAGAGAGAGAGAGAGAGAGAGAGAGAGAGAGAGAGAGAGGGGGGATGGAGGAATGAATGAAAGACACAATACAAGGGACGGGAATGAACAGTGTTTCAAGGTAGAGAGAGAGAGAGCGAGAGAGAAACAGACATAAACAGACTGAGAGAGAGAGAGTGAGAGAGAGAGAGAGTGAGAGAGGAGAGAGAGGAGAGAGAGAGAGAGAAGAGAGAGAGAGAGAGAAATGGGGAATGAGTGAAAGAGACGTAGTAAGATGTACATTTAGAGATAACTGAATGAAAGAAAAAAAGGCAGTGAAGAAAGAAAGAAAGAAAGAAAGAAAACAATACAAGGGTCGGGAATGAACAGTGTTCCAGGTAGAGAGCGAGAGAGAGACAGACAGCCAGACAGACATTGACAGACTGAGAGATAGTTTGTGATAGTTTGTGAGATGGGGGGCAGTTGACCGTACAGCTGTTTCCTTGTGGGGTGCTGTTTCCACGACTTGTTCAAGACTGCACGCATCATTCTTGTGCAGCTCACATCTAGCTTATTCTCAAGACGCTTCGTTAGGTGGTGCAGCCATATAGCAGCACCGACACAACCACAGCCTGAAAGAACTGTCGCTTCAGCTTGTCAGGGAGATCGGATCGAAAGAATAGTTACAAGAAATAAATTATATGAATAATATAAAAAAAAGAAAGGGGAAATAAAAACATATAGGCATTGCTAGAAAGTAATATAAAAAGAAAGAAAGAACATGAAAAGAAAAAGAAAGGAAAAGGAAAAAGAAGTAAAGGGAACAACAGTTACAAGAAAGAAAGAAAAAGACAAAGGAAAACAAAAGTGATTGCTAGAAAGAAAAAAAATTAAATAAGAAAAATATTTAAAAGAAAGAAAGAAAAAGAAGGAAGGAAATTTAAAAGAAAGAAAAATTGAGAAAGACAAGAATTAAAGAAATTTTGAGAAAAGAGAAAAAGACGTACAAAAAGGGTTGATCAATAAAATAAAACAGAAATACATAATAGCAAGATAGTAAAATCATCAAGCAAATAATAATGATTTTTTTAAAAAGCACAAAGGGAATATTATTTAGAGCTCTCATAGGGGTTTATAAAAATCCTTGTATGTAGTTTGCACATACAGTATGGGTGTACAGTGAGATTCTGATGATCCCAAATAGAATCATCCCTTAACAGTCAATTGGATTATTTTACATTTCAACCTTTAAAAAACTAATGTTATTTCGTGTCAACTTAGAGATACAAATAATGATAAAATCTTTAAACACCGTTGATAATGGTTCATAAGAGAACTGAAAGTACATAGAATAATAATTCTTTTAGGTTTTTTATAAATTCTTTTTGAGATAGTAATATAAAAATATCATTAGAAAGATTTAAAACTAAAAATTATAAAATAACTTGGATTCTGTTGTATTCAACAAAATCTTTTTTATCATATATATATATATATATATATATATATATATATATATATATATATATATATATATATAAATTGGAAATATATATAAATTGGAACGGATCAACGAAAAACTTGTCCGACAGGAATTGTCTGTACAGTTCAACAAAACTTGTATAAAAGAAAAAATGCTGCCAAAATACACTTATATATATATATATATATATATATATATATATATGTGTGTGTGTGTGTGTGTGTGTGTGTGTATATAGGATGAATGAAAAAACAGACACATTAACATTTGTTAATACTGACTGGTTTTACTCCAAGGCCATCATCTGAGTATATTTATTTCTAGACTATATTTCAAAATTAAATTTCATGATCTATAGACTGATGAATTCCAGAGTTGTTGGAATATTTTTTATATATAAGGTGTACTACTATACACCACTTAAAGAAGGGTTGGTGTGCCGTTAAAATCAATAAACCAACCAACCAACCAACCAACCAAATAAGATTGATATGCCATGAAACAAAGAAATAAAACCAAACCAAACTAAAACATTTGGTGGAGAAACAGAATGTAATGACTGCATATATATATTTACCAACTCCTCCTCACGAGCAAGATGTGACACAAGGTCAATTTATCAATTGAAGTTCAACAGGTTTGAATTCAAATTTTTCCTTCTCATAGATTGGTTGCCTAACCAAGATCAAAGAGCCCAGTCTTCCCTACTATTTACCCATAGCTGGAGGGAGAATAGAATTCATACCTTTCACAAGGGTATTGCCGCAAAGTGAAATGTAATTACCACGTCCAGGATTTGAACTCAGAGCAACGAGTCCATTTCCTATGACTTTAACCATTACACCACGCGCTTCCTACGTAATGAAAGCATATAAAGTTTAGTTCAGTTTATTTATTTAACGGCATATCAATATGTTATGGTTTATTTAATGCCAATATTTCATACTTTTGTAAATGTTTAACCACCCTGCCCGCTGGGTCAGAAGAATACACCGACTGCACCTCTGCAGAGGTATAAAGTGTTGAAATATTTTGAAATATAAGGTGTACACCACTTAAATTTATAAACTAGGCGAGGTCACGTGGTATAAACCTCAGCTAATCAACAGCCCTAATGCATAGCTGGTTGACTACTTAATCACTGATACTGTAAGACGTCCGTTTGCAATCATTGACGAAGGACTTGCAATACTAAGGAGCACCAAGGAACAAGGATTATTTCGCCTTAGATCAAAACTATGCTCTGTGTTAACAAGTATTTCCGTTGGACAAGCGCTCTTAACTGGAGCCCTAAAGGATGGCCCATAAAATAATAACAAATGTAAATACAGAAAAAAAATCTTAAGACTAAAAATGTTAAAATAGAATAGCTAGACTCGTAACTATAACTAGAGAAAGTACAACAGTGAGGTTGAGGGCTGACGGGAAGAGAAATCAGCAGGGGGGGGGAGAAAATAAATTTTCAGGAAAATGAAGAATTCAAAGAAACAAAAACATAAAAGAGAAAAGTTAATGGCATTGAATAATCAGTCATATAAGAAAGAGAAACTAAATATCTGAATAAAGTTTAGAAAAGAAAAAGGTTTCTTTGTCTAATGGCATATCAACCTTCGTGGATTACTTAGCATTGAATTGTAGCATTGAATTTAAGCAGACAAACATTATTCTTGGAAGTTGTAATTAAATTAAATATAAAAATAATTTTATATGTAGGGCTGTTCATACTTCTCTGTTCATTGGCCTGGTTTTGGTTTGTTGGTTGGATTTTACGGCACGTCAACTCTTGGGTTATTTTATGCCAATGACGTTTTTGTTTAATCCCTTCTTGGTGGACAACCAATTTTTATGCCCATTTTAAACTAATTTTAATATAATTAACCCATAGATGGGACGATAATAAGTACTACTACTCCGGGTCAGAGTTGACCTGGGAGTAATGGCAATTCTACATTCCCCAGAGTTCCAAAATTGTCAAAAAACGGAGAGAAAGGAAGATAAAACCATAAAAAAAAACGGAGAGGAAGAACGAGAAAAACTGTGAAAAATCGAGAGAAAAAAAAAGGAAAAGAAAATCAGAAAAAAAAGAGAGAAAGAAAGAGAAAACCAGAGGAAAAAACGGAGAGAAAAAATTGAGAAAGAAAAAAATGAGAAAGAAAGAGATAAAAACAGAGAAAGAAAGAGAGAAGGAAAGAGAAAAAAAAGAAAAGAAAAAAACGGAGAAAGAATAAAAAAACCCAAAGAAAATTTGAGAGAGAAAGAGAGTGAAAAACCATAAAAAAAACAGAGAACGAAAAAAGAAAACAATTAAAAAAAAAAACAGATAGAAAGAAAGAAAAAATATAGAAAACAGAGAGAAAGAAGGAACTATTTGATTTCCTTCTTCCTTTCCTTTTCTTGCTTGCCTCACTTGCGTTTCTCGTGCGAAAACTCTCCAACTGACGCTCGTGCGCACGCGCGGACAACTTTCGCGAGTGATTTGGGCGGGAAGGCTGGAAATTGGTTTTGTGGTTGATGGCCGAAGATTCGAGTTTTCTCCGACTCGAAGAACATGGCTATGACATTTTGACAGACGTAAAGCATTTTAAATGACGTCGCTGCCCTCCAACTACCCGCGAAAAACAACGGCGTTGTCGAATTACTCCTTTTGTTGAAACCAGCGTGCTCACTTCACCGCTGAACCGCAATCGACAGTCTCCAGCAGATGGATGGTTAGATTTTACGGTATGTCAACCCTTGTTGGGTTATTTTATACCGAAGAGATTTTGTTTTATTCATTCTTGATGAGTATTGAATTTTTTAACTCAATTTTTTAAACACATTTTTGAGTTCATTTTATTTTATTTAATTCATTAGATACGCCTCTAACTTGGGTTAAAATATGGAATGCCTGTCAAGAATAAGACTTATGAATGAACGAGACGTATTGTTCAGCTGTCGTGAGTAAAAACAGTAAGCAGGCTGACCGACCGAAAACAAGAGGAAGATAATTTCTTTACATAAACAAATTGAACGTGACGGAAAGGGTGTACATGTGAAACCTCTCTCCCACTACCAGGGGGCTATATTCATTCATTGACCCTCTTCACACCCTGAATACAGTAGCGCTAGTTATACATCAGTCTCAACTATCTTACAAATACACGCGCATCACACACACACACACACATACACACACACATACACACACACACGCACACACATCAGACACTTACATCACACATACACATCATACACGCATATCCATCACACACACATCACGCATATACACATCATACATATCATACACATCTCACACGCATCACACACACATGAAATTGACATACATCACACACATTACACACATGTCATACACACACAGATCCCACACATCACACACTCAAACGCATGTCACATGACGCACGCACACACGCGGGCTCACACACACATCTTATACATCACACTTCACACACACATCACACATCGTAAATTACATACATATCATACACACATCAGACACACATAGCCATCATACACATCACGCATATGCTCATCATACATATCTGATACATCTCACACGCATCACACATACATAAAAAAGACACACATCACACAAATTACACACATATCACACACGCACATACGTCAAACACGCACCCATCACACATACATGCATATCACATATATACACATCACACACACATAGCCATCCCACACATCACGCATATACACATCATACATATCACACTCACATCACATTGATTCACATCACACACATTACACACATATCCCCCACACATCATATATCCCACATTACACACACATCATATACACTACATACATATCACACACACGACGCATCACACATTACACATATATAACACACAGGACGCATCACACATAACACACATTACACATACATTACACATTACACACATATCACACACACATTACACAGACATGTCCATCACATATATAGCACATATACACATATTACACATATCTCTGACGCAGTATACACATTACACACATATTACACACACATCACACACGCACATATCACACATACACACATTACATATATACGTATAATATCCGCACATCTCACACACATTATACACATTACACACATATCACACACACATCACAGACGCACATATCAAACATACACACATCACATATATACATATCATATCAGTACATCATACACATTACACACATATCACATACACATCACACACGCACATATCACACATACACAGATCACATATATACATTTCATATCTGCACATCTCACACACATTATACATATTATACACTTATCACACACACATAACAGGCACATATCACACAGACACACATCATATATATACATCATATCCGCACTTCTCATACACATTATACACATTACACACTTATCACACACACATCACACAGGCACATATCATACATACACACATCACATATATACTTATCATATCTGCACATCTCACACATATTATACACATTACGCACATATCACACACACATCAAACAGGCACATATCATACATACACACATCACGTATATACACATCATATCAGTACATCACGCACATCATACACATTACACATTACACACATATCACACACACATCACACACGTACATATCACATACACAGATCACATATATACACATCATATCCGCACATCTCAAACACATTATACACATTACATACATCACATATATACACATTATACCCGCACATCACAGAAACATACATCACACATCCACACATACAAACACATATACACAAACACAACTCCAACACTGATGCGTACGCTGAAAGCAAGACAATATCAACCACTGATTTCAATCACTATATGAATAAACAGATAAATATATGCACAGATAAAAATCATATTTATTTTCCCCCGATGCGCACCTGAATCGTTTGATGTCTATTGATAGATCCCTATTGTATTGCAAAAGAATGAGAAATGCTTGTTAGCGTGTTGATTTGTATTCTGGCCACTCACAGAGGTAAACACGCCATGTGCGTCTCTGTCTCGTCGTGCGCATGCGCTCAGGCAAAATACAACGCCGATGACTCATCGATTCAAACGGCGCTGTCTCTAAATGGGCTGTGCGAAAGAACTTAACTTCGCGCTGCTTTTTGAAATCATTGATGACGTTTTTATTTACAAGATGTTCGTTTTTCCTTCTTCATCTTTTGCTCATCAATTTTCATATGAATATTTCATGGTTTTTTTTTTTTCCAACTGCATAAGAAAGGGGGGGGGAAATATGTGAGGAAGATAGAAACAAACACCTAGCCCCCAATAACAGATATCAAAATGGAAATTAAAAAAAAAAAACAGATGAAGGAATGTAAAGCGACAACAATCATGTTATACACACACACACACACATACACACGTACACACACACACATACGCACACGCACACATACACACACACATTATATTATTATTATTATATCAATATTATTATTATCATTACTATATTATTATTATTATTATTATTATTAGCGTATGAGTAGCACAGGGGACTGTGTGGTAAAGTAAGGAGAAGATGGTAAGTGTGTCGCTCCACCTCAGACGCAAAAACAATCTCCTCGGTCTAGCGCTAGTGAAAAGGGGATATACTTCCCCGCTGATTGGATGATACCGACTTTTAGCCATCACGAAGACGACGAAGATTATTATTATTATTATTATTATTATTATTATCATCATAGGCTGGTTTAGCTCAGTCGGTAGAGCACCCACCTAAGAGCCGTAAGGTTCCTGGTTCGATACCAGCCCCCCCCCTCAATTTAGTGCATGAGTAGCACATATTGGGTAATCTTATCTGTGTGGTAAAGTGAGGAGCTGACGGTAGGTTTAGCGCCCCACCTCAGCAAAAATAATTCCTCTTGAATAGCGCTAAAGAAATGGGGATAGACTCCCTCGCTGTCCGGGTTTTACACTTGCCGTAGCCGGTTGTTCCCAGGAAGCTGAGTGACAGCAAGTCTCCTTAGGTCCCCAGGACTCTTCTGAGTATTCCGACCGATCATAAGTGTTCTGTAGTTTAGATGGTCTCGATTCTTCCTCTGATTTCCAATTCACCCAAATTATTTTCCAGACCTTTGCAGTCCATTCCAAGGGTACCAATTACAATTGCTACAACCTTCACCTTCATGTTCCCCAGTTTCCTCAGTCCTCTGGCAAGGTCCAGATTATTATTATTATTATGATTATTATTATTATTATTATTATTATTATTAATAATAATAATAATGATAATGGAGATTGTCTGTATTTCTGTCTGTAACAAAAACTACGCCGTAGCTCTACGTCACAGCTTACGTCACAATACACCCAAAATTTGAGTAAGCAATTTAAAAAATTGTTTTTTACTCTCGTCCCTTTTTTTTACAGTAACGAGAAGTTAACTAAAAAGTTTTCAAACAAATAAATAAATACCTACGATTTTGTGTAAAATTGATGTGGAAAATATTCCAAATAATTGTTTGATTATTACATGCATGCAACATTTTATTTGAGAGGGACGGGGCTCAGTTTTCATTTCAAATTGTTTTATTTATTTTTTACTCCTTTAATAAATATGAGGATTTGTCTTACTTATGATACAAACCCCCTGACATTGAATTTTTAAATCCCACCCTCTCAGGCAATGTCTTTCAAAAATTAATTTTTACGACGTCCGGAGGGTGTTTTCTGTTGCTAGTTATTGTAATGTACTCCTGACTTCTTCAAATGTTTATTGTCAAACGCAGGAGCCTTTAAATCAAACTCTTCATTCAATTCATTGGAGTAGATTGTTCTTATTCTGTTAACTATCACCGGGTACAAGTGTTATACTATGTTAATTATTCTATATTATTTTTACCTGTAGTCAGGAGAGATCCTGCAAACTCCAGATGGTTATCACTTAAATATGTATAAACTCACCCCTTTATATCCATTGCGCCATGTGTCCAATTAGTATTCAAAAATCAGACAAATAGAAAATGAATTAAAAAATATATATATAAAAAATGAGCTTTTAGAAAAATTCAAATACCCAACAAGACTGAATATAACAGAAATGTAATCTCTTAAGTAGTCCTAGCATAGAAATTAACACAATATGGAAACCTATAATTAAAAAGGCTGGATGAAAATAAACACAAAAAACAATATGAGTCTAGGTAAAGAAAAAATCATACAAAAGTGAATAGATAGATATTCTAGGCAAAACAAGACATTAAGTTTATAAGTTCCCAAAATTCACAATGGATTGTCCAATTTGACACATAGCCTAGTGGATAAATGCAGTTCTAAGTGACAGTTTACATAGAATAATAATTAACACAACTAACACCTGTACCCCAGATATGGTTAGCGGAATGAGAACAGAATACTCCCGTGGATTGAATAAAGGGTTAGGTTCCAAGTTCCGTGATGGCTCACAATTACGATAAGAAGGTTCTCAATTACGACAAGAAGGTTCCCGAGTTCGAAAAGAAGGTTCCCGAGTCCGACAAGAAATACCTGAAGAAGGCCGGAGGGCACATTGGCCGAAACGTTGTACAGATAACAATGAAGATGAGGACAATAGTTTGAATGATACAAATAATACTAACAGAAATGTCTTCAGCATAAAATAATCTGAGGGTTGACATGCCGTAAAAACCAACCAAGCAACCAGCAACCACAGTTCCTTACCCCTACCCCACATCCTTTCTTAAACCCTATTTCTCCTCCATTATCTCTTTTAAATAACAGAACAAGAAAGAAACAAAATACTCTTATAAAATAAACTACTGTATTCAGTATCTTTCCATGTTAGAGACACCAGATACCCTTATATTATTCTTTACCTTAATGTCCTGTAATGGTGGAAGTCATGTCCGTGTTCCTTATAACACCTCTGTAACTTTAACGTTATTATTTCACTTCTTGAGTGTTTTTCAAACCAACATTAGCTGATGGTCTTTCCCCGGATTCTGAGTGACAGCAAGTCTCCTCAGATCTTCAGGATTATTTCGAGTATTCTAGCAGATTTCAACAATGCTGTTGTATGGATCATCTCAATTCTTCCTCTGATTTCCTCTAAGCTGTATTCTAAGCTTTTTGGCGACCGTTCCAAGTGGACCAACTACAATTGTTATCAATTTCACTTTCATATTCCACAGTTTTACCATTTTCTAGTAAAGTCTAGGTATCTTCCATCTTTTTGTTTTTTTATCTTCACCCTGTGATCTGCTGGAACTACAACATCTACCAGTTGACAAGTACTCTTTGTCTTGTTAGTCAATACTAAGTCTGGTTTTCTGACTGGGATAAGGTGATTTGTCTTTATCTCAAATTTCCAGAGAATTTTATGCGTTTCATTCTCAAGATTCTGGTTTCTAATGGGGATACTCAGCAACTATGGGGACGTTACAGCCATGAGTACGACAAAAGAGAGGGGTATTAAAATGGCCCAGTTGATCTTCCTGATGAATCTAAAAAGAGAAGAATTCATTAACATCCCTCATGGCTACACGTTCCGGGAGCAGCACATCTCGGTTGTGGTAGAGGGCCGTAAGCCTCAATGCTGGAATTGCCGGCAACAGGGGCATACAGCCAAGGACTCTCCACTCCGAACAGCAAGGGCTCCTGCAGCGGCTAGAGAAATACCAGTGACAGCGGCACCAACATTGGGAGCGGAACCATCATCTGCACCAACACCAGAAACAGCAACAATACCAAAGGTGGGAGAGGGTTGGTCTGAGGTGAAAAGAAAAGGGAGAAAGATCTCCTATGCCTCAGCCCCTTCTGACTCTCCCACCAAACACAAGTCAGAAGATTGTGAGCCCTCGGAAAAGCCTGCTGTAAACATACCGAAGCCTTCCCCAAAGGCTTCGCCCAACAAGAAACCCTCCAGCAAGCCGGCTCCATTGGCTATTGAAATAGCCATACCAATGGAACTTGTAGAGCTCGGTGGAGCTGGGGTGAAACGGTGCCTAGAGGTTGAGGGGGAAAGGGCTGACCGTAAAATAGCGGTCAGCCGAAAGAAAAAGAAGGCCCAGACTATTGACCAGACACAAACACCTTTCCAACCCAGTCGTGCCTGGCCTTGTATTCCCGTTGTGCTAGTTTGTTGCATTCACTTAATAAATGGTTGATTGTCTTATGTCTGTCATCACACATCCTCCATTTGCTGTTCTGTTGTGTTTTAACAATTTTTGCATCGATATATAATTTGTTCAGATGACATTAATTTGAGCAGCAATTATCAGTGACTCAGTTTCTCTCTTGAGGTTTCCTCTTCTTAACCATGTCCATGTCTTTTCATGTGCAACCTTTCCGATTTGTCGTATGAAATATCCATATAATTGTTTCTTCCTATTTTTGTTTTATTATTTCACTCCATTCTAGTTTTTCACAGCTGCCTTAGCCGGAGGTTGACTGATGGCTAAGTGATAGCAAATCTTCTCAGGTCTCCAGGTATTATTATCATCGAGTTTTTCACACCTGCCGTAGTAACCAGTTGACACGTTCTTTCTTTTTTGTTAATTATCACTAGGTCTGGTCTCCTTGATGGGATAAGGTGATCCGTCTTTGTTTCGTTCTCAAGAACAGATTGTGGTTTATGCATATATCATTTTGCTGTATGGTCAAAATTTAATTTTTTGCATAATTTTCAGTGGGGCACCTTCCCAACCCAGTCGTGCCTAGCTTTGTATTCCCGTTATGCTAGTTTGCTACATTCACTTAGTACATGATTTACAGTCTCATCTCTGTCACCGGATACTCTATATTTACTGTTGTGTTGTGTCTTATCAATTTTTGCTTTGATATCATTTGTTCTTATGGCATTATTTTGAGCAGCAATTATAAGTGACACGGTTTCTCTCTTGGGGTTTCATCTTCTTAACTATGTCCATCTTTTTCATGTGCAACCTCCAAATTTGTCGTTTGAAGTATCCATAGTTTTTCTTCCCATTTCTGTTGTATCATTTCACTGCATTTATGTTTTCCCCACCTGCATTCACTGGAGAATGAGTGATAGCCAGTCTCCTCAGGTCTCCAGGTATTCTTATTATTACTAGCAAATATATGCACCCTCCGGGTGCAAGTATTTAAGTTTTAATGTAATAAAATATTGTATTAAATTAGAAAGGCTAATGAAACTAAATAAGAATACAGATAAAAAGATTTGAAACAGAGGGAGTATAATAAAAGATTTGAAACAGAGGGAGTATAATAAAAAATGGAACAACTGAAACTTACTCTTCCAACACTCTCGTATTTCATTGTTATTTTTTCTAATTTCAGTATTTAGTTAAAAGAGGAAGTAAAGAATAAAATGACAGTTATTTTATCTTGTTAATGGATTTCATTTAAGATTTATTGAATAGATTTTTGCTTATATTCATTAAAATAAAACCAAACAGTTAGAAATCAATAATACTAAGCACATATTTATTAAATTCGATTTTTAAATATTAATATGCAAATTAGCCTTCCCGTTCACATTGTAAACCGCTATTTTGTTGTATATATAGATATAATTGCATGTTGTCAGTATGTAGACGTAGTTAACAGTATTAATAATGTAAGACAATTTTATTAATAATTGAGGTTTAGATAAAAATAAAATCATGGAGAATGTGATGTCAATAACTAAGAGAATTGTGACTTGAGTAGGAATATAGTTTCGGTTACAGACAGAAAAACACACAATCTCCATTATAATAAGATTATTATTATTATTATTAAAACGACCTTCGGGTGGTGTAAAAAATAATTTTTGAAAGATATTTCCTGAGGAGTTAAAAATTCAATTTCAGATTGTTTGTACCATAAGTAAGTAAAATCATCAAATTTATTAAAGAAGTAAAAAAATAAACAATTTGAAATGGAAACTTAGTTCTGATAACTTTAAATATATATCAAGATAAACAAACTCTATATAGATATATAATACCGTTCATGTAATTATTAAACTTGTTTTAAAAATACATTGAAGACCGTCTATGGTTGCATACTCAAATTCTGAGTATAATTATTCTATATTATGCCGATTTTGGGTAATCTGACATAAGCAGTGACGTACTTTTGGTTATAGACAAATAGAGACCTAATCTCAATTATTAATAGATATATTATTATTATGTTGCGGACCAGTTGAGGTATCAGTATTCCAATCCATGTATCATCATCATCATCATCATGTCGCGCAATTAGCACGGATATCCATGACAATCTCTCGCCAACCTTCTCTATCATTCACTCTCCCATGGAGGTCCTCTGGGCAGCATCCAGTATCCTCGCAGAGTTGGTCAATGTAGGTCCTTGGTTGGTGGCCCACATTATCATGTCCATGTGTTGGCTTCCACATGGGAACGTCGCTTATGAGCTCGTCCTTGTTTCACCAGAAATGTCCAGCATGTCTTGTCCGTCTCACTCGGTTAGTTTGTGAGATAGGGGTCAGGTGGCCGTACAGCTGCTTCCTTGTGGGGTGCTGTTTCCACGACTTGTTCAAGACCACAATCGACTAAATTATAGATGAGACGTATACATTATTTGAGAAAATATACCATTTGAGTTAGTAATCATACTCAGAAAGATTAGGTCAAGTGGGTTTGAGTAACAAGTGATGACCCCGAGATCAAGCTGAGAACTTAGCTGTAATTGGACAGTCTCAGCAATGTGACATGATAGTTCTAGAAGCTAGAAAAATAGTTGAAATTTAATCATTTGTTTCAGAGAAGTTATGGTACACACATGTGAAGGAAATGGAGTGTACATATGGTTCAAGCATTGACGTTAGATAGGAATATTTGATATCATATATCTGTGTATAAATTATATAAATAAATTATTCCTACAACTATGAATAGATAGTATGGTAGACTGAGTTATACATTCTTGTCAGGCAACTAATTTAGGAAAAGGAAAACTCTGAGTGCAAACCAGCTTTACTCTTCATAAAAACAATTTAATATAATCCAATTTATATATTATATATACCTAACTCCTTTATCCACTAGGCCATGTGTCCCATTGAGCATGCAGCCTTAGACGGTCCTCAGGAGTTAGGTTAAAACAGTTCTAAGTGACAGTTATCTCTAGACTGCAGGTTCAATCCTGGCTAAGGGCAGCAGTAACATAAAATAATAATTAACACAGCTTAACGCCTCTACCCCAGCTATGGTTAGCGGAATGAAAACAGGATAACCCCGTGGACAGAATAAAAAGTTAGGTTCAAAGTTCCGTGATGGCTCCCGATTACGACAAGAAGGTTCCCAAGTTCGAGAAGATTCCCGAGTCCGACAAGAAATACCTGAAGAAGGCCGGAGGGCACATCGGCTGAAACGTAGTACAGATAACAATGAAGATAAGGACAATAGTCCGAATAATACAAATAGTATTAATCATCAAGCTTCATCTAAAAAATTCAGAGATATAAAAAAAAGTTGTTTGGTTATATTTTACGGCATGCCAACTCTCATTGAGTTATTTTATGCTGAACGCGTTTTGTTGTATTCGTTCTTGATAGGTACTCCATATTTTAAAACTCAATTTTATACCGTTATTGAAACAAATTTTTTTCTAGTTAACCCATAGATGTAACCTTAACAGTATTGCCACTTCGGATCAGGGTGGACATGGGAGGAATGTTTATGAATTGTTACTTCACACTCTCCAGTAATCCAGAATTGGAAATTCGCCACGAGATGCAATATAACGTCATACCATGGACACTAAGATCCTCAGTCTAGCACATTTATGATAAAAAGGGATGGGATTGCCATAAGAGCAATAGGTTCAGGGACAATCATATAGCTGCTAGGGTTTGACGTGACTAGCTGATTGATCAGGGGAGGCGTCTCTGCCCATCCGTCTAACCTAAGTAAGTAGAGTCAAAATCTTGTGTTGTATGTCATGTACTGCTCACCGACCAATATTCCTTCTTTAAGCAACATAGGTCGCCACCCACTGCCATTAGGTGACCTCATTGGGGGATTCTAACCCTATGCTGTATTGTTCTGTCCCAGCCTAGAGGGTGATACAAGATCCACCCCACTTAATCCTTCTATTTTATATTTGGTTACAGTTAAAGTACCGTAGATTTTAGTAATAAATTATCATCATCATCATCATCATCATCATCATCATCATATCACGCCAGTAGCGCGGATATCCATAACAATCTCTCGCCAACCCTCCCTATCATTCATTGACTCCGGGAGGTCCTCCGCACAGCATGCTGCATCTGCACATAGTTGGTCTATGCAGGTATTCGCTGGACATCCCGCACTAGTATGTCCATGTGCCGGTTTCCACTGTAGGACGTCGCTTATTAGCTCATCCTTACTTCTCCAGCAGTGTCCGGCATGTCTTGTACGCCTTACGCGGATGGTTTGTATAACAGGGGACATGTGGCTGTTGAGATGCTTTCTTCTGGGATCTAATAATATCCATTTTATTCACTAGATCCTTGATAACATGAAAACAAGTACAGAATGTTCTAAATCAACTAATATGTTAAATTAGGCTTGGAGATTTTCGTTAAGATTAATTTATAAGGCTTTAGTGGATAACTTTTATTTTTGATTAAAAATAATTTTTTCTTCTTCATTCTTTGGGTTGTTGTAAAAACGTTTATTTTATTTTCTAACTAGACATACCAGACATCATTTTTGTATGAATAAACAGAAAGATGATCCTGAATTTAAAAGTATTTAATTTGTTGATATAAAGCTTTCAAATAACTGGGTCAGCCTCCTAATTGAACCAAATTACTCATTTCCGTGGTATACCAATTAACCTAAAATATAATATATATATATATATATATATATATATATATATATTATATATATGTGTGTGCATGTAATGAGTGAGTGTGTGTGTGTGTGTGTGTGCGCGCGTGTAATGAGTGAGTGTGTGTGTGTGTATGTGCGTGTGTGTGTGTGTGTGTGTTGTAGTGATGAGTGTGTGAGAGAGAGAGAGAATTAAAGATGATAATATACAGAAAAATGGGTAGACCGAGGGAGATGTGTGAGTGGACAGTGATAGAGAACCATACCAGACTCACCCAGACTCAATATATATATATATATATATATATTATATATATATATATATATATGTATATATATACACGTGTGCGCGCGCACACACGCACATATACATACACATATATGTCTCATTTTATCTTTATCTGTATATATAAGAGAGAGAGAGAGAGAGAGAGAGAAGAGAGAGGAGAGAGAGAGAGAGAGAGAGAGAGGAGAGAGAGAGAGAGAGAGAGACAGACAGACAGACAGACAGCCAAAGACAGGAAGAGGTAGAGAGAGATACAAAAAGACAGATAAATTTATGTACGTATATATGTACCTGTACAGCTACACACACACACACACACACACACACATGTATGTGTGTATATATATATTTGATAGATAGATAGATAGATAGATAGATAGATAAAATGAACAAAAGTGATGAGTCAAATAGGTGAACTTTTTGTAAGTTATTTGTTTTTTCATTGTTATCAACTAGTTTTGACGTTAGGTCATTGTCAGGAGAAGAAATTGTGGAAAAAATATTTTTAGAAAATGTTGGAAAAGTTTTCAAAGGAGTTTATGTCCCAAGAGAAGTGACGAAAAATGTGCTGGTGATGTGGCATATCCATTTGTTAGATGAAAACCATCTTCTGGTTAAATTATCTTCAATTGCTTTGTCATGTACAAATAATATACATTAATATATATATACATTACAATATACATTAATATACATTATATATACATATAATATATATACATTATATACATACATTATATATACATTATATATACATTAATATATATTAAGACGTTGGACTAATTAGTTTTTTTAATTATTTTTAACTATGGAACTAGGGTGTTTCAAGTTAACCGGGTTATCAGTTATTAATTTATTTGTTTGTATGGGTGTATTGTTCCATCTAACTTTTATCAGCATGACGTGAAATTAAGTTTCATAGTAAATTCAAATGGCATATATAGATTTAACAACCCCTCAGCACGAACAGGATGCGACACAAGGTCAATTTTTAAGCGGGGTTTAACAGTCGAACGGGTGGGGTAAATACTTACTATTAACCCGGAAAATACCTACTATATAACCTGGGTTAGTATGGGAACATACAATTAATCATATATTATATATATAATAATATAATTACTTTTTTATAATCATTTAATGTTTAACGATATGAGTTAGTCATATATCATATATATTTACCAACCCCTCCCCATGAGCAGGATGCGACACAAGGTCAATATTTAAGCGGATTTTAACAGGTTTGAATTCAGAGTTTTCCTTCTCCTAGACTGGTTACCTATCCATGGTCAAAGAGCCCAACCTACTCTGCCATTTACCCATGGCTGGAAGGAGAATTGGATTCATACCTTTCCCAAGGGTATTAGCGCCATGTGAAATGCAAACAGCTTCTTCCAGGAATTGAACTCTGGTTGATCAGTCCATTTCCCATGACTCTAAACATTAGACCACGCGCCCCATGCATCCAAATGGTATATAGATTTTAAAAATATGTTTTTATCTATCTATATTCCCTTTATTCAATAATTGATCTCAAGTTTTGTATCTTTTCAATTTCTTCTATGATAAGGAATTTACTATCTCTTTTAGAATCGTGACCGCTTGAGCAGGAAAGAGTTTTCTTCCCGCATCAATTTACTGTAATCCTTAGATTTCATTCTGTACCCGCAGTTGTTTGGTAAAAAAAATGAAATGGCCATTCTGACTTTCCAGCATATTGTTTTTAGCAGCATATGCAATCCAGTAAATGCATTAAATTTTTGATTCTGCAATTTGATTCGTGGTAAATTTTAAAACTATTTTTCGTTGTAAAGTTACTGAATGAGTTAATTGATCTCAAGTGTTTGCAGCATATATTGTTCAGAAATATTACATAGCCGGCAAAATTCAAGGGATTTTATTGTGAGATTCTAATTGATCGCTTTATTATTTAATATATTTTTGCTTGCTATTATCTATCTGGGGTTATTTAATCGACGATAAGTCAGTATTCCTGGTTCTTGAAAAATATCTTGGGGAATACTTTTAAAATGTTCCATTTATTGATTATTTGAGTTCGTGGTAGTAGAGTGTTGAAAAATGGTGTTACGAGGGAGGATACGATCTAGCTTTTCTTTTGGTTTTAATTTTAGGGTATCCTGCCTCGGGGTAGAAACGGTTTTACTTGTCAGGCATTCGTTAACGTATGAGAATATCCTCGTGCTGAGAACGGCTGTTTTAGTTTAACGTTGTGTCTTTTAATTTCGTTGTAGTCTGTGCAGATTATTTTTAGACTAATTGCTCGTGAATAGGGGCGGTTATTTTTTTTTTCCACATGTTTGGGGTGAGGCAATCTATATTGGAGATATTTATGTGCGATTAGAGGTTTTCTGTGTAGTGTTGTTTGCAGTTGTTTAATTCAGTTGGTAGAGCGTCCGCCAAGGAACAACACATTTCCTAGTTCGATACAGGCCTTCGTCAACTCAACGCATGAGTAGCACAGGGATCTGTGCCGTAAAGTAAGAAGCTGATGGTAGGTGTTGTGTTTCACCTCAGACGCAAAAAGCAATCTCCTTGGTCTAACGCTAGTGGAAACGAGATAACCATCCTAGCTGTTTTGCTGATACCGAATTGAGGCCACCAAGACAACTTTACTTTATTTTTGCAAGTATATACTAGAATATCTAAAAATGTGATTGATTTTGTTTCCTTTTTGAGGTCAAATTTGATAGAGTCTAGCATCATATTTGTTGTAAGTGACTCACCTATGACACGAACATGGACTTACCCAAAGGGTATATATTTAACAGAGTAAAGCTACTCAAACGATTAGTCCCAGCTACTCGTCCTTCGGGACGGGTGGGATGCTAAATTAATAGCGTCGATCCCAGATGCCTGCCTCATTGCACTTAAAGGGGCAGGGTTGGGATCGACGCAATTTTTCTACCTACCACCCCATGAGTCTCGGCTTGTGGGTGGTGCCCACATAAAACGGCCTTGTGCCATATCATGTGAAAGTGGGACACATGTAAATACCAGTAGTCCCAGCTACTCGTTCTTCGGGACGGGTGGGATGCTAAATTAATAGCGTCGATCCCAGATGCCTGCCTCATTGCACTTAAAGGGACAGGGCTGGGATCGACGCAATTTTTCTACCTACCACCCCATGAGTCTCGGCTTGTGGGTGGTGCCCACATAAAACGGCCTTGTGCCATATCGTGTGTAAGTGGGACACATGTAAATACCAGTAGTACCAGATACAGTTCTTCATGTAAGCTGAAACAAGGAAACCTTTCCATTGTACGTTGATATATATTGCTGAATACAATCTGTTCCCTACATTTTATACCTGTGTTAAGTTATTATTTATTGACCCTTAAACAGGTCATAACAATATTTAAGTAGATTAAGAAATTGTTCAGTTTTGTCTCTCCGGTTTTGTTCATGATGCATATCTAAGGTGTGCTACTCATATGATGAGTGGGCGAGGGCCAGTATCAAACCTTGAACCTTGTGGTTTCTAGGTATATGCTCTACTAACTAAGCTAAACAAGTCCTCGTATATTGACAGAATTTCACTTGTATCAATACAAAATAAGAATTTTATTCCTTCAGTTTGTGTAAACTCTTCTAAAATGTTAGTTGGTTGTCTGGTTTTATGTTATGTCAACCCTTGTTGGGTTATTTCATATCAAATTACAGTCTCAAATTATATATTGTACTGCACTATCCTTTCTAAAAAGTAAACATTTCTCAAATAGATCTGTGTGAGCTATAGATGAGACACAAACAATGTATCTTGATTTTATATATATATTTTTCATTATCTAAATAACTTTTCTATATATACATTACATTGAAGGCAACAACAAGAACCCAATTAGATTGACTGGTTTTAATGGCATGTCAATCCATTAAGGGTTATTTTAGACTTGAAGCAATGGTTCCCAACGTGAGGCAATTTAATATTTGGCAGTGGTGATGGGGGGGGGATTAAGACTAATGAAGTATGGATCCAAATTTTTTATTTTCCTTTTTTTAATAATTTTTTGTCTTTTGTTTATTTCCTTTTTACATATTTTTTAATAATTTGTACTGCACTATCTAAGACGTAAACATTTCTCAAACAGATCTATGTGAGCAATAGAAGAGACACAAACAATGTATCTTGCGTAAAAGAGGCATTCTAAATTTCGGGGTAGTTCTATGTGTTTTTAGATTTATGCACACAGGTGGTCGCGTATGAAGGTGCTTCAAGGGAGCCCATGGCGCTCCCTTTTGTTTGTATGAAGTACCGACCATTAAAGCTAAAGTTGTTTACTTCTGATATATTTTGCATTAGTGTTGTTATTACTTCAGTGGGAGTTTTCTTTTTGTTCTCTTGTTGAAGCATTCCCCGAAGGGTAAAATCCCCTCGTTGTCTTTGTTTTTAGAGTATA
>CM042161.1:57473241-57493241 GCA_023376005.1 Doryteuthis pealeii | reverse complement strand
GTGTACAAAGTTAGAGGGGCGTGGTTTAATGGTTAGAATGGTGGAAAATAGACTCGTCGACATGAGTTCAAATCCTGGACGTGGCTGTTTGCATTATACATAGAGCTAATACCCTTGGGAAATGCATGAATCCAACTACTCTATCATACATGGGTAAATAGTAGGGAAGACTGGGCTCATTAAACTTGGCTAGGCAACCAGTCTAGGAGAAGGGAAACTCTGAATCCAAACATGTTAAACTCAGCTTAAGAATATCCTATGGGTTGGCATGCTGTAAAATCTAACCAAAAAAAAGAAAACTTTGATGTACGAGTGAGCTTCGGGTACGCTTGTTGCGTTATCCTCTCTAATTTCGAATTGGAGTGATGATTCGTATTGATTTTAAAATTAATTGTATACTTATATTTTCTTCTGCTGCTACGTGGAGAGGTTTGAATCCATTTGCTGTGCCGATAATGAGTTGGATGACGATTCCTGGATGTTTGGAGTTAGGAAATCAGCTTGAAACGCTGGGGAACATTTTGCCTTGTATCATTGATAGGTTTTAGTAATAACACAAGACCACTTAAAAAATTGACCTTGTGTCACATCCTGCTCGTGTAAAAGTTTTTGGTTTTTTGGTTTGTTTTGTTTTACGGTATATCACCCTCAATGGGTCATTTAATGCCGATAAAGTTTTGAAATAAATCAATTCTTAATGGACAATACAATTCTTTTATAAATACATTTTTCTATTTAACCCATAGATGGGACGATAACAGGTACTACCACTCCGGGTCAGAGTGGACAAGGGAGCAATGGTGATGAAGGGGTGCTCCACATTCCCCAAACCTCCAAAACTGGAACCTCACCATCAGATAGAGTTTAAAGGCATTCCCAGGACATGTAGACCCGCAGCCACCGCCTTCTAGCACCCATATGATAAAAAGGGGCTGGGGCTTGCCAAAAGAGCAATAGGGTTGGGAAAATCATATAGGTGCTAGGGCTTGGTGTGACCAGCCGATTGGTCGGAGGGAGGCCTCTCCGACCGCCCGTCTAGCCCAAGATAAGGCCAAAGTGGAGTATTGCATGTCGTGAACTGCTCATCCACCTGGGCTCTACCCTTAAGTATCACGGGTCGCCACCCACGGCCAACAGGTGGCGCCATTGGGGGAGTCTTACCCCTATGCAAAGGTGCAGTCGGTGCATTCTAATGCCCCACCAACTGGGTGGGTGAAAAAGTTTTGGTTAATATATAGAACTATGTACAAAATAGCACGTATCAAAATATTGCAAATCTTTTGACACCTGAGTATATACACGATCACGCATAATTCGAGATGCCACAAAGAAGAAGAACTTACTTATAAATCAACTCTAGTATGTACCGGGTCCATTTCCCAATATTTTATTTCTAACGACCTACCCATGAAATATGAGGACTCTGAGTTCCTCGTAAATTGGGGGGGGGGGATATGAGTTGGTGTTTGAGAAAGGAAAAGACGTTCGAAAAATAGAAATGCCGCTTTTATTCGTAATTTTAGACATCCACCTAAATTTCCTTCTGATTACAAATGACGGCATCACTAATGGAATAAATCATTAGTTGTCACATGTCATCTTTTGTTGCTGGTCGTCATCTCACAGATAAAAAGAAAGAAATACAATATCACCCATAAATTACGGGGCTTTAGCATCATTACCACTATCCAAAGTGACCCCCACAGGATTAAATATACCACCTGACTTACTGGATGCGTGTTGAGAAAGATCTGAGTAAGACTTACTTGTTAGTGAATTATATATATATATATATATATACAAGGTGTGTCATAAAAGTATCGAGGTTGAAGCTGTATTTACCAAGATACAAATGAACAAGGAATGGAACATTAATTTTTCAGAATACAAGGTGTGTCAAAAAGCACAAAAAAGCTCGATACTTTATTGGCACACCTTGTATATATGTATTTGTTATAAATAAATTTCCATCCGTTGTAACATCCCGTGTTTGTCTACATTTCTCCTCATACCGTCGGATTGATTTCCTCATTTTACCCCAATATATATATATAGTAAAGTCGTCGGGGCGGCCTAAGGTCGATATCAGCCAATCAGCGAGGGAGTATATCCCCTTTTCACTAGCGCTAGACCAAAGAGATTGTTTTGGGCATTTGAGGTGGAGCGCCACACCTACCATCAGCTCCTTACTTTACCGCACAGATCCCTGTGCTACTCATACGCTGAGTTGGCGAGGACCGGAATCTAACTAGAAGCCATGTGGTTTCTAGCCGAACACTCTACCGACTGAGCTAACCCGGTCATATATATATATATATATATATATATATATATATTATATATATTTATATATATATATATACATATATATATATAATACATATATACATATATACATATATATATATACATATATATATATGTGTGTGTGTGTGTGTGTCTGTCTGTGTGTCTGTGTTACCGTGGTTCTTTTTAAACAGAGTAGCAGTAGGAGTAAGTAGGAGGAGGGACTCACAGATTTAGAAGAAATGGTATGGGAGTGGGGTGAGGAGAATTAGCGAGAAATTATAGGCATTTGAGAATGTGACTGCCGTATTCGAAGTTCCTCTTGTTTAAGGTGAATTTTTTAGTTTAACATATAGGCCTTTAAAATTCGTTTTTATGCAGTATGTCTGTGTTTCAGTTAGAATTTTCCGGTAATTAGAGTGGGGGCAGGAATGTGATTTTAAGTGTTGTGAGAAATGCAGTGTTAAATGGCGTGACAAGGTCGTGGTGGTGAGACGAATTTAGGTGCTTTCAACTTTGGAGAAGCAGTCTCCTACAGGACATTTGAATTTATACACCACATTAGTCTCGTTAAGACTGCTAGTCGGTGGGGGCGAGGTGTTGCTGGTGCCAAGGTTGGTGGTTTTAAACTTTTGGTAAGAGATGATTATTTTTACTTTATTGTTGGGTAAGGACAGTAAATATGAAAGGTGTATGCATAGAAACAGTGCTCAATGCTATAATTGCAGAACTGGTTTAAAGCCTAAAATGTAAAATTATTAGCGTTACTCAAGTTTCTTTCTTCTTCTTCTTCTTCTTCTTCTTCTTCTTCTTCTTCTTCTTCTTTCGATTACTATTCTTTCTTTCTTTCTTCTTCTTTCGATTACTATTCTTTCTTTCTTTCTTTCTTTCTTCTTCTTCTTCTTCTTCTTCTTCTTCTTTCGATTACTATTCTTTCGTTCTTTCTTTCTTTCTTTCTTCTTCTTTCGATTACTATTCTTTCTTTATTTATTTATTCTTTCTTTTCTTCTTCTTTCTTTCTTTCTTTCTTTCTTTCTTTCTTCTTCTTCTTCTTCTTCTTCTTCTTCTTCTTCTTCTTCTTCTTCTTCTTCTTCTTTCTTCTTCTTCTTCTTCTTCTTCTTCTTCTTCTTCTTCTTTCGATTACTATTCTTTCTTTCTTTCTTTTTCTTCCTTCTTTCTTTCTCTTCTTCTTCTTCTTCTTCTTCTTCTTCTTCTTCTTCTTCTTCTTCTTCTTCTTCTTCTTCTTCTTTCTATTCCTATTCTTTCTTTCTTTATTTATTTATTCTTCTTCTGTATTTCTGAAGGACGTGTTAAAATCATGGACGTGTTAAAACATGAATTTTAATTATATATAACATTAATTTTAACATATATTTGTAACATATATATGGGAGCATATTAAAAAGTGGTTCGTCAAGCATTTGTATAGTGTGATGTCTGCTTACAGGGTCTGATCTTTTTACACGAACTTAAACATTTTTTCTGAACAAGCAAGGTTTCAGGAATCTTTCCTTGTACAACGTAGAAGAATATATTCAGGTCAGGTAAATGTTATATAACTGTATCACATGAATGACCCAGGAAAAACAGAACCCAAATTATTTATTTATTTTCCCATTAAACTAACCCTAACCCTAAATCCTAACCCTAAACCCTAACCATAATCCTGGTTGGACTTAAACTTAAAATAAAAAAATTAACAGTTTTATTACAAAATTTGTGGGTTCTGCTTTTTCTGGGTCGCCCTGTAATATTATGTTACTCAACTAGGGGGTGTTAAGGTTAGGGTTAGGGTTTAGGGTTAGGGTTTAGGGTTAGAGTTAGGGTTAGGCCAGCTAAACTGGCCCTGTTGAGCTAAGCCGAAGTAAGGGCCAAAATTGATTGTTGGATATCAGCCACCAGGAATCCGTCCTTGAGCATCACGTGTCACCTCCATGGGCCAACAGGTGATCACATTGGTGGGGTGATTCTGCTTCTCTGCAGAGGTGCAGTCGGGGTATTCTTCTGCCCTTGTCGACATGGCTAATATCATTGGTACCACTCTGATATATACGTTCATACGGAAGCGCGTGGTGTAATGGTTAAAGTCATGGGAAATGGACTCGTCACCCCGAGTTCAAATCCTGGACGCGGTAACTGCATTTTCACTTAGCGCTAATACCCTTGATGGGAAAGGTATGAATCCAATTCTCCCTCCAGCTATGGATAAATAGTAGGACAGACCGAGCTCTTCGACCTTGGTTAGGCAACTGGTCGAGGAGAAGGAAAACTCTGAATTCAAACCTGTTAAACCCCGCTTAAGAAATTGACCTTGTGTCACATCCTGCTCGTGCGGAGGGGTTGGTATATATATATATATATATATATATATATATACGTTCATCGTATATACGTTCATCCACCTTTGAAAAAGAGCGGCACTATGCCATCAACGAGACTCTGTTTCTAAGTATAGTCGTCATTGTCTGGTTTCAGCGAAGAGAAACAATATCGCCTACGAACAGAATCGTAAAACAAGGAAAGACGAGATTTAGCGAGATAAAACGAGAACAAGGGAAGAGTCGGGAAATCGGAATGGCGGTGAACTGCGTTAGTTTGCAACAAACCTTAAACAGCTAAAAAAAAAAAATTAAAAAAAAAAAATGGAGAGCCCGCTTCATCTGACACTGGCCGCACTGAGTTTTCCGTAGCGAATCCCGGTCAGAACGTTTGCACATTTTACCACGAATATTCCCTCTCATACCCCCCCCCCGCCCCCCGAGCAGGCAACCGAGTCGTAAATCTATCGGTGAACCAGTCGATCATAGCGTTAGTCTATATCCGGAGATAATAACATTCTCTCTTCTCGTATTCAAAGCATAGGAGTGTGTGTGTGTGTGTGTGTGGGGGGGGGTGATGGGTGATGGTGCGGTGGAGGTGAGGGTTTTTTGTTTAAGTTATGGGGGTGGGGTTGGAGATTTATTTTGGTTCCGTTTGCAATAAATCGATCTCACACTTATTCTCGCTTACAAATCTTAAAACCACACTGACGTTTACTTTCATTTTTCTGACCGTAAATATTTCGCTCGCACTGAAATCCTATCTTACATTTCGTTGGTTTTTTTTTTTTTTGGTTTTTTTTTTAATTCAGTAATTTTTTTTTTTGTTATTTGGTTTGGTCAGTTTCGTTCTTTCTTTTTTTTTTTTTTTTTTTTTCTTTTTTTTTTTAATTCTTTTCTTTTTACTTTCTTTTTTTTTTTGTTATTTCGTTTCGTCCTTTCATTTTTTCTTTCTTTTAAAATTCTTTTCTTTTTTTTCTTTTTTTTAAAATTCTTTTCTTTTTTTTTTTTTTTTATTTCGTTTCGTTCTTTCGTTTTTCTTTCTTTTTTTAAATTCTTTTTTTTCTTGTTATTTCGTTTCGTTCTTTCCTTTTTTCTTTCTTTTTTTTAATTCTTTTTTTTTCTTAATTTCGTTTCTTTCTTTCTTTTTCTTTCTTTTTGTCTTTCATTTTTCTTTCTTTTTTTCTTTCTTTTTTAAAATTATTTTCTTTTTTCTTGTTATTTCGTTTCGTTCTTTCTTTTTCTTTCTTTTTTTCATTCTTTTTCATTCTTTTCTTTTTTTCTGTTATTTCGTTTCGTTCTTCTTTCTTTCTTTTTTCATTCTTTTTTTTTTTTCTTTTTTTCTTGTTATTTCGTTTCGTTCTTTCTTTTTTCTTTCTTTTGTTCGTTCTTTTTTAAATCTTTTTTCTTTGTTATTTCGTTTCGTTCTTTCTTTTTTTTCTTTTTAAAAATAATTTTCTTTTTTTGTTATTTCATTTCGTTCTTTCTTTTTTCTTTCTTTTTAAAATATTATTTTCTTTTTTTTTCTTTTTCTGTTATTTCGTTTCGTTCTTCCTTTTTTTCTTTCTTGTGATTTTAATTAATTTATTCTTTTATTTTTCTATTTTTTTTTGTTTGTTCTTCAGTTTGGTCAGTTTATCGGTCTGTTTGTTCGTTTCTTTGTTTGGCCAGATATCAAGTTTTTAAAGAAAAATATAAAGAAGTGTTGTTTTTTTTTTCAATTTACGATTAACAACAGCGTATAGATCAATTAAAGAACAAAACTTTAATTTCTATCAAAATAAACAGCCTTCTACTCACAATGTATACAAACAAGATTACTTTATGCATGTTTTGTTGAATGCAACATACATTTCCTATCTGACGAGTTTCTTTTCTATCCTTTCGAATTATCTGGTCATATTTCTTTTTATGTTGGGATGGAATTGGTGAATGAATGCACCAAAGGTTCTTATACTAGTACTTTCGGTTCTGCTAAGTGCAATCAGGTGTGAAGTGGTGAGAAGGTTCCGTGGTTCTTTTAAAACAAACAAATGTTATGAGGAATAGGGGAGGGGAATTAGCGAGGAATTATAGGCATTTGCGAATATGTTAAGTATCATGGGTCGCCATCCTTGGCCAAAAGTTGGACCCTTTGGAGGGATCTTACCCTTCTGCAGAGATCTAGTTGGCGTATTCTAAAGCCCCGACCAATCGGGTCCTCATCACTGCCACCATGTTGTATGAACAACTTGATTAAACATAAACTATAAAAAAAAACCTTGGTTATTTCGTAGTTGAATAACATATTACAGGGTGACCCAGAAAAAACAACCCAAATTATTTATTTCCCATTAAACCAACCCTAAACCCCAACCCGAAACCCTAACCCTAACTCCACCCCCCCCCCTAGTTGAGTAACATAATATTACAGGTTGACCCAGAAAAAAACAGAACCCACAAATTTTGTAATAAAACTGTTAATTTTTTTTATTAAGTTTAAGTTGTGAATAACTAGAAATGAACTGTGAAAACATTTGTATTATTTTAATTGTTCGGACAGTCGTCCTCGTCTTTATTGTGAAATACATATACACGATATTATTTAAATCAGATCATCGTAAATTCTTCTTTTCCACAAGAGTCAAATTATCCAAAATGATTTCCCCAGTAGATTTCTTACTATACTTGAAAAAACAAAATCTTAACACATGTAACGGAATTGATTACAAGAAATACCTGAAAACGACTGAAGGGTACATTCGCCGAAACGTTAAGCATATGTATTTCACAATAACGATGAGAACAACAGTCCGAAAAATCATAATAGTAAGTATTATTATACCTCATCTAAAAAAATTCGGTCAAATAACATGATATTTTACGCGTTCACATACCGAGGTAGTAATATATCATGTACAGAAAGCAATGTCAATGCACGCATAAGATAGGCCTGGACCCTCATATGGAAATCTGGACTTTCTGATGAGATAAAGTGAGGATTCTTCCAAGACGTAACCGTATCAGTACTACTGTACGGCTGCACCACCTGAACCATAACGAAGCGGTTAGATAAAAGCTAGATGGGAGCTGCTCAAGGATGCTGCTCGTTGTCTTGAACAAATCTCGGAAGCAGCATCCCACAAGAAAAAATGCTGTACGGTCATCTACCTCCTCTCGCACAAACCATTCAGGTGAAACGAACAAGACAGTTTGGACATTGCTGGAGAAGGAAGCACGAACAAATAAGTGACGTTCTCCTATGGATACTTACACATGGACATTATTGTGGACCGAAATATATAACCCATATCAATCAGCTGTGCGTATGTCGGGTGCCGCGTGGAAGACCTGCCAGGAGGGATCACCGATAGGGACGGGTTGGAGAGAAGGATTCATGAAAATCCATGCTGACAGCCCGACCTGATGACAATGATGATGATGATGATGACGATGTTGATGATTATGTATTATTTCCCTTTAATAATTACCAAGATCTCATTATATAAGGCTGTATGCCTATCCATAATCTTGTATGGATATGAGTCGTGGGTATTATATCACAGACACCTGAAAAAACTGTAGGCATTCCACATCAACTTCGTTCAACGCATACTGGGCATAAAGTAGTGGCACAAAATCCCCCACTAAGAAATTAGAAGCAGAGCACGCATTGACCCAATTGAAACCATCCTATCGCAACGCCAACTGCGATGGTTGTGTCACACCATCCACATCCCTGCAGACAGACTCCCCTGTAAATACTTTACAGTGAACACAGAGATGGCACGCGGAGGACAGGAGCCCCCCCCCCAAGCGGATCAAAGACCATATTAAGACAATGCTGAAGAAATGTAACATCACACCATCAAGCAGGGAAGATCTGGCCTCCAACAGACAGGCTTAGCGAGAAGCCTGCCACACAGGAACTAAGCAGCTCAATAATGGATTAAACAGGACTGCACAGCGGTGACGTCTTCGTCGTCATGAACAACTAAATGTAGATGGGAATTTCAGCTGCAATGTGTGTGACCGCATCTGCATGTCCAGAATTGGGCTAATGAGCCACCATAGGGTCCACAAATGAAGAGATGGTGTGACGTCATCGTCGTCTGTGACGGACTTCGAAAAGAAAAGAAGAAAGAATGTATCATTTCCCTTTAATTAGGTTGTTCACTAGAAACCATTATTTTGCAATAAGTTGGTACTGCTAGTTATAAATTAAAGTCAGTGGCAATTAATTTCTACTTACTGCAACCAATACTTAGAAATCATGTAAATTAACTGTGTCCTTACATGTTGTTGATGACAACGCATTTCGTGCAAGTGTGTTTCATATATGACTTGCTTTTGTTTAAGCCTACGTTTAATATTAGTAATCCAACAATCACGTTTCTTGCATCTGTTTTGCTTATTTTAATTTAGAATAGAAGGAATCCAAAATCGAATCTCTGCCCGCCATAAAACATCTGAATAATTACTTAAGCATAGTTTAGGCACGAAACACGAATGTATTACATATATCTATGAGTATATATCTATGAATAACTTTATACATACACGTACACACACACACACAACACACACACACACACACACACACAGAGGTTCGTATGAAGATTTTAGGAAAGGAAATAGGCGACGTGATTTCAATTCCTGGACTAGGCTTCGTTACTCTTCACGCTATAAGTTAGGGGACGTTATGAATCTGTTTGTTACCTCCCCAGATATGGGTAAATAATAGTGCACACTAAGTTCTTTGGACTTGTTCAAGCATCCAGTCTAGGAGAAGGAACACTAAATTGAAAACAGCTTTACTCCGTTAGGGTAGTGTAGAAATAGAGTCAACAGTACTTGGTACGCGCCTCTGAGATCTTCGAACCAAGTTACCGAGCGCCGTTGATTGTTTACGCTACCCTAAATTAGATAAATATGTTATAGCGATAATACTGAGCAAATTCTACTCAAAAGTTTTGCGATATTTTGGTAACGTGAGCCACAATTCGAAGGTTGTCGTGGTTGTGAAATTTAAGAACCACAGTGGACTATGAGATGTCGGGTTCGACTTAAACTACCCGGGGACTACTCGCCGGATTTTCCTCTGTGGCTTAGGGAACGATCTCGAAATTCGCGGTTTTAGGTTCAACTGAGCTTGCCTGATCGTCGTGGTTCACACAACTCGAGCAAAATTTCTGAAATAAACTGCGCCATCACCTTTCACTCCGAAATATAATTAAAATAGACTATTAAATATGAAGGCATAACCACGGCTGTCTCTCATAAAAAGAAAATCTAGTGAGTATGGAGGATGCGCTAAAGTTGTCCAGCCGAATGAGGCGATTTTCTCCCTTCTCCTGTTACTTGTGTATGGTCGAGCATTTTCATGCAGAAGGAGGACATTGTCGATTGGTAAGTTGGGTCTTATTCGTCGAATACTTGCTCTAAGAATTGTTAGGCCTTAGTTTTAGAGAGAAAAAAACTTCATATGAAATAAAGAAAATGGCATTACTTTTTGACTCTCTCTCATATGCATTCAGACTCAAATGTGTATATAAAATGAGACCCAATACTTTAATGTGCTGGGAAGTATTCAGACGACGCCATTTTTTTGCGTTTGGTAAGTAAGCCGTCGGCAAGCCAACTCAACTAAACCGCTAAACTTTCCCACAGATTTAAACTCTGGTTATGATTGTCGTCACCTCGAATAAATAATGGAACATTCCGTTTTCCTTATAACGAAAAAAAGGTAAGAAAAAGAACATGCTTCATAGAAAAAATGTAATATGAAAGAAAGAAAGAAAGAAAGAGAGTTGGGAATGATACAGAGAGGTGGTACGCGTGGAAGCGATAACGCTAATCTGTTTCAATCGAACATGATGAAAAGATGAAAAGAAGGAAATAAATAAATAAAAGAATGTGTGTGTGTTTGCGTGTGTGTGTGTGTGTGTGAGAGAGAGAGAGAGAGAGAGAGAGAGAGAGAGAGAGAGAGAGAGAGAGAGAGAGAGAGAGAGAGTTTTTATCTTGAGCAATATCGCAATAGCTCTTAAGTAAACGTTGTAATAATCAAATTATACTGTGGGTGTATCCTCTTGTCTTGCTAGTAAAATAATTCTTCGAGAAGAAATACATTATCTGAATAACCCTGGTTCATAAATTAATTCTTTGAATTCTAATTCTTTTACACTACATGACAAAATAAATAGGCTACCCCGTTCATTATCAAACACAAGGTGAATTCTGCACATTGCAATCTGTTTTCATACCATTTTGCCTAGAAATAGTTATGTATTTTTCGTCTTATTGTCAGCACTTTATTTTATCAAGTTGTATTATTGTTATTATTATTATTATTATTATTATTATTATTGAGGTTTTCACACCTGCTGTAGCCGGTGGTACACTGTAGGCTGGGTGAGAGCAAGTCACCACAGGTCTCCAGGACTTATGCATATTCTAGTCGATCTTAACAGTGCGGTAGTTTGGATGGTCTCGATTCTTCCGCTGATTTCCAATTCCCCCAAATTCTTTTCCAGAGCTTTATAAGCGAACCAGCTTCTCTTTTGTAGTTTCCAGTTCTTAGCGATGTCCATGTATTCTGAGGTGATATCTCTTGAGTTTGATGCTTGAAGTACCTATGTAGGTGTCTTTCTTCCAATTTGTTTATTATTATTATTATTATTATTATTATTATTATTATTATTATTATTATTTCCTTCTTTTTTTCACACTAGCTTTAACTGATGGTTTTTCAATTTACTATAATTATTATCATAATTATGTAGTTTTCACACCTGCCGTAGCGGGTGTTTCACTAGAGTCTGAGTGACAAGTCTCCTCAGGGGTCCGGGACTCTTCTGAGTATTTTAGCCAATCTTAACAGTACTGTAGTTTGAATGGTTTCGATTCTCCCCCTGATTTCCAAATTACCCCACTTCTTTTCAAGAGCTTTGGGGACCGTTCTGAGTGTACCAACTACAATTGGTACGACCTTCACCTTTATGTTCCGCAGTTTCATCAGTTCTCTGTACTCCTTATTATTATTTTCACTTCTTTTGAGTTTTCACATCAGCGTTAGCTGATGGTATTTCACTGGAGGCTGAGTGACAACAAGTCTCCTCTGATCTCCAGGATTCTTCTGAGTATTCTAGCCGATTGCAGCAGTGCAGTAGTCTGGATGGTCTCAATTCTTTCTCTGAGTTCCAAATCCTCTAGTCTTTTTTCCAAGTTTATTGGGACCGTTCTAAGTGCACCAAATACAATTGGTATCACTTTCACTCTCATATTCACAGCTCCAGGTATTTTTCCATCTTTTCGTTTTCCTTCAATTTCACCCTGTGATCTACTGGAACCGCAAAGACCACCAGTTGACACGTTCTCTTTTTTTTCTTTTTTTTTTTTTTTGTTAATCAACACTAGGTTTGGTTCCTGGCTGGATAGGGTGATCCGACTTTATCTCAATTATTTTTTATTATTATTATTATTTTATTATTATATTATTATTATTATTATTATTCACTCCTTTTGTGGTTTTTTCACATCAGCGTTAGATGATGGTATTTCCCTGGAGTCTGAGTGACAACAAGTCTCCTCAGGTCTCCAGGATTCTTCTGATTATTCTGGCAGATTACAGCAGTGCAGATTCTGAATGGTATCAATTCTTTCTCTGATTTCCAGATTTTCCAATTTTTTTAATTATTATTTACTCCTTTTGATTTTCACATCAGCATTAGCTGATGGTCTTTTCACTGGAGTCTGAGTGAAAGCAAGTCTCCTCAGGTCTCCAGGACTCTTCTGAGTATTCTGGCAGATTGCAGCAGTGCAGTGTTTCTCAATGGTTTCAATCTTCCTCTGATTTACAAACTTTCCAAACCCTTTTCTAATCCTTTGGAACCGTTCCAAGTTGCACCAACTACAATTGGTATCACTTTGACTTTCATATTCCATAACTTTTCAGTTCTCTGGCAAAGTCCAGATATTTGTCCATTTTTTCATTTTCCTTCAGCTTCACCCTGTTGATCTGCTGGAACTGCAAAATCCACTAGTTGACAAGTTCTTTCTTTTTGTTTATCAACACTAGGTCTGGTCTTTTGCTGGGGAAAAGGTGATCGTTTTTATTTCAAAGTCCCAGAGAATTTTATGTGTTTCGTTCTCAAGAACAGATTCTGGTTTATGCATATACCATTTTGTTGTATGGTCAAAATTAAATTCTTTGCATAATTCCCAGTGGATCATCTTCCCAACCCAGTCGTGTCTGGTTTTGTACTCCCGTTGTGCTAGTTTGCTACATTCGCATAGTACATGGTTTACAGTCTCATCTCTATTACCGCAGTCTACATCTACTATTTTGTCGGGTCTTATGAATTTTTGCTTTGATATACTTTGTTCTTATGGCATTATTCTCTGCAGCAATTATTAGTGATTCAGTTTTATTATTATTATTATTATTATTATTATTATTATTATTATTATTGTTGTTGTTGTTGTTGAAGTTGTTGCTGTTGTTGTTGATGGTAGTGGTGGTGGTGATGTTGCTGTTGTTGTCTTCGTCGTTGTAGTTGTTGTTGTTAATTTTTGACGATGTTGTTACGAACCCCGTTTTTTATATTTTTGCTTTTATTCTTGATATATAACATTTTTTTTACCTTCTTCCCTTCTGTATCTTGTCTTCTGTTTCTTTTCTTATTATTCGCCAGTTAATGAAAAATCGCTGAAATTAAGCCCTGTCTACTATTCATGGTTGACTGAATTTCCTCCACGTCGAGTCAATTTTCTCCTTTTTTTTTGGTTTGTATTTTTTCTTTCATGATTTTTCTTTTTACCTTCTCATTCTTACATTCTGTTACCTTTTCTTTTGTCCAGTTACTATCCTCATTTTTGTTTTTCTGTTGTTGTTTTTTTTTTCTTCTTCTACTTCTTCCCTTTCTAAATTACAGAATCTTATCTTCCCGCTTTTTTTTTTTTTGATTCGGATATCAGCTTGTTAATATAATAAACGAAGCGTTGTTGTTTCGCGCATGCGTACACGGCGTTTGGGCATGGCCCGGTGTTTTTCTTACGCATACGACTGTGACGAAAATTATTGCATTAGCACGAAACTTCGCTTCGCTATTTTGTCTTTTACAGATAAACACAATCGTTTTTAAAGGACTGCTGTTTGCGTGCATTCCGGGATGGGTTTGCAAAATGGCTTCATTTCTCGTTCTCTTTTTTAATACTTCTTCGCCATCTTCGCTAGCAAATTATGCTATTTTCCTTATCCGCCATCTTTTTCTTCATCTTTTTTCCTAATCATTTTTCTTATTATATTATTCCTCCTTCTTCTCTCTGTTTGGACTCTTTTTTTTTGTTGAAAATCTGATTCTTAATTATGGCGGTCTTTTTCATTATTTTTCTTTTTCTTTCTTTTTTTTTCTGTACAACTTTCTTTGTACTTTCTTTCTTTCTTTGTCATCTTTTATTTTCTTTTCTTTCTTTCTGTCTTCTTTTTTTCTATTATTCTATTGCCTTCTTTAGTTTGCATTTCTTATTTCTTTCCTTCTTTCTTTCCTTCTTTATTTCTCTCTTACTTACTTTCTTTCTTTCTTTCTTTTTTTCTTTTTTTCTTTCTTTCTTACTTTTTTTTCCTATTATTCTATTGCCTTTTTTAGTTTGTTTTTCTTCTTTCTTTCCTTCTTTCTTTATTTCTTTCTGTCTTACTTTCTTTCTTTCTTTTAATATCATTCTATTGCATTCTTCAGTTTGTTTTTCTTCTTTCTTTCTTTCCTTCTTTCTTTCTTCCTTCCTTTCTTTCTTCTTTCTTCCTTTTCCTATTATTCTATTGTGTTCTTTAGTTTGTTTTTCTTCTTTCCTTCCTTCTTTCTTTCCTTCTTTACTTCTTTAATTCTTTCTTACTTTTTTCTTAATTTATTTGTTTCTTTCTTTCTTTCTTTTCCTATTATTCTATTGTGTTCTTTAGTGTGTTTTTTCTTTCCTTCCTTCTTCTTCCTTCTTTCTTTCTTTCTTCCTTTCTTCCTTTTTTCCTTCGTTCTTCTTCTTTCTTATTTTCTTATTATTCTATTTGTGTTCTTTAGTGTGTTTTCTTCTCCTCCTTTTTTTCTTTCTTTCCTTCTTTCTTTCTTTCTTTCCTTCTTTATTTCTTTAATTCTTTCTTTCTTAGTTTCTTTCTTTCATTTCCTATAATTCTATTGCGTTCTTTATTTTGTTTTCTTCTTTCCTCCCTTCTTTCTTTCTTTCCTCTTTCTTTCTTTCCTTCTTTCTTTATTTCTTTTTTTACTTTGTTTATTCATTCTTTTTAGAAATTTGCCTACTTTTTTTTTATATTTCCTTCTTTTCGTTCCTTCGTTTGTTCGTTTTTTTTTTTCTTTATCTCATTGCACATTATTTTCTTTTATTTCTCTCCTTACTTCTTACCCCTCTTTCTTAAAAATTTTTTGTTGTTCTTTCTTTCTTTCTTTCTTTCGGTTTATCTTTTCTTTTTTTTTTTTTCTTTGTTTCTTTTTCTTTCTTTCTCATTCATGATTTGTCTTTTGTTGAAGTTCTTTTTCATCTTTCTTTTTCTTCCTTTCGATATTATTTCATTCTCTTTTCATTTTTGTTCATGGCTTATGGTTTTCCTTCTTCAGCTTCGATTTCTTTCTTTTTAATTCTTCCTTCTTTATTTTGTTTCTTCCTTCGTTTCATTCTTTCTGATTTTCTTACTTTCTTCACCCTTCCCTTCCTTTCTTATTAGAATTTTTTATTGTGTTCTTTCGCTCGTGTTTTCTTTTCTTTCTTTCTTTCTTTTCTTCTTTCTTTCTTCTTTCTTCTCGTCATACATGTTTTTCTTTCGTTGCAAATTTCATCAATCTTACTTTTCCCTTTCTATCAATATTCTTAAGTTTTTTCCCTTTCTTCTCTTTCTCTAGGATTATTTTCATTCTTCTTTCTTTTGTCTCTCTTTCTTTCAGCTTCATATTATTCTTTCTAATTCGTCCCTCTTTATTGTTCTTTCCTCTTAATTTTATTTCCTATAATATTCTTTTCTTCTCTTCTCTTCTTCTTCTTCTTCTTCTTCTTCTCTCTTCTTCTTCTTCTATTCCCCATTTCTTTTCTTCTTTTCTTCTTCTTCTTCTTCTTCTTCTTCTTCTATTCCCATTCTTCTTCTTTCTTCTTCTTCTTCTTCTTCTTCTTCTTCTTCTTCTTCTTCTTTTCTTCTCTTTTCTTCTATTCCCCTTCTTCTCCTTCTTCTTCTTCTTCTTCTTCTTCTTCTTCTTTTTTTTTATTCTATTCTTCTTCTTCTTCTAGTCTTTTCCCTTTCTCTTCTACTTCTTCTTCTTCTTGTAATCTCCCCCTCTTCTTTCTTTCTTTTCTTCTTTCTTCTTCTTCTTCTTCTTCTTCTTCTTCTTTTGGTGTTAACTCTTTTTTTACTTTTATTGTCCTTTTTTGTCCTATATTTTCCTTTTCTCCATCCCTTTCCATCTTTAAATGAATCTTTTCTTATTCTTTTACATATTTTTTTCTTTTCCGCCTCCGCCATTATTTTCTATTTTGTCGTCTGTTTCTGTGCAGGCAATGGTTGCGCTGTCCGTTTATCGCTGGATTGATTATGACTTGTTTGGCGCTGATTATCGACGCCATTTTCAAACAATATTACTTTCACTCCATCGGACGTCACTACTACGGCTAATACTACCACTCCTACTACTTATAATAATACTCTAATAATAATAATGATAATATCAAAGCAAAAATTGATTAAGACACAACAACAGTAAATGTAGACTGTGCAGTGTCATAAATGAGACTGTAAATCGTGTATTAAGCGAATGTAGTAAACTAGCACAAAGGGAATACAAAGGTAGGCACCACTGGGTTGGGAAGGTGATCAACTGGGAATTATGCAAAAAATTAGATTTTGACAATTCAACAAAATGGTATATGCATAAACGAGAATCTATTCTTGAGAATGAAACGCATAAAATTCTCTGGGACTGAGATAAAAACGATCCGTTTATCCCAGCCAAGAGACCAGACCTAGTATTGGTTAACAAAAAAATTAGAACTTGTTAACTGATAGACTTTGCAGTTCCAACAGATCCAAAGGGTGAAAGATGAAGTAAAATAAAAAGATCGACAAATGCGTACCTTGGCAGAGAATTGAAAAAAAGCTCTGAAATATGAGGTCAAAGTATACCAATTGTATTAGTGCACTTGGAACTGGTCCCAAAAAGCTGGAAAAAGATGAGAGGAACTGGGAATCAGAGGGAAGAATTGAGACCATCCAGACTACTGCATTGCTGCAATCGCCTAGAATACTCAGAAGAGTTCTGGAACCAGAGTGAGACTTGTTGTCACTCAGCTTCCAGTGAACTACCAGCTATGACAGGTGTGAAAAATTTGTAATTATAATAAAGAGCAAAGAAAGTTTAATTACAGCAGACAGAAAACAGCAGTTGCAACATTGTGGGCAAGCAGAAATATAACAAACTAGAAACAGAAATGGGCAGAAAAACAACTACATGGCATACCTGAAGCGCCAAACTGGAGAAGAATGAACCATGGTAAAGGGCGAAATCTCCAAAGAAAACTAAATCTCTTATAATTGCCGTGTTGTATACCCTTTCTTTACTTCTATTTTTTTTGCTCATCTGGTATCTTACGTTCTCTTCCAGTGTCTGAACTGGGGACTTTGTGTCTGTTTCTATTCTCTGTTCTTGTGCGTTAGTCGTCCCTGATGTCATTCTTCTTCTAGGTCAGTCTTGTTGCAAGACATTCGATACAACCACAAAGCCATATTATTTTATTTAACCTTTATTTACTTAACTAAACATATTTCTCTTAACTAAACACAGCGGACGTGTGGCAGTTAAGTCTAGCTAGGCCTTATCTATCTGCTGACTCCAAGCTGAAACTGAAGAGCAACCAGGTCCCACGTTGACTTCACGTATTTCGGTTTCTGTAATATCCATGGAAAGACCCGCCCTGATATGGAAAGGGACATCCCTTCAGAAATACAGGGGTGACAATAATCTATGCATGAATTACTGTTAACAGCCGCACAAGCAATAAACAAGATAATTATATGAAACGAAGAGACGCAAAATTGTATCTCCTCATAAAAAAAAAAAAATGCATTGTGTTTTTAACGACAGACAGTCTATTTTTTGTTAGAGTGAGGTTAACATTATTGTCTAGAAAGATGGAGGCACGTGGTGTAATGGCTTAGAGTCGGCAGGAAACTGACTCGTCGATCCGAGTTCCAAATCCTGACCAAGCTGTTTCCCATCCAAGGAATGCCTATATTCTCCCCAGCTATGGGTACATAGTAGGGGTAGCTGCGCTCTTTAACCTTCTGGAATAGTTAATCATTCTAGGAAGAAGGAAAACTCTGAATTCAAACCTGGTAATACTCGCTGAAAAATTGTCTTGTGGCGTATCTTGCTCTTTGCGGAGTTTTTAAATTTATTATTTGGGAGAAAAAACAACAAAAAAAACACAATAAAACAAGAGATATATATATATAAAAGTATAAAATGGCTAAACAGTAATTCTACCCAATAATACTTACCTTCTTACTGTACTGTAATAGGTAATTTGAGAGGTACCTCCCCTAATTATGATACCTCCCATTTGTTAACTCTCAGAAAAAAATAAGTTTCATAAACTTCAATAGTGTTACCAATTATCTAAAGTAGAAAAGTTGTAATGGCAAACGATTTAAGACCGATAGGACTTTGGAAAGCTTTTTTATTAAGATATGATACAGCTTATTGTGAGAGTTTATACGTTAGCATTCCCTAGGAGTTCTCCAAAGGGGGAAGGTAAAAACATAAAGTAGGGGAACTTAAACTCTCATTTGCCTTATTACATTCAAGCATTACTTTTAGATCACCCTATGCTTTATATGACATCTATCTAATTCTCAGCTCTTTAGACAAACATAATTTCATGAACCGTAAAATTACTTTTCCTGAACCTTTTCACTCATATTATTAAATCAACACTATTAACCGCTATACTTTCTTCGCTTGAATAAAATTATTGTTCTGTTACACTTTCAATCTTTATTCTCTTTCCTTTTTTGGTAATGCACTGTAGTTGAAACATCTTTATTTCTGTCACAATGTGATGCTAACTCGTAACTACCTCAGGCGTTTGCTCGCTACTCATCTCAACACTTGATATTCTAATTTAACTTAATGACATTTGGACTACGGATCATTTTCCAATAATGACACAGTAAATTACACCGTTGACGTTGGTAAAAAATTACACCGGTTGACGCTGCACGTAGGAAGCTTAACATATTGATGACTGAGAAAAAGAAAGAAAAATGGACCCAGCTAAATGGAAACTTGAGACTGTATGTAAACATTAAGAAGAACACAGCGGTCTGGATAATTACAGAATGAAAGCTGAAGATAGAACATGTGTAGTTGGTTAGTTTAGGTATGGTTCGATACCTATCGAAACACAAAGTGTCGACATTTTTTTTTAAAACAATCAATAATCATTCTGTCCATTTCCTATTTGTTCACTCTTTTTCATTAATTCTTCACATATGGTGATGGGACTTCCATTTTTCTAACTAATAATATATAATATATATATTATATATATTATAATATATATATGATATGTGTGTGTGTGTGTGTTGTGTGTTATATATATTATGGGATGTTTGTTTTATTTAGAAGCATTGTTGGATAAAGTTATATTAATATTTGTATTTTGCTTGAAGGCAATTACAATGCTTATATCGCATAAAATTCTATAATTATAGAAATAATAATAAGTGAATTTCGCCAAGAATTATTCGGGTGTAGAACATCGTACAGATGTTTCAACTTATTTAAGTCTCATCAGACGATGCTATACTAAACGATTTCTGTCGACAGAATTGGAAACCAGGACTTCGCAGGATAGTTATGAAACTATACTGCTTCGGCCAGGATCACAGCATATAAAGTTGAAACCGTCTGTACGATGTTCGTACACACCAAATTAATTCTTTGCGAAATTCACTTGTCATTATATCTTCTATAATTATCGATTTTTTATGCATTATGCGCATATGTAATTGCCTTCAAGCAAAAATAAATATCCATATCAATATATATATATAATATATATATTATATATATATATATATATATATACATTTAGTGTGTGTGTGTGTGCTGTGTGGGTGTGTATTAGACATAAAATAAATGTATTCTCAATGAATGTCTCTATGAAAATATGAGTTAGATTTGCCTCAAAAGCAGTCCATGTTATAGGTATTTGCCTCCTCATCCCACTTTAAGGCATACACCACACTTCACGGACATGGCCCAGCCATCGGAGACGACTCTCTCAGTAGAGACACAAGCTGGAAGTTGAACTCTCTCTAGACTGCTCGTCGTTAGTATCCTGTCCTCCAGATGATGATCTCTCTCT
>CM042161.1:57429367-57473141 GCA_023376005.1 Doryteuthis pealeii | reverse complement strand
CTCAGATCCGGCCTTTCCACCTTCACCGCCGCGCGCCGCCGCCGCCCGCCCGCCGCCGCCCGCCGCCCGGCACCTGTGCCATCATCAATCAGAGATTCACTTTACCTAAAAACGCGCATGCGCGCTTATGTACAAAGTTATGAATGCCGGTTTCGAGCGTGTCGTCGTCGTCGTGGGTCGTAGTAAGAGCGAGAAAGAGACGGCCAGAGTTTGGCGAACTGGCTGGGCGGAGAGTCCGTGTAGGACTGATGAAATGATTGATAGTTGCTTAAAAAGCTGCTATCAGGGGTCGAGAATGTACAGTGTTAAGGAGAAGAGAGAGAGAGAGAGAGAGAGAAGACGAGAAGAGGAGAGAGAGAGAGAGAGAGAGAGAGAGAGGGATAGGGGGGGATGGAGGGAGGAATGATGAAAGACACAATACAAGGGGCGGGAATATGAACAGTGTTCAAGTAGAGAGAGAGAGAAGGAGCGAGAGAAAGAAATCAGACATTAGACTGAGAGAGAGAGAGAGTGAGAGAGAGAGAGAGAAAGAGAGAGAGAGAAAGAGAGAGAGAGAGAATGGGGAATGAGTGAAAGAGACGTAAGTAGATGTACATTTAGAGATAACTGAATGAAAGAAAAAAAGGCAGTGAAGAAGAAAGAAAGAAAGAAAGAAAGAAAACAATACAAGGGTCGGGGAATGAACAGTGTTCCAAGTAGAGAGCGAAGAGAGAGACAGACAGCCAGACAGACATTGACAGACTGAGAGATAGTTTGTGATAGTTTGTGAGAGGGGGGCAGTTGACCGCTACAGCTGTTCCTTGTGGGGTGCTGTTTCCACGACTTGTTCAAGACTGCGCGCAGCATCTTGTTGCAGCTCCCCATCTAGCTTATTCTCAATACGCTTCGTTAGGGTCCAGGTGGTGCAGACATATAGCAGCACCGACACAACCACAGCCTGGAAGAACTGTCGCTTCAGCTTGTCAGGGAGATCGGATTGAAAGAATAGTTACAAGAAATAAATATATGAATAATGTAAAAAAAGAAAGTGAAATAAAAAACATATAGGCATTGCCTAGAAAGTTAAATAAAAAGAAAGGAAAGGACAGATAAAGAAAAGAAAAAAAGGAAAAAGAAGTAAAGGGAACAAGAGTTACAAGAAAGAAAGCAAAAAGACAAAGACAAAGGAAAACAAAGTGATTGCTAGAAAGAAAAAAAATTAAATAAGAAAAAAATATTTAAAAGAAAGAAAGAAAAAGAAGGAAGGAAATTTAAAGAAAGAAAAATTGAGAAAGACAAGAATTAAAGAAATTGAGAGAAAAGAGAAAAAGACGTACAAAAAGGGTAAACCAAAAAAAATAAAACAGAAATACGTACTAACAAGATGGTAAAATCATCAAACAAATAATAATGATTTTTTTAAAAAGCACAAAGGGAATATTATTTAGAGCTCTCTTAGGGGTTTATAAAAATCCTTGTATGTAGTTTGCACATACAGTATGGGTGTACAGTGAGATTTTGATGATCCCAAATAGAATCATCCCTTACTTACCAGTCAATTGGATTATTTTACATTTCAACCATAAAAAACTAATGTTATTTAGTGTCAACTTAGAGATACAAACAATGATAAAATCTTTAAACACCGTTGACAATGGTTCACAGGAGAACTGAAAGTACATGGAATAATAATTCTTCATGTTTTTTATATAAATTCTTTTTGAGATAGTAATATAAAAATATCATTAGAAAGATTTAAAACTAAAAATTATAAAATAACTTGGATTCTGTTGTATTGAACAAAATCTTTTTCTAATATATATTTATTAATATATATTATAATATATATATATATAATATATATATATAATATAAAAAATTGAAAATATTATAAATTGGAACGGAATCGACGAAAAACTTGTCTGACAGAATTGTCTGTACAGTTCAGCAAAACCTATATAAAAAAAAAATGCTGCCAAAAATACACTTCATCAGAGTATATTTATTTCTAGACTATATTTCAAAATTAAATTTCATGATCCTATAGACTGATGAATTCCAGAGTTGTTGGAATATTTTTATATATAGGTGTTGCTACTATACACCACTTAAAGAAGGGTTGGTGTGCCGTTAAAATCAACCAACCAACCAACCAACCAAATAAGATTGATATGCCATGAAACAAAGAAATAAAACCAAACCAAACTAAAACATTTGGTGGAGAACAGAATGTAATGACTGCATATATATATTTACCAACTCCTCCTCACGAGCAGATGTGACACAAGGCAATTTATCAATTGAAGTTCAACAGGTTTGAATTCAAATTTTTCCTTCTCATAGATTGGTTGCCTAACCAAGATCAAAGAGCCTAGTCTTCCCTACTATTTACCATAGCTGGAGGAGAATAGAATTCATACCTTTCACAAGGGTATTGCGCAAAGTGAAATGTAATTACCACGTCCAGGATTTGAACTCAGAGCGACGAGTCCATTTCCTATGACTTTAACCATTACACCACGCGCTTCCTACGTAATGAAAGCATATAAAGTTTAGTTCAGTTTATTTATTTAACGGCATATCAATATGTTATGGTTTATTTAATGCCAATATTTCATACTTTTGTAAATGTTTAACCACCCTGCCGCTGGGTCAGAAGAATACACGACTGCACCTCTGCAGAGGTATAAAGTGTTGAATATTTTGAAAATATAGGTGTACACCACTTAAATTTATAAACTAGGCGAGGTCACGTGGTATAAACCTCAGCTAATCAACAGCCCTAATGCATAGCTGGGACTACTTAATCACTGATACTGTAAGACGTCCTTTGCAATCATTGACGAAAGGACTTGCAATACTAAGGAGCACAAAGGAACAAGGTTATTTAGCCTTAGATCGAAACTATGCTCTATGTTACCAAGGATTTCCGTTGGACAAGCGCTCTTAACTCGAGCCCTAAAAGATGGCCCATAAAATAATAACAAATGTAAATACAGAAACAAAATCTCAAGACTAAAAAGGTTAAAATAGAATAGCTAGACTCGTAATTATAACTAGAGAAAGAAAAACAGTGAAGGTGGGGCTGACGGGAAGAAAAATCAGCGGGGTGGGGTGGAGAAAATACATTTTCAGGAAAATGAAGGATTCAAAGAAACAAAAACATGAAAGAGAAAAGTAAATGGCATTGAATAGTCAGTTGTATAAGAGAGAGAAACTAACTATCTAAATAAAGTTCAGAAAAGAAAAAGGTTTCTTTGTTTAATGGCATATCAACCTTTGTGGATTACTTACTGCCAAATTCATCCTTGTAGCATTGAATTTAAGCAGACAATCATTATTCTTGGAAGTTGTAATTAAATTAGATATTAAAATAATTTACATGTAGGACTGTTCATACTTCTATGTTCATTGGCCTGGTTTTGGTTTGTGGGTTGGATTTTACGGCACGTCAACTCTTGGGTTATTTTATGCCAATGACGTTTTTGTTTAATCCCTTCTTGGTGGACAACCAATTTTTATGCCCATTTTAAACTAATTTTAATATAATTAACCCATAGATGGGACGATAATAAGTACTACGACTCCGGGTCAGAGTTGACCTGGGAGTAATGGCAATTCTACATTCCCCAGAGTTCCAAAATTTGTCAAAAAACGGAGAGAACGAAAGATAAAAAAAAAAAAAAAAACGGAGAGGAAGAACGAGAAAAACTGTGAAAAATCGAGAGAAAAAAAGGAAAAAAAATCAGAAAAAAAAGAGAAAGAAAGAGAAAACCAGAGGAAAAAACGGAGAGAAAAAATTGAGAAAAGAAAAAATGAGAAAGAAAGAGATAAAAACAGAGAAAGAAAGAGAGAAGAAAGAGAAAAAAAGAAAAGAAAAAAAACGGAGAAAGAATAAAAAAAAACCAAAAAATTAGAGAGAGAAAGAGAGTGAAAAACCATAGAAAAACAGAGAACGAAAAAAAGAAACAATTTAAAAAAAAAAAAACAGAGAGAAAGAAAGAAAAAAAAACATAGAAACAGAGAGAAAGAAGGAACTATTTGATTTCCTTCTTCCTTTCCTTTTCTTGCTTGCCTCACTTGCGTTTCTCGTGCGAAAACTCTCCAACTGACGCTCGTGCGCACGCGCGGACAACTTTCGCGAGTGATTTGGGCGGGAAGGCTGGAAATTGGTTTTGTGGTTGATGGCCGAAGATTCGAGTTTTCTCCGACTCGAAGAACATGGCTATGACATTTTGACAGACGTAAAGCATTTTAAATGACGTCGCTGCCCTCCAACTACCCGCGAAAAACAACGGCGTTGTCGAATTACTCCTTTTGTTGAAACCAGCGTGCTCACTTCACCGCTGAACCGCAATCGACAGTCTCCAGCAGATAGATGGTTAGATTTTACGGCATGTCAACCCTTGTGGGGTTATTTTATACCGAAGAGATTTTGAATTATTCATTCTTGATGAGTATTGAATTTTTTAACTCAATTTTTAAAACACATTTTTGAGTTCATTTTATTCTAGTTAATTCATTAGATACGCCCCTAACTTGGGTTAAAATATGGAATGCCTGTCAAGAATAAGACTTATGAATGAACGAAACGTATTGTCCAGCTGTTGTGAGTAAAAACAGTAAGCAGGTTGACCGACCGAAAGCAAGAGGAAGATAATTTGTTTACATTGAACGTGACGGAAAGGGTGTACATGAGAAACCTCTCCCCCACTACCAGGGGCTATATTCATTTACATATATATATACATATACATATATATATATATATATATATATATATATTATATATATATATATATATATATATTACTGGGATAAAAGAAAATATATAAGAAAGAATATTTTGTATATTGTTTTGTCTGTCTCTAAATTTGATAACAATAATATACTATGTTAAAGTAAAAAGTCATCATGGTGGCCTAAAGTCGGTATCAGCCTATCAGCGAGGGAGTCTATCCCCTTTTCACTAGCGTTAGACCAAGGAGATTTTCTTCTTTTTGCATCTGAGGTGGATCACCACACCTACCATCAGCTCGTTACTTTACTGCACAGATCCCTGTGCTGATCATACGCTGAGTTGGCGAGGGCCGGTATTGAACTAGGAACCTTGTGGTTTCTAGCCAAACACTCTACCGACGGAGTTAACCTGGCCCTTGAAGGGCCATACTATATTAAGTATAGTATATTATCCTTAGAATCGTATTTTACGAATAAATAACATTAGATTACGGAAACTCCCTAAATAAAAATTGTATAATTAAGAAAAGAGAGAAAAATGAAAAATATATACAGTAGCGCTAGTTATACATCAGTCACAACTATCTTACAAATACACGCGTATAAACACACACACACACACACACACACTCACACACATACACACACACACTCACACACAGACATACACACACACATACACACACACACACATCAGACACTTACATCACACATACACCTCATACACGGCATATCCATCACACACACATCACGCATATACACATCATACATATCATACACATCTCACACGCATCACACACACATGAAATTGACACACACATTACACACATATCATACCGTTATAGGTAATATAACCTATAGACTAATTGAATGCGCCGACGGTTACTATAAGTAACAGGGACAATTATGATTTGTAGAGTAAGCCAATGCGAGTCAGCTCATAACTCTATTGTCGGACGTAATTCCCACTTCTCTATACTGTAATTTTCTACTCTTTTTTGTTAATACATTTTCGTACATTTGTTACCCGTCGTTTTGTTCTTATTTGATCCCTGAAAACCCCACAACACATACACACACAGATCCCACACATCACTCACTCAAACGCATGTCACATGACGCACGCCCACACGCAGGCTCACACACATCTTATACATCACACACACATCACACATCGTACGTTACACACATATCATACACACATCACACACAGATAGCCATCACACTCATCACGCATATGCTCATCATACATATCTGATACATCTCACACGCATTACACATACATAAAAACGACACACATCACACACATTAAACACATATCACGCACGCACATACATCAAACCCGCACCCATCACACATACATGCATATCACATATATACACATCACACACAACACACACACATAACCATCACACACATCACGCATATACACATTCTACATATAACACTCACATCAAATTGACTCACATCATACACATTACACACATATCACACACACATCATATATCACACGTTACACACACATCATATACACTACATACATATCACACTCAGGACGCATCAGACATTACACATATATCACACACAGGACGCATCACACATTACACACACATTACACATTACACACATATCACACACACATTACACAGACATGTCCATCACATATATAGCACATATACACATATTACACATATCTCTGACGCAGTATACACATTACACACATATCAAACACACATCACACACGCACATATCACACATACACACATTACATATATACATATAATATCCGCACATCTCACACACATTATACACATTACACACATATCACACACACATCACAGACGCACATATCAAACATACACACATCACATATATACATATCATATCAGTACATCACGTACATCATACACATTACACACATATCACATACACATCACACACGCACATATCACACATACACAGATCACATATATACATATCATATCTGCACATCTCACACACATTATACATATTATACACTTATCACACACACATAACAGGCACATATCACACAGACACACATCATATATATACATCATATCCGCACTTCTCATACACTTATACACATTACACACTTATCACACACACATTACACAGGCACATATCATACATACACACATCACATTATATTATCATATCTGCACATCTCACACATATTATACACATTACGCACATATCACACACACATCAAACAGGCACATATCACACATACACAGATCACATATATACACATCATATCCGCACATCTCAAACACATTATACACATTACATACATCACATATTACACATTTATACCCGCACATCACAGAAACATATATCACACATTCACACATTACAAACACATATACACAAACACAAACTCCAACACTGATGCGTACGCTGAAAGCAAGACAATATTCAACCAACTGATTTCAATCACTAATATGAATAAAAACAGATAAATATATGCACAGATAAAATCATATTTATTTTCCCCCGATGCGCACCTGAATCGTTTGATGTCTATTGATAGATCCCTATTGTATTGCAAAAGAATGAGAAATGCTGTTAGCGTGTGATTGTATTCTGGCCACTCACAGAGGTAAACACGCCATGTGCGTCTGCTGTCTCGTCGTGCGCATGCGCTCAGGCAAAATACAACGCCGATGACTCATCGATTCAAACGGCGCTGTCTCTAAATGGGCTGTGCGAAAGAACTTAACTTCTTACTGCTTTTTGAAATCATTGATGACGTTTTATTTACAAGATGTTCGTTTTCCTTCTTCATCTTTTTGCTCATCAATTTTCATATGAAGATTTCATGTTTTTTTTTCTCAACTGCATAAGAAAGGGGGAATATGGGAGGAAGTAGAAACAAACACCTAGCCCCCAATACAGATATCAAAATGGAAATTTAAAAAAAAAAACAGATGAAGGAATGTAAAGCGACAAAAATCATGTTATACACACACACACATACACACGTACACACACACACATACGCACACGCACACATACACACACATATATATATTATTATATCAATATTATTATCATTACTATTATTATTATTATTATTATATTAGCGTATGAGTAGCACAGGGACTGTGTGGTAAAGTAAGGAGAAGATGTAAGTGTGTCGCTCCACCTCAGACGCAAAAACAATCTCCTCGGTCTAGCGCTAGTGAAAAGGGGATATACTTCCCCGTGATTGGATGATACCGACTTTTAGCCATCACGAAGACGACGAAGATTATTATTATTATTATTTATTATTATTTTATTATTATCATCATAGGCTGGTTTAGTCAGTCGTAGAGCACCCACCTAAGAGCCGTAAGGTTCCTGGTTCGATACAGCCCCCCCCCAATTTAGTGCATGAGTAGCACATATTGGGTAATTCTTATCTGTGTGGAAAGTGAGAGCTGACGGTAGGTTTAGCGGCCCACCTCAGCAAAAATAATTCCTCTTGAATAGCGCTAAAGAAATGGGGATAGACTCCCGCTGTCCGGGTTTACACTTGCCGTAGCCGGTTGTTCCCAGGAAGCTGAGTGACAGCAAGTCTCCTTAGTCTCCAGGACTCTTCTGAGTATTCCGACCGATCATAAGTGTTTGTAGTTTAGATGGTCTCGATTCTTCCTTGATTCCAATTCACCCAAATTATTTTCCAGACCTTTGCAGTCCATTCAAGGGTACCAATTACAATTGCTACAACCTTCACCTTCATGTTCCCCAGTTTCCTCAGTCCTCTGGCAAGGTCCAGATTAGTATTATTATCTGATTATTATTATTATTATTATTAATAATAATAATAATAATAATAATAATAATAATAATAATGGAGATTGTCTGTATTTCTGTCTGTAACAAAAACTACGCCGTAGCTCTACGTCACAGCTTACGTCACAATACACCCAAAATTTGAGTAAGCAATTTAAAAATTGTTTTTTTACTCTCGTCCCTTTTTTTACAGTAACGAGAAGTTAACTAAAAAGTTTTCAAACAAATAAATAAATACCTACGATTTTGTGTAAAATTGATGTGGAAAATATTCCAAATAATTGTTTGATTATTATATGCATGCAACATTTTATTTGAGAGGGACAGGGCTCAGTTTTCATTTCAAATTGTTTTAGTTCTTTGTACTCCTTTAATAAATATGAGGATTTGTCTTATTTATGATACAAACCCCCTGACATTGAATTTTTGACTCCCACCCTCTCAGGCAATGTCTTTCAAAAATTAATTTTTACGTCGTCCGGAGGGTGTTTTCTGTTGCTAGTTATTGTAATGTACTCCTGACTTCTTCAGATGTTTATTGTCAAACGCAGGAGCCTTCAAATCAAAGTCTTCATTCAATTCATTGGAGTAGATTGTTCTTATTCTGTTAACTATCACCGGGTACAAGTGTTATACTATGTTAATTATTCTATATTATTTTTACCTGTAGTCAGGAGAGATCCTGCAAACTCCAGATGGTTATCACTTAAAGGTGTATAAACTCACCCCTTTATATCCATTGCGCCATGTGTCCAATTAGTATTCAAAAAATCAGACAAATAGAAAATGAATTAAAAAATATATATATAAAAAAATTTTTAGAAAAATTCAAAATACCCAACAAGACTGAATATAACAGAATGTAATCTCTTAAGTAGTCTAGCATAGAAATTAACACAATATGGAAACCTATAATTAAAAAGGCTGGATGAAAATAAACACAAAAAACAATATGAGTCTAGGTAAAGAAAAAATCATACAAAAGTGAATAGATAGATATTCTAGGCAAAACAAGACATTCAGTTTATAAGTTCCCAAAATTCCCAATGGATTGTCCAATTTGACACATAGCCTAGTGGATAAAGGAGTTAGGTTAATGCAGTTCTAAGTGACAGTTTACATAGAATAATAATTAACACAACTAACACCTGTACCCCAGCTATGGTTAGCGGAATGAGAACAGAATACCCCCGTGGATTGAATAAAGGGTTAGGTTCAAAGTTCCGTGATGGCTCACAATTACGATAAGAAGGTTCTCAATTACGACAAGAAGGTTCCCGAGTCCGACAAGAAATATCTGAAGAAGGCCGGAGGGCACATTGGCCGAAACGTTGTACAGATAACAATGAAGATGAGGACAATAGTTTGAATGATACAAATAATACTAACAGAAATGTCTTCAGCATAAAATAATCTGAGGGTTGACATGCCGTAAAAACCAACCATACAACCAGCACCCACAGTTCCTTACCCCTACCCCACATCCTTTCTTAAACCCTATTTCTCCTCCATTATCTCTTTTAAATAACAGAACAAGAAAGAAACAAAATACTCTTATAAAATAAACTACTGTATTCAGTATCTTTCCATGTTAGAGACACCAGATACCCTTATATTATTCTTTACCTTAACGTCCTGTACCGCCCTGTTCCACCCGGGTGGAAGTCATGTCCGTGTTCCTTATAACACCCGAGTTCGCCTCTGTAACTTTAAACGTTATTATTTCACTCCTTGGGTGTTTTTCAAACCAACATTAGCTGATGGTCTTTCCCCGGATTCTGAGTGACAGCAAGTCTCCTCAGATCTTCAGGATTATTTCGAGTATTCTAGCAGATTTCAACAATGCTGTTGTATGGATAATCTCAATTCTTCCTCTGATTTCCTCTAAGCTGTATTCTAAGCTTTTTGGCGACCGTTCCAAGTGGACCAACTACAATTGGTATCAATTTCACTTTCATATTCCACAGTTTTACCATTTTCTAGTAAAGTCTAGGTATCTTTCATCTTTTTGTTTTTTCATCTTCATCCTGTGATCTGCTGGAACTGCAACATCTATCAGTTGACAAGTACTATTTGTCTTGTTAATACTAGGTCTGGTTTTCTGGCTGGGATAAGGTGATCTGTCTTTATCTAAAAGTTCCAGAGAATTTTATGCATTTCATTCTCAAGAACAGATTCTGGTTTATGCATATAGTATTTTGATATATGGTCAGAATTTATTTCTTTTTCACAATTTCTCGTGGATCACCTTTCCAATCCCAGTCGTGCCTGGCCTTGTATTCTCGTTGTGCTAGTTTGTTCACTTAATACATGGTTGATTGTCTCATCTCTGTCATCACACATCCTACATTTGCTGTTCTGTTGTATTTTATCAATTTTTGTATTGATATAATTTGTTCAGATGCCATTAATTTGAGCAGCAATTATAAGTGACTTGGTTTCTCTCTTGAGGTTTCCTCTTCTTAATTATGTCCATGTTTTTCATGTGCAACCTCCAAATTTATCGTTTGAAGTAGCCATAGATTTTCTTCCCATTTCTGTTCAATGATTTCACTGCATTTATATTTTCCCCACCTGCCTTTAGCCGGTGGTTCACTGGAGAATGAGTGATAGCAAGTCTCCTCAGGTCTGCAGGTATTATTATTATTATTATTATTATTATTATTATTATTATTATTAGGGCAGTGTAAAAATTAATTTTTGGAAGATATTTTCTGAGGAGTTAAAAAATCAATTTCAGAGTGTTTGTACCCATAAGTAAGTAAAATCATCAAATTTATTAAAGAAGTAAAAGAATAAACAATTTTAAATGGAAACTTAGTTCTGATAACTTTAAATATATATCAAGATAAACAGACTCCATATAGATATATAATACCGGTCATGTAATTATTAAACTTGTTTTAAAAATACACTGAAGACCGTCTAAGGTTCCATGCTCAAATTCTGAGTATAATCATTCTATATTATGCCGATTTTTAAGCAGTGACGTACTTTTGGTTATATACAAATAGAGACCTAATCTCAATTATTAATAGATAGATTATTATTAAGTGGCGGACCAGTTGAGGTATCAGTATTCCAATACATATATCATCATCATCATCATCATGTCGCGCAATTAGCACAGATATCCATGACAATCTCTCGCCAACCTTCTTTGTCATTCATTGTCTCATGGAGATCCTCTGCGCAGCATCCAGTATCAACACAGAGTTGTTCAATGTATGTCCTTGGTGGGCGGCCCACATTAGCATGCCCATGCGTTGGCTTCCACAGGAGAACGTCGCTTATGAGCTCGTCCTTGTTTCACCAGAAGTGTCCAGCATGTCTTGTCCGTCTCACGCGGTTGGTTTGTGAGATAGGGGGAAAGCGGCCATACAGCTGCTTCCTTGTGGAGGGATGTTTCCATGACTTGTTCAAGACCGCAATCGACAAAATAATAGATTAGACGTATACATTATTTGAGAAAATATACAATTTGAATTAGTAATCATACTCAGAAAGATTAGGTCAAGCGGGTTTGAGTAACAAGTGATGACCCCGAGATCAAGCTGAGAACTTAGCTGTAATTGGACAGTCTCAGCAATGTGACATGATAGTTCTAGAAGCTAGAAAAATAGTTTGAAATTTAATCATTTGTTTCAGAGAAGTTATGGTACACACATGTGAAGGAAATGGAGTGTACATATGGTTCAAGCATTGACGTTAGATAGGAATATTTGATATCATATATCTGTGTATAAATTATATAAATAAATTATTCCTACAACTATGAATAGCTAGTATGGTAGACTGAGTTATACATTCTTGTCAGGCAACTAATTTAGGAAAAGGAAAATTCTGAGTGCAAACCAGCTTTACTCTTCATAAAAACAATTTAATATAATCCAATTTATATATACCTAACTCCTTTATCCACTAGGCCATGTGTCCCATTGAGCATGCAACCTTAGACGGTCCTCAGGAGTTAGGTTAAGACAGTTCTACGTGAGAGTTATCTCTAGACTGCAGGTTCAGTCCTGGTCAGGGGCAGCAATAACATAGAGTAATAATTAATACAGCTTAACGCCTCTACCCCAGCTAGGGTTAGCGGAATGAGAACAGGATAACCCCGTGGACAGAATAAAGAGTTAGGTTCAAAGTTCCGTGATGGCTCCCGATTACGACAAGAAGGTTCCCGAATTCGAAAAGAAGATTCCCGAGTTCGAGAAGATTCCCGAGTCCGACAAGAAGTACCTGAAGAAGGCCGGAGGGCACATCGGCTGAAACGTAGTACAGATAACAATGAAGATAAGGAAAATAGTCCGAATAATACAAATAATACTAATCATCAAGCTTCATCTAAAAAATTCAGAGAAATAATAAAAAAAGTTGTGTGGTCATATTTTATGGCATGCCAACTCTCATTGAATTATTTTATGCTGAACGCGTTTTGTTGTATTCATTCTTGATAGGTACTCAATTTTTTTAAACTCAATTTTATACCGTTTGTGAAACTATTTTTTTACTAGTTAACCCATAGATGTAACCCTGAGAGTACTGCCACTTCGGATCAGGGTGGACATGGGAGGAATGTTTATGAATTGTTACTTCACACTCTCAAGTAATCCAGAATTGGAAATTCGCCACGAGATGCAATACGACGTCATACCATGGACACTAAGATCCTCAGTCTAGCACATTTATGACAAAAAGGGCTGGGATTGCCATAAGAGCAGTAGGGTCAGGACAATCATATAGCTACTAGGGTTTGACGTGACGAGCTGATTAATCAGGGGAGGTTTCTCTGCCCACCAGTCTAACCTAAGTAAGTAGAGTCAAAATCTTGTGTTGTATGACATGAACTGCTCACCCACCAAGATTCCGTCCTTAAGCATCAAGGGTCGCCACCCACTGCCATCAGGTGACCTCATTGGGGGATTCTTAACCCTCTGCTGTATTATTCTGTCCCAGCCTAGAGGGTAATATAAGATCCAGCTCACTTAATCATTCTATTTTATATTTGGTTACAGTTAAAGTACCGTAGATTTTAGTAATAAATCATCATCATCATCATCATCATCATCATCATGTCGCGCCAGTAGCGCGGATATCCATAACAATCTCTCGCCAACCCTCCCTATCATTCATTGACCCCGGGAGGTCCTCCCCACAACGTGCTGCATCCGCACATAGTTGGTCTATGCAGGTATTTGCTGGACATCCCGCACTAGTATGTCCATGTGCCGGTTTCCACTGTAGGACGTCGCTTATTAGCTCATCCTTACTTCTCCAGCAGTGTCCGGCATGTCTTGTACGCCTTACGCGGATGGTTTGTATAACAGGGGACATGTGGCTGTTGAGATGCTTTCTTCTGGGATCTAATAATATCCATTTTATTCACTAGACCCTTGATAACATGAAAACAAGTACAGAATGTTCTAAATCAACTAATATGTTAAATTAGGCTTGGAGATTTTCGTTAAGATTAATTTATAAGGCTTTAGTGGATAACTTTTATTTTTGATTAAAATAATTTTTTTCTTCTTCATTCTTTTTGGGTTGTTGTAAAAACGTTTATTTTATTTTCTAACTAGACATACCAGACATCATTTTTGTATGAATAAACAGAAAGATGATCCTGAATTTAAAAGTATTTAATTTGTTGATATAAAGCTTTCAAATAACTGGGTCAGCCTCCTAATTGAACCAAATTACTCATTTCCGTGGTATACCAATTAACCTAAAATATAATATATATATATATATATATATATATATATATATATATATATATATATATATATATGTGTGTGCATGCAATGAGTGAGTGTGTGTGTGTGTGTGTGTGCGCGCGTGTAATGAGTGAGTGTGTGTGTGTGTATGTGCGTGTGTGTGTGTGTGTGTGTGTAGTGAGTGAGTGTGTGAGAGAGAGAGAATTAAAGATGATAATATACAGAAAAATGGGTAGACCGAGGGAGATGTGTGAGTGGACAGTGATAGAGAACCATACCAGACTCACCAGACTCAATATATATATATATATATATATATATATATATATAACGTGTGCGCGCACCCCCCCGCACATATACATACACATATATGTCTCATTTTATCTTTATCTGTATATATATATATATATATATATATTATATATATATATAGAGAGAGAGAGAGAGAGAGAGAGAGAAAGACAGACAGACAAACAGAGACAGAGAGAGGTAGAGAGACATACAGAAAGACATAGATAAATGCATATACGTATGTATGTACCTATACAGCTACACACACACATGTATGTATATATATATATATATTTGAGAGATAGATAGATAGATAGATAGATAGATAGATAAAATGAACAATAGTGATGAGTCAAATAGGTGAATTTTTTGTAAGTTATTTTTTTTCATTGTTTTCAACTAGTTTTGACGTTAGGTCATTGTCAGGAGAAGAAATTGTGGAAAAAATATTTTTAGAAAATTTTGGAAAAGTTTTCAAAGGAGTTTATACGTCCAAGAGAAGTGACGAAAAATGTGCTGGTGATGTGGCATATCCATTTCATAGATGAAAACCATCTTCTGGTTAAATTATCTTTCTCATGTACATATAGCTTTCTCATGTACATATAATATACATTAATATATATACATTATAATATACATTAATATACATTATATATACATTGATATACATTATATATACATATAATATATATACATTATATACATACATACATTATATATACATTATATATACATACGTACATTATATATACATATAATATACATTGATATACATTAAGACGTTGGACTATTTAGTTTTTTAATTATTTTTAACTATGGAACTAGTGCGTTTCAAGTGAACCGGGTTATCAGTGATTAATTTATTTGTTTGTATGGGTGATTGTTTGATCCACCTTTTATCATCATGACGTGAAATTAAGTTTCATAGTAAATTCAAATGGCATATATAGATTTAACAACCCCTCAGCACGAACAGGATGCGACACAAGGTCAATTTTTTAAGCGGAGTTTAACAGTCGAACGGGTGGGGTAAATATTTACTATTAACCCGGAAAAATACCTACTATATAACCTGGGTTAGTATGGGAACATACAGTTAGTCATATATTATATATATAATAATATAATTACTTTTTTATAATTATTTAATGTTTAACGATATGAGTTAATCATATATCATATATATTTACCAACTCCTCAGCATGAGCAGGATGCGACACAAGGTCTTTTTTTTAAGCGGAGTTTAACAGGTTTGAATTCATAGTTTTTCTTCTCCTAGACTGGTTACCTAGCCATGGTTAAAGAGCCCAGTCTACCCTGCTATTTACCCATAGCTGGAGGAAGAATTGGATTTATACCTTTCCCAAGGGTATTAGCGCCATGTGAAATGCAAACAGCTTCTTCCAGGAATTAAACTCTGGTTGACCAGCCCATTTTCCATGACTCTAACCATTAGACCACGCACCCCATGCATCCAAATGGTATGTAGATTTTTTAAAGATGTTTTTATCTATCTCTATCCCCTTTATTCAATAATTGATCGCAAGCTTGTATCTTTTCAATTTTTTCTATGATAAGGAATTTACTATCTCTGTTAGAATCGTGACCACTTGAGCAGGAAAATGTTTTCTTCCCGTATCAATTTACTGTAATCCTTAGATTTCATTCTGTACCCGCAGTTGTTTGGTAAAAAAATGAAATGGCCATTCTGACTTTCTAGCATATTGTTTTTAGCAGCATATTCAATCCAGTAAATGCATTATATTTTTGATTCTGCAATTTGATTCGTGGTAAATTTTAAAACTATTTTTCGTTGTAAAGTTACTGAATGAGTTAATTGATCGTAAGTGTTTTCAGCATATATTGTTCAGAAATATTACATAGCCGGCAAAATTCAAGGGATTTTTATTGTGAGCTTCTAATTGATCGCTTTATTATTTAATATGTTTTTGCTTGCTATTATCTATCTGGGGTTATTTAATAGACGATAGGTCAGTAGTTCTGGTTCTTGAAAAATATCTTTAAGTTGGGGAATACTTTTAAAATGTTCCATTTATTGATTATTTGAGTTCGTGGTAGTAGAGTGTTGAAAAATGGTGTTACGAGAAAGGATACGATCTAGCTTTTCTTTTGGTTTTAATTTTAGGGTATCCTGCCTCGGGGTAGAAACGATTTTACTTGTCAGGTATTCATTAACGTATGGGAATATCCTCGTGCTGAGAACGGCTGTTTTAGTTTAACGTTGTGTCTTTTAATTTCGTTGTAGTCTGTGCAGATTATTTTTAGACTAATTGCACGTGAATAGGGGCGGTTATTTTTTCTAGTTGTTTGGGGTGAGGCAATTTATATTGGAGATAGTTATGTGCGATTAGAGGTTTTCTGTGTAGTGTTGTTTGCAGTTGTTTAATTCAGTTGGTAGAGCGTCCGCCAAGGAACAACACATTTCCTAGTTCGATACAGGCTTTCGTCAACTCAACGCATGAGTAGCACAGGGATCTGTGCCGTAAAGTGAGGAGCTGATGGTAGGTGTGGCGTTTCACCTCAGACACAAAAAACAACCTCCTTGGTCTAACGCTAGTGAAAAAGGGATGACCATCCTGGCTGTTTTGCTGATACCGAATTTAGGTCATCTCGACAACTTTACTTTATTCTTGCAAGTATATACTAGAATATCTAAAAATGTGATTGATTTTGTTTACTTTTCGAGGTCAAATTTGATAGAGTCGAACATCATATTTAAAGATCAAGAAATTGTTCAGTTTTGTCTCTCCGGTTGTGTTCATAATGCATATCTAAGGTGTGCTACTCATATGATGAGTAGGCGAGGGCCAGTAGCAAAACTGGAACGTTGTGGTTTCTAGGTATATATATTTACCAAACCCTCCGTACGAGCAGGATGTGACACGAGGTCAATTTCTTAAGCGGAGTTCAACAGGTTTGAATTCAGATTTTTCCTTCTCTTAGACGGATTGCCTAACCAAGGTTAAAGAACCCAGTGTGCCCTAGTATTTATCTATAGCTGGAGGGAGAGTAGGATTCATACCTTGCCCAAGGGTATTAGCGTTAAGTTAAATAAAATTACCACATCCAGGATTTGAAATCGGGGCGACGAGTCTATTTCCCATGATTTTAACCATTACACCACGCGCTTCCTACTTTCTACGTATATGCTCTACTAACTAAGCTAAACAAGTTCTCGTATATTGACAGAATTTCACTTGTATCAATACAAAATAAGAATGTTATTCGTTCAGTTTGTGTAAACTCTTCTAAAATGTTCGTTGGTTGTCTGGTTTTATATTATGTCAACCCTTGTTGGGTTATTTCATATCAAATTACAGTCCCCAATTATATATTGTACTGCATTATCCTTTCTAAAAAGTAAACATTTCTCAAACAGATCTGTGTGAGCTATAGATGTGACACAAACAATGTATCTTGATTTTATATATATATTTTTCATTATCTAAATAACTTTTCTATATATACATTACATTGAAGGCAACAACAAGAACCCGATTAGATTGACTGGTTTTAATGGCATGTCAATCCATTAAGGGTTATTTTAGACTTGAAGCAATGGTTCTTAACGTGAGGCAATTTAATATTTGGTGATGGTGGTGGGGGCAATTAAGACTAATGAAGTATGGGTCCAAATTTTTTATTTTCCTTTTTTTAATTATTTTTTGTCTTTTGTTTATTTTCTTTTTACATATTTTTTAATAATTTGTACTGCACTATCTAAGACGTAAACATTTCTCAAACAGATTTGTGTGGGCTATAGATGAGACACAAACAATGTATGTTGCGTAAAAGAGGCATTCTAAATTTCGGGGTAGTTCTATGTGTTTTTAGATTTATGCACACAGGTGGTTGCGTATGAAGGTGCTTCAAGGGAGCCCATGGCGCTCCCTTTTGTTTGTATGAAGTACCGACCATTAAAGCTAAAGTTGTTTACTTCTGATATATTTTGCATTAGTGTTGTTATTACTTCAGTGGGAGTTTTCTTTTTGGTCTCTTGTTGAAGCATTCCCCCGAAGGGTAAAATCCCCTCGTTGTTTTTTATTTTAGAGTATAGGGATCTAATATCCATTGTGACCAGAATTATATTTTGTGCTATTGTTTTAATGTTAGTGATTTTGTTTCAGAAGTCTATCGTATGACGTATACATATTTCTTTAGCAGGCGGTTGTATGCTATGAGGTACATATTTGGATAATTTGGTTGTGTTCATTTTCCTTGTCTTGTTTCCATAATTGATATGAACCACAATAATAAGACGAATAGGAATGTTTACGTTATACTATCTTTTAAATAATATATATATATATATATATATATATATATATATATATATATATATAAAGAAAATTTGAAAAAACAAGTATTCCGAAATTGGGATGATTAAATTATTAAATTCATCCCAATTTCGGAATACTTGTTTTTTCAAATTTTCTTTATATTGTCGGATTTAATTTCCATATTTACTCCCATATATATATATATATATATATATATATACATATATATATATATATATATATATATATATATATATATTTATTTATATTTTGCTTGAAGGCAATTATAATGCATGTATCGCTAAAATTCGATAATTATAGAAAATATTCTTGACAAGTGAATCCCGGCAAAGGATGGCTCGCTATGCAGAACACCGTACAGACTGTTTCGACTTTATTAAGTCTCATCAGCGATGTATACTAACGACTCCCCTCCGACAGGAATCGAAACCGGAACCTCAGCAGGCATAGTCAGAGACCATATCTCTTCGGCCGCCGGTACATAGCGAACAATCACTGCGAAATTAACCTTGTCAATGATACTACACACACACATATATATATATATAAGTAAAGAAATAAAAAAAGACTTAGAGATTTTGCTTATAGCCTATTTCGGGGAGCTTAGACAAAGTGTCTAATGCTATAATGTGTCTAATGCTATAATGCTATAATAGTGTCTAATGCTATAATGCAAAATCTCTAAGACTTTTGTTATTTCTTTACTTATAAATTTTCTCTGTGAATCTAACAATAAGAGCACACATTAAGCTCTCAAACTACGACAGGCTGTTTAAAAAACTCCTATGTCGTAAGGAAGATTTATTCTCTGTACTTTTGGATTATATATATATATATATATATATATATATATATATTGTCATTATTAATATCTATATATTTAATGGGTTAATTGTTACCAGTGGTTTCAAAGCATTAGAGGCTTCTCATCAGACAAATTCACTTAAGCATCTAATGATATAAAATCAGCGGGTAGAAATAACCCCTTACATCTATAGATTATAATACTAAATATAGGTCTTATAACTGTAATCGAGCACTTTATTTTCCTTCCTCCAACATCATATATATATATATATATATATATATAATCAATTGTAATATTATGGATTTGGACTCATGACTTAAAGTTTCATGGTTATGCAATCATCAGATGAGTCAAATGGTTGAGATCTTAAAAACCAGTAGTCAAATGGTTGAGATTTTTAAAAAGAAAATATAAACCATTTGACTACTGTTTTTTAAGATCTCAACCATTTGACTCATCTGATGATTGCATAACCATGAAACTTTAAGTTATGTGTCCAAATCCATAATATTACAATTGATTATAAATCTGCTCTGCTTTATTAGCATTGAGCACCTTTTCATGCTAATACTTTTCTCATTTTCTCATCATTCTCTATTCATATATATATATATATATATATATATATATATATATATATATATATATATATATACCAGTGTGTGGGAAATTCACTGGAATATATCTAAATCCGACATAATTCTCGTAATTGCATATAAATTGACTTATTTTACACTACCGTAAAAATATATTGCAATTTAATCAATACTTAAAAACAATTAAAATGCTGTTTTCACTACACTTAATAATTTTCTTAGCTTTTACGACATATTTTATGTTATTTAACAAGAATAAAACATACAATTAAAACGTTAAAAGAGAGATTAATCCCGTACTTAAAATAAAAGAAACAAAAAAATACGATCGTTACATGTTTCCGGTATGAATAAAAGCTTGCTCTAACATAATGCTATATATATATATATATATATATATATATATATATGTATGTGTGTGTGTGTGTGTGTGTGTGTGTGTGTGTGTGTGTGTGTGTGTATCTGTCTGTGGGTGTGGTTTTATGGTAGCAAAGAGAACGGTGCTTGATAACTGAGGATTTTAAATCCATTACACACACACACACACACACACACACAAACACACACACACACAACACACACACATATATATATATATATATATTATAAGTTACGTTAGCAACCCATTCGTCTTGGACCTTTCCCTGCACCTTAAGCAACTGCGGGACAGTCAAGACAGGGGACTGGGGTCTGACCACCATTTTCCCACTTAAAATATCTCATGCACAAATATCACGGAATGCCACCTTCAACTTTCACTGTGTGTAATACTGTGCAAACAAAGGAATATCATTAAATAGTAATTATTAGTTTACACCGTATAATTGTAAAATTTGATTAGTATTAGATTGGGATCTTTGATACAATATATGTTTACAAAATCCTCCCTGTGAGCAGGATGTGGCATATGGTCAGTTTCTTAAGTTCAACGGGTTTGAATTCGGAATAGACCGGTTGCCATACCAAGATTACAGAGTCCGATCTGCCCATTTAATTGTATACCAACACATGACTATTATCGAATAGAAATAATTACTTGAAATCATATAAATATTAGATCGAAATTCTTGAAAACATACAACTGTGTACAAAGTTAGAGGGGCGTGATTTAATGGTTAGAATGGTGGAAAATAGACTCGTCGACACGAGTTCAAATCCTGGACGTGGCTGTTTGCATTATACATAGAGCTAATACCCTTGGGAAATGCATGAATCCAACTACTCTATCATACATGGGTAAATAGTAGGGAAGACTGGGCTCATTAAACTTGGTTAGGCAACCAGTCTAGGAGAAGGGAAACTCTGAATCCAAACATGTTAAACTCAGCTTAAGAATAGCCTATGGATTGTCATGCTGTAAAATCTAACCAAAAAAAGAAAACTTTGATGTACGAGTGAGCTTCGGGTACGCTTGTTGCGTTATGCTCTCTAATTTCGAATTAGAGTGATGACTTGTATTGATTGTAAAATTAATTGTATACTTATATTTTCTTCTGCTGCTACGTGGAGAGGTTTGAATCCATTTGCTCTGCCGATACTGAGTTGGATGACGATTCCTGGATGTTTGGAGTTAGGAAATCAGCTTGAAGTGCTGGGGAACATTTTGCCTTGTACCATTGATAGGTGTTAGTAATAACACAAGACCACTTAAAAAATTGACCTTGTGTCACATCCTGCTCGTGTAAAAGTTTTTGGTTTTTTGGTTTGTTTTGTTTTACGGCATATCAACCTCAATGGGTCATTTAATGCCGATAAAGTTTTGAAATAAATCAATTCTTAATGGACAATACAATTCTTTTATAAATACATTTTTTTTATTTAACCCATAGATGGGACGATAACAGGTACTACCACTCCGGGTCAGAGTGGACAAGGGAGCAATGGTGATGAAGGGGTGCTACACATTCCCCAAACCTCCAAAACTGGAACCTCACCATCAGATAGAGTTTAACGTCATTCCCAGGACATGTAGACCCGCAGCCACCGCCTTCTAGCACCCATATGATAAAAAGGGGTTGAGGCTTGCCATAAGGGCAATAGGGTTGGGAAAATCATATAGGTTCTAGGGCTTGAGGTGACCAGCCGATTGGTCGGAGGAAGGCCTCTCCGACCGCCCGTCTAGCCCAAGATAGGGCCAAAGTGGAGTATTGCATGCCATGAACTGCTCATCCACCTGGGCTCTATCCTTAAGCATCACGGGTCACCACCCACGGCCAAAAGGTGACCCCATTGGGGGAGACTTACCCCTATGCAAAGGTGCAGTCGGTGCATTCTAATGCCCCACCGACAGGGCGGGTGAAAAAGTTTTGGTTAATATATAGAACTATGTACAAAATAGCACGTATCAAAATATTGCAAATCTTTTGACACCTGAGTATATACACGATCACGCATAATTCGAGATGCCACAAAGAAGAAGAACTTACTTATAAATCAACTCTAGTATGTACCGGGTCCATTTCCCAATATTTTATTTCTAACGACCTACCCATGAAATATGAGGACTCTGAGTTCCTCGTAAATTGGGGGGGGGGAATATGAGTTGGTGTTTGAGAAAGGAAAAGACGTTCGAAAAATAGAAATGCCGCTTTTATTCGTAATTTTAGACATCCACCTAAATTTCCTTCTGATTACAAATGACGGCATCACTAATGGAATAAATCATTAGTTGTCACATGTAATCTTTTGTTGCTGGTCGTCATCTCAAAGATAACAAGAAAGAAATACAATATCGCCCATAAATTACGGGGCCTAAGCATCATTACCACTATCCAAAGTGACCCCCACAGGATTAAATATAACACCTGACTTACTGGATGCGTGTTGAGAAAGTTCTGAGTAAGACTTACTTGTTAGTGTATTATATATATACAAGGTATGTCATAAAAGTATCGAGGTTGAAGCTGTATTTACCAAGATACAAATGAACAATGAATGGAACATTAATTTTTCAGAATACAAGGTGTGTCAAAAAGTACAAAAAATCTCGATACATTATTGGCACACCTTGTATATATGTATTTGTTATAAATGAATAAATGAATAAATTTTCATCCGTTGTAACATCCCGTGTTTGTCTACATTTCACCGCATACTGTCGGATTGATTTCCTCATTTTACCCCAATATATATATATATATATATAGTAAAGTCGTCGGGGCGGGCTAAGGTCGGTATCAACCAATCAGCGAGTGAGTATATCCCCTTTTCACTAGCGCTAGACCAAGGAGATTGTTTTGGGCATTAGAGGTGGAGCGCCACACCTACCATCAGCTCCTTACTTTACCGCACAGATCCTGTGCTACTCATACGCTGAGTTGGCGAGGACCGGAATCGAACTAGAATCCATGTAGCTTCTTTATATATATATTATATATATATACAATATAATATAATATATATATATATATATATATATATACATATATACATATATATATATACATATATTATTATATATATATTATATATATACATACATATATACTATATATATATATACATACATATATATATATATGTGTGTGTGTGTGTGTGCTGTCTGTCTGTCTGTGTACGTGGTTTTTTAAAACAGAGTAGCAGTAGGAGTAAGTAGGAGAAGGACTCACAGATTTATAAGAAATGGTATGGGAGTGGGGTGAGGAGAATTAGCGAGAAATTATAGGCATTTGAGAATGTGATTGCCGTATTCGAAGTTCATCTTGTTTAAGGTGTTTTTTTTTCATTTAACATATAGGCCTTTAAAGTTCATTTTTATGCAGTATGTGTGTGTTTCAGTTAGAATTTTCTGGTAATTAAAAGGAGGGGGGCAGGAATGTGATTTTATGTGTTGTGAGAAATGCAGTATTAAATGGCGTGACAAGGTCGTGGTGGTGAGACGAATTTAGGTGCTTTCAACTTTGGAGAAGTAGTCTCCTACAGGACATTTGAATTTATACACTACATTAGTCTCGTTTAGACGGCTAGTCGGTGGGGGCGAGTCGTTGCTGGTGCCAAGGTTGGTGGTTTTAAACTGTTGGTAAGAGATGATTATTTTAATTTTATTGTTGGGTAAAGACAGCAAAGATGAAGGGTGTATGTATAGAAACAGTGCTCAATGCTATAACTGCAGAACTGGTTTAAAGCCTAACATATAAAATTATTAGCGTTACTCAAGTTTCTTCTTCTTCTTCTTCTTCTTCTTCTTCTTCTTCTTCTTCTTCTTCTTCTTTCTTCTTCTTCTTCTCTTCTTCTTCTTCTTCTTCTTCTTCTTCTGATTACTATTCTTCGTTCTTTCTTTCTTTCTTCTTCTTCTTTCGATTACTATTCTTCTTTCTTTCTTCTTCTTCTTCTCTTCTTCTTCTTCTTCTTCTTCTTCTTCTTCTTCTTCTTCTTCTTCAATTATTATTCTTTCTTTCTTCTTTCTTCTTCTTCTTCTTCTTCTCTTCTTCTTCTTCTTCTTCTTCTTCTTCTTCTTCTTCTGTATTTCTGAAGGACGTGTTAAAATCTTTTAACATGAATTTTAATTATATATAACATTAATTTTAACATATATTTATAACATATATATGGGAGCATATTAAAAAGTGGTTCGTCAAGCTTTTTTATAGTGTGATGTCAGTTTACAGGGTCAGATCTTTTTACACGAACTTAAACATTTTTTTCTGAACAAGCAAGGTTTCAGGAATCTTTCCTTGTACATTGTAGAAGAATATATTCAGGTCAGATAAATGTTATATGACTGTATCACGTGATGTTGTATGACATCACAGCCTAAGTAATTGTTGATAAAGGGTTTGGCTATTTCCTAGTTGAGTAACATGAGTGACCCAGGAAAAACAGAACTCAAATTATCTATTTATTTTTCCATTAAACTAAACCCTAACCCTAAACCCTAACCCTAAACCCTAACCATAATCCTTGTTGGACTTGAACTTTTAAAAAAATTAACAGTTTTATTACAAAATTTGTGGGTTCTGTTTTTTCTGGGTCACCCTGTAATATTATGTTACTCAACTAGGGGGTGTTACGGTTAGGGTTAGGGTTTAGGGTTAGGGTTTAGGGTTAGAGTTAAACTGCCCTATTGAGCTAAGCCGAAGTAAGGGCCAAAATTGATTGTTGGAAATCAGCCACCAGGAATCCGTCCTTAAGCATCACGTGTCACCTCCCAGAGCCAACAGGTGATCACATTGGTGGGGTGATTCTGCTCCTCTGCAGAGGTGCAGTCGGGGTATTCTTCTGCCCTTGTCGACATGGCTAATACCATTGGTACCACTCTGATATATACGTTCATACGGAAGCGCGTGGTGTAATGGTTAAAGTCATGGGAAATGGACTCGTCACCCCGAGTTCAAATCCTGGACGCGGTGACTGCATTTTCACTTAGCGCTAATACCCTTGATGGGAAAGGTATGAATCCAATTCTCCCTCCAGCTATGGGTAAATAGTAGGACAGACCGAGCTCTTTGACCTTGGTTAGGCAACCGGTCGAGGAGAAGGAAAACTCTGAATTCAAACCTGTTAAACCCCGCTTAAAAAATTGACCTTGTGTCACATCCTGCTCGTGCGGAGGGGTTGGTAAATATATATATATATATACGTTCATCGTATATACGTTCATCCACCTTTGAAAAAGAGCGGCACTATGCCATCAACGAGACTCTGTTTCTAAGTATAGTCGTCATTGTCTGGTTTCAGCGAAGAGAAACAATATCGCCTACGAACAGAATCGTAAAACAAGGAAAGACGAGATTTAGCGAGATAAAACGAGAACAAGGGAAGAGTCGGGAAATCGGAATGGCGGTGAACTGCGTTAGTTTGCAACAAACCTTAAACAGCTAAAAAAAAAAAAAAAAAAAATGGAGAGCCCGCTTCATCTGACACTGGCCGCACTGAGTTTTCCGTAGCGAATCCCGGTCAGAACGTTTGCACATTTTACCACGAATATTTCCCTCTCATGCCCCCCCCCGCCCCCGAGCAGGCAACCGAGTCGTAAATCTATCGGTGAACCAGTCGATCATAGCGTTAGTCTATATCCGGAGATAATAACATTCTCTCTTCTCGTATTCAAAGCATAGGAGTGGGGAGGATGGGTGATGGGTGATGGTGCGGTGGAGGTGGAGGTTTTTGTTTAAGTTATGGGGGTGGGGTTGGAGATTTATTTTGGTTCCGTTTGCAATAAATCGATCTCACACTTATTCTCGCTTACAAATCTTAAAACCACACTGACGTTTACTTTCATTTTCTGACCGTAAATATTTCGCTCGCACTGAAATCCTATCTTACACTTTCGTTGGTTTTTTTTTTTTTTTTTTTTTTTTTAATTCGGTAATTTTTTTTTGTTATTTGGTTTGGTCAGTTTCGTTCTTTCTTTTTTTCCTATTTTTTCTTTCTTTTTTTAAAAATTCTTTTCTTTTTACTTTCTTTTTTTTGTTTATTTCGTTTCGTCCTTCATTTTTCTTTCTTTTTTAAATTCTTTTCTTTTTTCTTTTTTTCATTTCGTTTCTTTCTTTCTTTTTTTCTTTATTTAAAAAAATTATTTTTCTTCTTTTTTTTTTTTTCGTTTCGTTCTTTCTTTTTTTTCTTTTTTTTCTTTCTTCTTTTTTTTTCTTTTCTTTTTTAAAATTCTTTTCTTTTCTTTTTTTAATTTCGTTTCGTTCTTTCTTTTTTTCTTTTTTTTTAAATTCTTATTTCGTTCTTTCTTTTCTTTTTTAAAATTATTTTCTTTTTTTCTTGTTATTTCGTTTCTTTCTTTCTTCTTTTTTTCTTTCTTTTTAATTATTTCTTTTTTCTGTTATTTAGTTTCGTTCTTTCTTTTTTCTTTTTTTTCTTCTTTTTTAATTCTTTTTTTCTTGTTATTTCGTTTCTTTCTTTTCTTTTCTTTCTTTTTAATTCTTCTTTCTTTTTAAATTCTTTCTTTTTTCTTGTTTTCGTTTCTTTCTTTTCTTTTTTTTTCTTTTTTTCTTTTTTCTTGTTATATGGTTTCGTTCTTTCTTTTTTTTCTTTCTTTCTTTTTCTAATTCTTTTTTTCTTGTTATTTCTTTCGTTCTTCTTTTTTCTTAAAATTATTTTCTTTTTCTTTTTTCTTTTTTCTTTCTTTTCTTTCTTTTTAAATTCTTTTCTTTTTTTCTCGTTATTTTGTTTCGTTCTTTCTTTTTTTCTTTTTTAAAAATTATTTCTTTTTTTGTTATTTCATTTGGTTATTTCTTTTTCCTTTCTTTTTAAAAAAATTCTTTTCTTTTTTACTTTTTCTGTAATTTCGTTTCGTTCTTCCTTTTTTTTCTTTCTTGTGATTTTAATTAATTTATTCTTTTATTTTTCTATTTTTTTTGTTTATTCTTCGGTTTGGTCAGTTTATCGGTCTGTTTGTTCGTTTCTTTGTTTGGCCAGATATCAAGTTTTTAAAGAAAAATACAAGAAGTGTTTTTTTTTTTTTTTCAATTTACGATTAACAACAGCGTATATATCAATTAAAAGAACACAACTTGAATTTCTATCAAATTGGCAGCCCTCTACCCACAATATATACAAATTACTTTATGCATGTTTTTTTGAATGCAACATACATTTCCTATCTGACGAGTTTCTTTTCTATCCTTTCCAATTGTCAGTTCATATTTTTTTATGTTGGGGTGGAATTGGTGAATGAATCCACCAACATTTCTTACACTAGTACTTTCGGCTCTACTTAGTGCAATCATCAGAGGGAAGTGGTGAGAGGTTTCCGTGGTTCTTTTAAAACAAGCATTATAAGCATTTGCGAATATGTTGGCTGAATTCAAAGTTATATAAAGTGTGTTTTTGTTTAATGAATATGGCTTTGAGTATTTGAAGTTTTCTTTGTGTTTTATTTGTGCAGTATATGTATATTTTCAGTTAGAATTTTTCGGTAATTAAAGGGGGGGGGGCATGAATTTGATTTTAAGTGTTACATGATCGAGCTTGTATCAGTTAAATGTAGTGTTAACCAATGCGCGTGCTTCCAACTTTGGACGGACAGTCTCCAACTGGACATTTAAATTTATACACAACATTGCTCTCGTTAAGACGGCTAGTCGGAGGGAAGGGGTTGTTGCTTGTGACAAGATTACATGTGGGTAGGTCTATCTGTTACATAAGGAATGGGTGTCCTATAAATCATGTATGGTAGTGTAGAAATTAAAAATAACGGTACTTCTGAATCAGGGAAAAAACTGTAAAAGAATTCTCTTAACGGGTTAGGTTTGCCATTAGAGCAATAGTGTTGATACAATCATATAGGTGGTGGGTATACATCTGTTTTCTTCACGAGAACCTTTGTCCAGCGGTTTTGAACCGGAATGATAAATAGCGTGATTACAGGGGTGGGGGCGTCCCCCCATGCATCAGCTGCTCCCTTAATTTAAAGAAGCTTGGCTGCGTTTATTTCTCAGTGCCTGAGGCACGCCCCTTGAGCGGGAAATCCGAGGAGTCCACGCATTTTTTGTGCCTGCCATCCGATGAGCTTCAGTCGTGGGTTACCCCATGTTAATTGAACCTTCTGTCTGACCTGCATAAGTGGGATGCACAGTAAATACAATCACATAGGTGCAAGGGCTTGACGTGACCAGCTTATTAATCGGAGGGGGATTCTACGATCTAGTAAGGGCCATAGTGGAGTGTTGCATGTCATGTACTGCTCAACGACCAGGGTTCCATTCTTGAGCATCATGGGTCACCACGCTCGGCCAAAAGGATCTTTCCCTTCTGCAGAGATCTAGTTGGCGTGACCTAAAGCCCCAACCGACAGAGTTGTGAATAACTAGAGATGAAATGTGGCACAAACCATTCAGGTGAAACGAACAAGACATGTTAGACATTACTGGAGAAGGAAGCACGAACAAATAAGTGACGTTCTTCTATGGATACCTACTCATGGACACACCATTGCGGGCCGAAATATATAACCTATATAAATCAGTTTTGCGTATGTCGGTATCAACGATAGGGATGGGTTGGAGAGAAGGAGTCATGAAAATCCATGCTGACAGCCCGACCTGGTGACGATGATGATGATGATGATGACGATGTTGAGGATTATGTATTATTTCCCTTTAATTATTACCAAGATCTCATTATATAAGGCTGTATGCCTATCCATAAACTTGTATGGATATGAGTCGTGGGTTTTATATAGCAAACCCCTGAAAAAACTGGAGGCATTCCACATCAACTTCCTCCAATGTATACTGGGCATAAAGTGGTGGCACAAAATTCCCCACTTAGTAATTAGAAGCAGAGCACGCATTGACCCAATTGAAACCATCCTATCGCAACGCCAACTGCGATGGTTGTGTCACACCATCCGCATGCCTGCAGACATACTCCCCCGTAAACTACTTTACAGTGAACTCAGATTACACGCGGGGGACAGGAGCCCCAAAGACCATATTAAGACAATGCTGAAGAAATGTAACATCACACCATCAAGCGGGGAGGATCTGGCCTCCAACAGACAGGCTTGGCGAGAAACCTGCCACACAGGAGCTAAGCAGCTCAATAAGGGATTAAACAGGACTACACAGCGGTGACGTCTTCGTCGTCATGAACAACCAAATGTAGATGGGAATTTCAGCTGCAATGTGTGTGACCGCATCTGCATGTCCAGAATTGGGCTAATGAGCCACCATATGTCCACAAATGAAGACATGGAGTGACGTCATCGTTGTCTGTGACGGACTTCGAAAAGAAAAGAAGAAAGAATGTATTATTTCCCTTTAATTAGGTTGTTCACTAGAAACCATTATTTTGCAATAAGTTGGTACTGCTAGTTATAAATTAAAGTCAGTGGCGATTAATTTCTACTTACTACAACCAATACTTAGAAATCATGTAAATTAACTGTGTCCTTACATGTTGTTGATGACAACGCATTTCGTGCAAGTGTGTTTCATATATAACTTGCTTTTGTTTAAGCCTACGTTTAATATTAGTAATCCAACAATCACGTTTCTTGCATCTGTTTTGCTTATTTTAATTTAGAACAGAAGGAATCCAAAATCGAATCTCTGCCCGCCATAAAACATCTGAATAATTACTTAAGCATAGTTTAGGCATGAATCACGAATATATTACATATATCTATGAGTATATATCTATGTATAACTTTATACATACACGTGTGTACACACACACACACACAGAGAGAGAGAGAGAGAGAGAGAGAGAGAGAGAGAGAGAGAGAGAGAGAGAGAGAGAGAGAGGTACACGTGGAGATTTTAGGAAAGGAAATAGGCGACGTGATTTCAATTCCGGGACTAGGCTTCGTTACTCTTCACGCTATAACTTAGGGGACATTATGAATCTGTTTGTTCCCTCCCCAGATATGGGTAAATAATAGTGCACACTAAGTTCTTTAGACTTGTTCAAGCATCCAGTCTAGGAGAAGGAACACTAAATTGAAACCAGCTTTACTCCGTTAGGGTAGTGTAGAAATAGAGTCAACGGAACATGGTACGCGCCTCTGAGATCTTCGAACCAAGTTACCGAGCGCCGTTGATTGTTTACGCTACCCTAAATTAGATAAATATGTTATAGCGATAATACTGAGCAAATTCTACTCAAAAGTTTTGCGATATTTTGGTAACGTGAGCCACAATTCGAAGGTTGTCGTGGTTGTGAAGTTTAAGAACCACAGTAGACTTTGAAATGTCGGGTTCGACTTATACTACCCGAGGACTACTCGCCGGATTTTCCTCTGTAGCTCGGAGAACGATTCGCGGTTTTAGGTTCAACTGAGCTTGCCTGATCGTCGTGGTTCACACAACTCGAGCAAAATTTCTGAAATAAACTGCGCCATCACCTTTCACTCCGAAATATAATTAAAATAGACTGTTAAATATGAAGGCATAACCACGGCTGTCTCTCATAAGAAGAAAATCTGGTGAGTATGGAGGATGCGGTAAAGTTGTCCTGCCGAATGAGGCAATTTTCTCCATTCTCCTGTTACTTGTGTATGGTCGAGCATTTTCATGCAGAAGGAGGACATTGTTGATTGGTAAGTTGGGTCTTGTTCGTCGAATACTTGCTCTAAGAATTGTTAGGCCTTAGTTTTAGAGAGAAAAAAACTTCATATGAAATAAAGAAAATGGCATTACTTTTTGACACACCCTCATATGCATTCAGACTCAAATGTGTATATAAAATGAGACCCAATACTTTAATGTGCTGGGAAGTATTCAGACGACGCCATTTTTTTGCGTTTGGTAAGTAAGCCGTCGGCAAGTGAACTCAACTAAACCGCTAAACTTTCCCACAGATTTAAACTCTGGTTATGATTGTCGGCACCTCGAATAAATAATGGACCATTCCGTTTTCCTTATAAAGAAAAAAAGGGAAGAAAAAGAACATGCTACATAGAAAAAATGTAATATGAAAGAAAGAAAGAAAGAGAGTTGGGAATGATACAGAGAGGTGGTACACGTGGAAGCGATAACGCTAATCTGTTTCAATCGAACATGATGAAAAGATGAAAAGAAGGAAATAAATAAATAAAAGAATGTGTGTGTGTGTTTGCGTGTGTGTGTGTGTGAGAGAGAGAGCGAGAGAGAAAGAGAGAGAGAGAGAGAGAGAGAGAGAGAGAGAGAGAGAGAGAGAGTTTTTACATCTTGAGCAATATCGCAATAGCTCTTAAGTAAACGTTGTAATAATCAAATTATACTGTGGTGTATCCTCTTGTCTTGCTAGTAAAATAATTCTTCGAGAAGAAATACATTATCTGAATAACCCTGGTTCATAAATTAATTCTTTGAATTCTAATTCTTTTACACTACATGACAAAATAAATAGGCTACCCCGTTCATTATCTAACACAAGGTGAATTCTGCACATTGTAATCTGTTTTCATACCATTTTGCATAGAAATAGTTATGTATTTTTCGTCTTATTGTCAGTTGTATTATTATTATTATTATTATTATTATTATTATTGAGGTTTTCACACCTGCTGTAGCCGGTGGTACACTGGAGGCTGGGTGAGAGCAAGTCACCACAGGTCTCCAGGACTTATGCATATTCTAGTCGATCTTAACAGTGCTGTAGTTTGGATGGTCTCGATTCTTCCACTGTTTCCAGTTCCCCCAAATTATTTTCCAGAGCTTTATAAGCGAACCAGGTTCTCTCTTGTAGTTTTCACTTCTTAGCGATGTCCATGTCTTCTGAGGTGATATCTCTTGAGTTTGATGCTTGAAGTACCTATGTAGTTGTCTTTCTTCCAATTTGTTTTATTATTATTATTATTATTATTATTATTATTATTATTATTTCCTTCTTTGCGAGTTTTTCACACAAGCTTTAACTGATGGTTTTCCAATTTACTATAATTATCATCATAATTATGTAGTTTTCACACCTGCCGTATCCGGTGGTTCACTAGAGTCTGAGTGACAAGTCTCCTTAGGGGTCCGGGACTCTTCTGAGTATTTTAGCCAATCTTAACAGTACTATAGTTTGAATGGTTTCGATTCTCCCCCTGATTTCCAAATTACCCCACTTCTTTTCTAGAGCTTTGGGGACCATTCTGAGGGTACCAACTACAATTGGTACGACCTTCACCTTTATGTTCCGCAGTTTCATCAGTTCTCTGTACTCCTTATTGTTATTTTCACTCCTTTTGAGATTTTCTCATCAGCGTTAGCTGATGGTATTTCACAGGAGGCTGAGGGACAACAAGTCTCCTCTGGTCTCCAGGACTCTTCTGAGTATTCTAGCCGATTGCAGCTGTGCAGTAGTCTGGATGGTCTCAATTCTTTCTCTGATTTCCAAATCATCCAGTCTTTTTTCCAAGTTTATTGGGACCGTTCCAAGTGCACCAAATACAATTGGTATCACTTTCACTCTCATATTCCACAGTTCCAGGTATTTTTCCATCTGTTCGTTTTCCTTCAACTTCACCCTGTGATCTACTGGAACCGCAAAGACCACCAGTTGACACGTTCTCTTTTTTTTTCTTTTTTCTTTTTTTTTGTTAATCAACACTAGGTTTGGTCTCCTGGCTGGGATAGGGTGATCCGACTTTATCTCAAATTATTATTATTATTATTATTATTATTATTATTATTATTATTATTATCATTGTTCACTCCTTTTGAGTTTTTCACATCAGCGTTAGATGATGGTATTTCACTGGAGTCTGAGTGACAACAAGTCTCCTCAGGTCTCCAGGATTCTTCTGATTATTCTGGCAGATTACAGCAGTGCAGTATTCTGAATGGTCTCAATTCTTTCTCTGATTTCCAGATTTTCCAATTTTTTTAATTATTATTTACTCCTTTTGAGTTTTCACATCAGCATTAGCTGATGGTCTTTCACTGGAGTCTGAGTGAAAGCAAGTCTCCTCAGGTCTCCAGGACTCTTCTGAGTATTCTGGCAGATTGCAGTAGTGCAGTGTTCTCAATGGTTTCAATCTTTCCTCTGATTTACAAACTTTCCAAACCCTTTTCTAATCCTTTTGGGACCGTTCCAAGTGCACCAACTACAATTGGTATCACTTTGACTTTCATATTCCATAACTTTTTCAGTTCTCTGGCAAAGTCCAGATATTTGTCCATTTTTTCATTTTCCTTCAGCTTCACCCTGTGATCTGCTGGAACTGCAAAATCCACTAGTTGACAAGTTCTTTCTTTTTTGTTTATCAACACTAGGTCTGGTCTTTTTGTTGGGAAAGGTGATCCGTTTTTATTTCAAAGTCCCAGAAAATTTTATGTGTTTCGTTCTCAAGAACAGATTCTGGTTTATGCATATACCATTTTGTTGTATGGTCAAAATTAAATTCTTTGCATAATTCCCAGTGGATCACCTTCCCAACCCAGTCGTGTCTGGTTTTGTACTCCCGTTGTGCTAGTTTGCTACATTCGCATAGTACATGGTTTACAGTCTCATCTCTATTACCGCATAGTCTACATTTACTATTTTGTCGGGTCTTATGAATTTTTGCTTTGATATACTTTGTTCTTGTGGCATTATTCTCTGCAGCAATTATTAGTGATTCAGTTTTATTATTATTATTATTATTATTATTATTATTGTAGTTGCTGTTGTTGTTGTTGGTGGTGGTGGTGGTGATGATGTTGTTGTTGTTGTCTTCGTCGTTGTAGTTGTTGTTAATTTTTGACGATGTTGTTACGAACCCCTTTTTTATATTTTTGCTTTTATTCTTGATATATAACATTTTTTACCTTCTTCCCTTCTGTATCTTGTCTTCTGTTTCTTTTCTTATTATTCGCCAGTTAATGAAAAATCGCTGAAATTAAGCCCTGTCTACTATTCATGGTTGACTGAATTTCCTCCACGTCGAGTCAATTTTCTCCTTTTTTTTTGGTTTGTATTTTTTCTTTCATGATTTTTCTTTTTACCTTCTCATTCTTACATTCTGTTACCTTTTTCTTTTGTCCAGTTACTATCCTCATTTTGTTTTTCTGTTGTTTGTTTTTTTTTCTTCTTCTACTTCTTCCCTTTCTAAATTACAGAATCTTATCTTCCCGCTTTTTTTTTGTTTGATTCGGGATATCAGCTTGTTAATATAATAAAACGAAGCGTTGTTGTTCGCGCATGCGTACACGGCGTTGGGCATGCGCCCGGTGTTATTCTTACGCATACGACTGTGACGAAAATTATTGCATTAGCACGAAACTTCGCTTCGCTATTTTGTCTTTTACAGATAAACAACAAATCGTTTTAAAGGACTTGCTGTTTGCGTGCATTCCGGGATGGGTTTGCAAAATGGCTTCATTTTCTCGTTCTCTTTTTTCTAATACTTCTTCGCCATCTTCGCTAGCAAATTATGCTATTTTTCCTTATCCGCCATCTTTATTTCTTCATCTTTTTTCCTAATCATTTTCTTCTTATTCATATTATTCCTCCTTCTTCTCCTCCTGTTTGGACTCTTTTTTTTTTTTTTGAAAATCTGATTCTTAATTATGGCGGTCTTTTTCCTTCATTTTTCTTTTTCTTTCTTTTTTTCTGTACAACTTTTCTTTGTACTTTCTTTCTTTGTCATCTTTTATTTTCTTTCTTCTTTCTTTCTGTCTTTCTTTCTTTTTCTATTATTCTATTGCCTTCTTTAGTTTGTATTTCTTAATTCTTTCCTTCTTTCTTTCCTTCTTTATTTCTCTCTTACTTTCTTTCTTTCTTTCTTTCTTTTTTTCTTTTAATATCATTCTATTGCATTCTTTAGTTTTTTTCTTCTTTCTTTCTTTCTTTCTTTCTTTCTTTTCCTATTATTCTATTGTGTTCTTTAGTGTTTTTTCTTCTTTCCTTCCTTCTTTCTTTCCTTCTTTATTTCTTTAATTCTTTCTTTCTTTCTTTTTTTCTTTCTTTCTTACTTTCTTACTTTCTTACTTTTTTCCCCTATTATTCTATTGCCTTTTTTAGTTTGTTTTCTTCTTTCTTTCCTTCTTTCTTTCCTTCTTTCTGTTTTACTTACTTACTTTCTTTCTTTTAATATCATTCTATTGCATTCTTTAGTTTGTTTTTCTTCTTTCTTTCTTCCCTTCTTTCTTTCGTCCTTCCTTTCTTTCTTCTTTCTTCCTTTTCCTATTATTCTATTGTGTTCTTTAGTGTTTTTTCTTCTTTCCTTCCTTCTTTCTTTCCTTCTTTCCTTCTTTAATTCTTTCTTACTTTTTTCTTAATTTCTTTGTTTGTTTGTTTCTTTCTTTTCCTATTATTCTATTGTGTTCTTTAGTTTGTTTTTCTTCTTTCCTTCCTTCTTTCTTTCCTTCTTACTTTCTTTCTTCCTTTCTTCCTTTTTTCCTTCTTTCTGTCTTTCTTTCTTTATTTTCCTATTATTCTATTGTGTTCTTTAGTGTGTTTTTCTTCTTTCCTTCCTTCTTTCTTTCTTTCCTTCTTTCTTTCTTTCTTTCTTTCTTTCTTTCTTTCTTTCTTTCCTTTCCTATTATTCTATTGCGTTCTTTATTTTGTTTTTTCTTCTTTCTTTCCTTCTTTCTTTAATTCTTTCTTTATTTCTTTTTTTACTTTGTTTATTCATTCTTTTTAGAAATATTGCCTACTATTTTTTATATATTTCCCTCTTTTTTCGTTCCTTCGTTTGTTCGTTCTTTTTTTTTCTTTATCTCATTTGCACATTATTTTCTTTTATTTCTCTCCTTACCTTCTTTCCTCTCTTTCCTAGAAATATTTTTTGTGTTCTTTCTTTCTTTCTTTCAGCTTTATCTTTTCTTTTTTTCTTTTTTCTTTGTTGCTTTTTCTTTCTTTCTCATTCATGCATTTGTCTTTTGTTGAAGTTCTTTTTCATCTTTCTCTTTTTCTTCCTTTCGATATTATTTCATTATCTTTTTCATCTTTTTGTTCATGGCTTATTGGTTTTCCTTCTTTCAGCTTCGATTTCTTTCTTTTTTAATTCTTCCTTCTTTATTTGTTTCTTCCTTCGTTTCATTCTTTCTGGTTTTTCTTTACTTTCTTCACCCCTTCCTTCCTTTCTTATTAGAATTATTTTATTGTGTTCTTTCGCTCGTGTTTCTCTTTCTTTCTTTCTTTCTTTCTTTCTTTCTTTCTTTCTTTCTTTCTTTCTCGTTCATACATGTTTTCTTTCGTTGCAATGTCATCAATCTTACTTTTTCCCTTTCTATCAATATTCTTAAGTTTTTTTTTCCTTTATTCTTCTTTCTTCTAGGATTATTTTCATTCTTTCTTTCTTTTGTCTCTCTTTCTTTCAGCTTCAGATTATTTCTTTCTAATTCTTACCTCTTTATTTGTTTCTTTTCTCTTAATTTTTTTTTTCCTAAATAACATATTCTTCTTCTTCTTCTTCTTCTTCTTCTTCTTCTTCTTCTTCTTCTTTGGTGTTAAACTCTTTTCTTTTACTTTTATTGTCCTTTTTGTACCTATATTTTTTTCTCCATCCCTTTCCATCTTTAAATGAATCTTTTCTCATTCTTTTACATATTTTTTTCTTTCCCGCCTCCGCCATTATTCTATTTTGTCGTCTGTTTCTGTTCAGGCAATGGTTGCCGCTGTCCGTTTATCGCTGGATTGATTATGACTTGTTTGGCGCTGATTATCGACGCCATTTTCAAAACAATATTACTTCACTCCATCGGACGTCACTACTACGGCTAATACTACCACTCCTACTACTTATATAATACTACTACTAATAATAATAATGATAATATATCAAAGCAAACATTGATAAGACACAACAAAACAGTAAATGTAGACTGTGCGGTGACAGAAATGAGACTGTAAACCATATATTAAGCGAATGTAGCAAACTAGCACAACAGGAATACAAAGCTAGGTACCACTGGGTTGGGAAGGTGATCAACTGGGAATTATGCAAAAAATTAGATTTTGACCATTCAACAAAATGGTATATGCATAAACGAGAATCTATTCTTGAGAATGAGACACATAAAATTCTCTGGGACTGAGATAAAAACGATCCCCTTATCCCAGTCAAGAGACCAGACCTAGTATTGGTTAACAAAAAAATAGAACTTGTTAACTGATAGACTTTGCAGTTCCAACAGATCAAAGGGTGAAGATGAAGTAAAATAAAAAGATAGACAAATGCCTGTACCTTGGCAGAGAATTGAAAAAAGCTCTGAAATATGAGGGTCAAAGTAATACCAATTGTATTTAGTGCACTCGGAACGGTCCCAAAAAGCTGGAAAAAGATGAGAGGAACTGGGAATCAGAGGAAGAATTGAGACCATCCAGACTACTACATTGCTACAATCGCCTAGAATACACAGAAGAGTTCTGGAAACCAGAGAAGACTTGTTGTCACTCAGCTTCCAGTGAACACCAGCTATGACAGGTGTGAAAAACTTGTAATTATAATAAAGAGCAAAGAAAGTCTAATTACAGCAGACAGAAACAGCAATTGCAACATATGGGCAAGCAGAAATATAACAAAAACTAGAAAACAGAAATGGGCAGAAAAACAACTATATGGATACCTGAAGCACCAAACTGGAGAGATAGCATATCAGAAAAACTGAACATGGTAAAAAGGGCGAAATCTCCAAAGAAAAACTAAATCTCTTATAATTGCCGTGTTGTATACCCTTTCTTTACTTCTATTATTCTTCTGCTCATCTTTGGTATCTTACGTTCTTCTTCCAGTGTCTGAACCTAGTCTTAGGGACTTTGTGTCTGGTCTTCTATTTCTCTGTTCTTGCTGGTTAGTCGTCCCTGATTCATTTCTTCTTCTAAGTCAGTCTTGTTGCCAAGACATTCATCAACCACAAACCATATTATTTATTCAAACCTTTATTTACTTAACTAAACATATTTCTCTAACTAACACAACGTGCGTGTGCAGTGAGCTCCAGCTAAGGCCTTATCTTATCTGCCTGACGTCCAAGCTGAAACTGAGAGCCAACCAGGTCCCACGTGACTTCACGTATTTCGCGGGCTTTCTGTAATATTCCATGGAAAGTCCCACCCGTGATATGAAAAGGGACCATCCCTTCAGAAATACAGGGGGTTGACAATAATCTATGCATAGATTATGTAACAGCCACCACAAGACAATAACACAAGAATAAATTATATGAAAACGAAAGAGACGCAAATGTGTATCTCCTCAATAAAAAGCATTGTGTTTTTAACGACAGACAGTCTATTTTTTGTGAGAGTGGGGTAACATTATTTGACTTGAAAGATGGAGGCACGTGGTGTAATGGTTAGAGTCGGAGGAAACGGACTCGTCGATCCGAGTTCAAATCTTGGACCAAGCTGTTTCCCATCCAAGGACATTAGCGCTATATTCTCCCCCAAGCTATGGGTACATAGTAGGGTAGACTGGGCTCTTTAACCTTGGATTGGTAATCATTCTAGGAGAAGGAAAACTCTGAATTCAAACCTGGTAAACTCCGCTTGAAAAATTGATCTTGTGGCGTATCCTGCTCTTGCGGAGGGGTTCGTGAATTTATATATTTGGGAGAAAAAACAACAAAAAAAACAAAATAAAACAAAATATTTATAAAATGTATAAAATGGCTAAACAGTAATTCTATCCAACAATACTTACTATGCTTACTGGACTGTAATAGGTAATTGAGAGGTACCTCCCCTAATTTATGATTACCTCCCATTTGGTGAACTCTCTAGGAAAAATAGATTTCATAAACTCTCAATAAGTGTACCAATTATTCTAAGTAGAATAAGTTGTAATGGCAAACGATAAGACCGATAGACTTTGGAAAGCTTTATTTTATTAAGAATAATTGATACACTTATTGTGAGTTTATACAGTCTAGCATTCCCTAGAGAGTTCTCCAAAGGGGAGGTAAACATAAAGTAGGGGAGTTAACTCTCAATTGCTTATTACATTAAGCATTACTTTTAGATCACCCTATGCTTATATGACATCTCTGTAATTCTCAACTCTCTTTACTCTTTAGACAAACATAATTTTCATGAACCGTAAAATTACTTTTCCTGAACCTTTTCACTCATATTCTTAAATAACACTATTAACCGCTTATATTTCTTCGTTGAATAAAATTATTGTTCTGTTACACATCAATCTTTATTCTCTTTCCTTTTTTGGTAATGCACTGTATTTGAAACATCTTTATTTCTGTCACAATGTGATGTCTAACTCGTAACTACCTCCCGGCGTTTGCTGCTACTCATCCTCAACACTGATATTCTAATTTAACTTAATGACATTTGACTACGGATCATTTTTCAATAATGACCCAGTAAAATTACACCGTTGACGTTGGTAAAAAATTACACCGGTGACGCTGACGTAGGCAAGCTAAACATATGATGACTGAGAAAAAGAAAGAAAAAAATGGACCCAGCTAAAAATGAAACTGAGACTGTATGTAAACATTAAAGAAGAACACAGCGGTCTGGATAATTACAGAATGAAAGCTGAAGATAGAACATGTGTAGTTGGTTGGTTTAGGTATGGGTTCGATACCTATCGAAACACTAAGTGTCGACATTTTTTTTAAAACAATCAATAAATCATTCTTCCATTTCCTATTTTTCACTCTTTTTCATTATTCTTCAACATATTGTCGGATGGACTTCCATTTTTCTAAACTATATATATATATATATATATATATATATATATATGTGTGTGTGTTGTGTGTGTGTGTGTGTGTGTATGTATATATATGGATGTTTGTTATTTTAGAAAGCATTGTTGAATAAAGTATATATTAATATTTGTATTTTTGCTTGAAGGCAATTACAATGCTTATATCGCATGAAAATTCGATAATTATAGAAGATAATAATAAGTGAATTTCGGAAAGAATTATTCGGTGTGTAGAACATCGTACAGACGGTTTCAACTTTATTATGCTGTATCCTGGCCGAAGCAGTATAGTTTCAAACTATCTTGCCGAAGTCCTGGTTTCCATTTCTGTCGGAAGGAAATCGTTAGTATACATCGCTGATGAGACTTGCGAAATTCACTTGTCATTATTATCTTCTATAATTATCGAATTTTATGCGATATGCGCATTGTAATTGCCTTCAAGCAAAAATATAAATATCAATATCAATATCATATCATATATATATATATATATATATATATATATATGTGTGTGTGTGTGTGTGTGTGTGTGTGTGTGTGTGTGTGTGTGTGTGAATTAATACATAAAATAAATTGTATTCATCAATAATGTCTCTATGAAAATATGAGTTAGATTTGCCTCAAAACAGCCCATGTTATTAGGGTATTTGCCTCTCATCCTACTTATAAGGGCATGACACACATTCACCGGACATGGCCCAGCCATCGGAGACGACTCCCTCAGTAGAGAACACAAGCTGGGAAGTTGAACTCTCTCTAGAACTGCTGTGTTAGTGATCCTGTCCCTCCAGGTGATGCCCAGTATATGTCTAAGGCAGCGAACGTAGAAGGTATTTAACCATCGCTCTTGATGGGAGTACAGGGTCCGTGTTTCACTTCCATACATGAGGGTGCTGATAACACATGCCCTAAACACTTGTACTTTTGTACGTATAGTGAGCCCGATGTTGTCCCACACTCTCACTGTGAGCTTCCCAAAAGTTGAGGCATCTTTTCCGATCCGGCAACTGAGTTTTTTCTTTTTTTATTCTAAAAATTTTCCATTCATTAAAAATTAGTTTCCAATAATTTCGGAATGAATTATGTCACGTAGTTTAAATTAAGACTCCGAAGTTAGTCAGCAATTTTAAGCATGTCTTTTCTTCCTCAGATTTGAAAATCAACAAAAACAGCCACATAACTAAAACAGAGGCTCGCCAAACTAAAAAAAAAGCCCTGATGAAGGTCTATCGAAACAGACTGAAACACTACAGCGTAGGCTTAATAAACATCCTTCGTTAATGAAATTTGGGTTTTTAAAAAATTTTTTACAACATTACACATTGTCGTATTTACTTCATATATATATATATATATATATATATATATATTATTATAATGGAGATTGTGGGTTTGTCTGTCTGTAACTGAAACTATATTACTATACAAGTCACAATTCCTTTAGTTATTTACATCATATTCTCCATGATTTTATTTTTATTTAAACCTCAATTATTAATAAAATTGTTTTACATTACTTACACTGTTGACCATATTTACATACTAATAACATGCAATTGTATTTATATATACAACAAAATAGAGGTTTACAGTATGAATTGGAAGGCTTATTTGCATATTGATCTTAAAAAATTGATTTCAATAAATATATGCTTAGTATTAATGATTTCTAATTGTTTGGTTTTATCTTATTGAATATGAGCAAAAATCTCTTCAATAAATCTTAAAAGAAATCCCTTAACAAGAAGAAATAACTGTAATATTATTCTTTACTTCCTATTTTAATTAAACAGTTTAATTAGGAAAATTTACCAATGAAAGATGGGAGTAACGGAAAATGATGGAAGAGTTAGTTTCAAAGTTGTTCTATTTTTCAATCATACCCCCTCTGTTCAAAATCTTTTTATCTACATTCTTATTCAGTTTCATTAGCCTTTCTAATCTAATATCATATTTTATTATAAAACTTAACTAAATACTTGCACCCGGAGGGTGCATATATTTGCTAGTATATATATATATATATATATATATATATATATATACACTGAAACACACACACAAATACATACACACACACACACACACACACACACACACACACACACATATATATATATATATATATATATATATAATATATTATATACACTGAAACACACACACACAAGCATATATATATATATATATATATATATATATATATATATTATATTGAACAGACACGCACGCACACACACACAGACACACACACATATATATATATATATATTACTGCATGGAAATTAACAATTGTGACCTAATCTGGACAAGCAACAGCAATTCTAAGTTCACATCCTGAGGCTTTTCTTATATCACATAGGACCAATACTAATAATTGTTGGTTGTCTGGTTGATTTTAATGGCATATCAAGCCGTCTAGGGTTATGTCATGCCTCGCGGTTAGGAAGTAATATATGATGTGTATCAAGTTTTAACAAAACTGGGTTTAATAAATAATTACTTGGTGTTATTGATCTCTGATATTATTGTTTTATTCTCCAACGTATTAAAATTAACCCTATGCATAATTTTATATAGAAACCAATTAAAATGTAATAATAATAAATGTCATATTTTTATATTTAATTTAGTTAGTCTTTCTAACTTAATATATTTCGTTACATTAAAACTTAAATACTTACACCTGGATGGCGTATATTCTTTTGAGTATATATATATATATATAATATATTATATATATATATATATATACAAAGTGTGTCAAAAAAGTATCAAGATATTTTGTACTTTTTGACACACCTTGTATTCTGAAAAAAATTAATGTTCCATTCATTGTTCATTTCTATCTCGGTAACAGCTTCAATCTCGATACCTTCATGACCACACATAATATATATATATATATATATATATATATATATATATATATATATATATATATATATATATATATATATATTACTGTATGAATCATGGGAATTTCTAATTGTGACCTAATCTGGATAAGCAACAGCAATTCTTAAATACTATAATATTTTTGAAAATTCATTAAGATATTATATGTTAAATATTTAATATTTATCAACGCGTGTCATTTTTTTTTTTGAATTGCGAACAAACTAAATCTGATTAATAGTAATTATTTATTACTAATACTAATTATAGTGATCTGTGTTGGTGGTAGGACAAAACAGTAGCAGTATTATTTGTATTTAGTAGCGATAGCAGTTAGAATGTTTGGTAAGATGAGCCCTGTGTTAATTTCTCCAGATGAGTTTCATCACGAATCTTGATAAGGATCGGGTCAATGGAGAAAGGCCTAATGCACTGAACCGGGATGTGACGAAGCCAGGGACGGGCGGCGCCGAAAGAGATTTGTGAATTGGATAGGAAGAGCGGGTTAGGCGGTAGCTGAAGAGACTGGGGGTTTGGGTTGGAAACGAGGGCTGAAGGGTTGTCGAGAAAAGAACAATCACAAGTGGGAAGAGAAAATA
>CM042161.1:57376867-57424367 GCA_023376005.1 Doryteuthis pealeii | reverse complement strand
CCCTCTCCCCCCAAAAAGAAACACCATAAAAAATAATAAAACCGAATATAATTATTTGCATGATGTAATATATTTTGATATTTACTTCTTTATAAATTCTATTGTTCTCTCTCTCTCTCTCTCTCTCTCTCTCTCTCTCTATATATATATATATATATATATATATATATATATATAGAGAGAGAGAGAGAGAGAGAGAGAGAGAGAGGAGATAGATAGATAGATAGATATATAGATAGAGCGAGAGAGAGAGAGAGAGAGAGAGAGAGAGAGAGAGAGTTGACTATATTCAGTGATAATGCGTGTATATCTAAGTTAGAACAAGGGGAGTCGGTGGAGTTTAGTAATTCTTAGTTTCTTGCGACGCGAATTAATGTCTTACAAGAATATATATATATATATATATATATNATATAATACTATATCTCATATACTATAATACTATATATATATTATATATATATATATATATAAGATGAACTTGAAAGACAGAAAGGAATATTTATTTTATGTTATTTTTTAATTGTTCTCAACTAGTTTCGACCTTGAGTTATCGTTAGGAGAAAAGGTTCAAATCCAGGATGGGCTGTTGCATTTCACCTAGCGCTAATACAATTGGAAAATGTATGAATCCAATTATTCTCCTTCCAACGTTGATAAAATAGTAGGACACACTATGCTCTTTAAACGTTGGCATGGCAACTGATCTATGATAAGGAAATCTTTGAATTAAAACTTGTTAAACTCCACTTTAAAAAGGACATGGTTAATTATTCAGGTGCAATAATTGACACTAGTCGTATGGATTGAGTTATGGTAGAAAACTATGGTCCAAAAGTTAACGCCCTGTCGGTGGGCGTTAGAATGCACCGAATGCACCTCTGCATGGGGCCACCTGTGTTGCCGTGGGTGGCGACCCGTGATGCTTAAGGATAAAGCCAGGTGGATGAGCATTTCATGACTTGCAATACTCCACTTTGGCCCTATTTGCGGCTAGACGGGCGGTCGGAGAGGCCCCTCCAATCAATCCGGCTGGTCACGTCAAGCCCTAGCACCTATTGATTTTCCCAACCCTATTGCCCTTATGGCAAGCCCAACCCTTTTTCATCATCATGGGTGATAGAAGGCGGTGACTGAGGGTCTCCATGTCCTAGGAATGACGTTAAACTCTATCTTGATGGTGAGGTTCCAGTTTTGAGGTTTGGGGAATGTGGAGCACCCTTCATCACCATTGCTCCCTGGTCCACTCTACCCGGAGGGTAGTACCTGTTAGGGTCCCATCTATGGTTAAATATAAAAACATGAATTTATAAACAAAATTGTATTATCATTAAGAATTGATTTATTTCAAACTTTTCGGGCATAAATGACCCATGAGGTTGATATGCCGTAAACACAAAACAAAACAAAACAAAAGTTTAAGCTTGAAATAAGCATTTAATATTCAAAGAAACGTGAAACGTATCGTTAGTTTATACAGAAACTGTTGTTTTTGTTATTTTTCTTTCTGTCTTTTTTTTTCTTCTCAAATTTGTTTCACTTTCAACATCTAAATCGTTCGACACCGATGTGGGTTTTTCTTTCGGAACAGGATTTATAAATCTTGATAATCGTGACATTGTGCCACTCAGTTACATTTGTCTAAAACACTTGAATGGCTTCTTGATAATAAAAAAATACTTAACTTTCAATGAGTTTTTTAACTCGTGCAACAGACAGACACAGACAGAAAGGCAAAAGTTAAGGATACTACTCGACCTGATATACAATTCCGGAAATAGCTCATAATATGAAGTTTTCTTGGAACTACTTATGAATATCTTCTCTCTCCTTAATCTCTGTCAAGTGTCTGTCTGGTGCGACTGTCTATGTGTCTTACTATAATCTTAAATGTTATATATTTTTAAATTCACTAAAACATTTTTAGTTCAAATCTTATGCACAATAGAAAATAATCATTAAATAAACTAGCCAAATATATGCATTTTGTTGTCTATATAAATATAATTGCATTTGTTAGAATTTAGATATGGTTAACAATATTAATTGAGGTTTAAATAAAAATTAAATCATTATAAATCATATAAAAACTAGGAATTTACTTGAGTAGTAATATAGTTCGGTTACAGACGGAAAAGCACACAATCTCCATTATAATAAGATAACAATTATTAAATACATGCGCACTGCGGGCGCAAGTATCAATGAATAAAAATATTATATTAAACTCGAACAGGCTAATGAAAATCTAAATAAGAATGTAGATAAAAAAAATGTGAAACAGAGGGGGGTATATAATCGAAAAATAAACAACTGAAACTTACTCTTCTTTCATACCTGTCCTTCATTGCTAAACTTTCCTAATTATCTAAGAATTGCGAAGAATAAAATTAGTTATTTATTCTTGTTAATCGATTCTATTAACATTCACCCACGAGTTATTTGCTCATATTCATTAAGATAAAACAAACAATTAGAATCAATAATACTAAGCCAGATTTATTCAAATCAAATTGTTTAATATCAATAGGCAATATTAGCTTTCCCGTTCACACAGGAAACCTCAATTTGTTTTCTTTAGTCGGATCAATCAATCAGCGAAGGAGTCTATCCCCTTTTCACTACGCTAGACAAACGAGATTGTTTTTACGTCTGAGGTGAGCCAATAAATTCAATTGCATGTTAATAGTATGTAGGTCAAGACAACATTATTAATAATGTAAAACAATTTTATTAATAATTGAGTTTAAATAAAATAAATCATGGCAGAATGTGAAATTTTAATAACTTATTAAATTTTACTTCTTCATAGATAGAAATAGATGGATTCTATCTTTATAATGGAAGAATTATAAATATTGACTGTGATAAAAATAGATGACAATCTATTTAGATAATAAATTAAATCTTAATAGAAACATATGTATAATCAATATTTAGAAGAATGTTAAAATAAAAAATATTCTCTTTCTTTTAACCATTCTTATACTGAGGTATACCTTCTAGACTCTTGGCCAACCCCACAGTTAAAAGCCCAATCTACTCTACTTTTAACTGTGAGAAGATTGATATCCTCCAAATTAATTTCCACCCTCTGTACATAGATTACACAGCCTGTCAATTTCTTAATGGATTTCACAGTTTATTCGACCCTCTCCCCTTCTCCATAACTGGTGGTTAACCATGTTAAAAGAGCCCATTGCCCAATTACCAAGACCAAAGCAGTAGTTGGATGCTCACATTCCCAAGAGTCATCGCTATGGTGATAATACCACCAGCTCCACACGTTAACTCGTCTCTCTTGTCATCCTCACAGGTAACCTTAACACATCTCAACCAAGTCTTCTTCTTAAATCTTGGAGTGTTAGTATACCACCCTCCCCATACAGAATGGAGTTCAACAGTTGAATCAGTTTTTTTTTTAATACTTGCCTAACCATTTAAACCCATCTTGTAAAAAAATATTGTTTGTCCAACCATCTGATGTTACTCTCTTCTCCTACTTTTGTCCCATTTAAAGCCGTCCCTTACTATACCATGCTTTCTGCTAAAATTTAATTCAACAATTCCTATTAATCCACCAGGCCTCATCGATTGAAGTCCTATACTTACACACACTACGCTGCCTTATATTATATATTATATTATTATTAAAAGAAATTTATAAATTGTTTTTGTCCTTTTAACCTATTCAGCAAATGATTTCTCTCGTAGATGCTAACATAAGTTAAAAGCCCAATTCTTACTTTACCATCCCCATACAGGTGAGAATATCTAATCAACCTTCCAGATATTTATTTCCCAAACGTCTGTATCGATTAAAGGATTTGCATTCGACGTTTCATTTATAAACGTCAATAAGGTCTACGTAAACAAACATCTCCAATGTTCTTACGGTGCTATAACCCAGTAGATTCCAATAGTTGAAAATCCAATTCACACATTTATAAATCATCTATACCATAAACTAACATATAACTCCAGTCAGTACCAGGGAGCAATGCGTGATAAGGGCTCACATCCCAAACCTCCAAAACTACAATAGAGTTTAACATCATTCCCAGACATGTAGACCGCACCACCCCTCTAACCATTATAAATCCATAAGCATAGTCATATAGGTGCTGTTCTGTGAGAATTCCAATTACCATCAATTGCAACAACCACGTAACTTAACCATGATTCCTTGTTGCACAGCTACTAAATGACTTTATAAAAATCATACACCACAAGAGCCATCATAATCAATAAAATCACCCATGATTATCTCACATATATATTCTCATACTAGCAGTTAATAAGATTACAAACTAACAAAATTACTATGTTCTCCAATCTGTGCATACCTCCGCTCTTATATTCAGAATTCATTCTCCCCATCAAAAGACCACCTAATACCCCCAACCTTATGACAAAATATACAGAACTGATAAGTATGCTCCCTGTTCCCTGACACACAAAATTCAAAAGGACACAGTAAATATTCCATGCCATCCCGTTTTTATTTTTCTTCCCCTCACATTCAACTAAAACATTCATTTTATTAGATGATATTAACCGTACAGAAAAGTGACAGCTTTATTTACCCATAAATTTCCCTGGCTCATCAACAGTTAATATGCCCAATGGGGTAAAAAATCATTCTACTAGGGATCATTCCAAAAAATATAATCATTTTAATATACTTGACAGCAATGAAAGGATATTTTACAACAATATAAATTTGTTTCCCACTATTTCAGATATTTTTATTTTCAAATCAAGCCATCTAACTCCTACCACAAAAACGATCAGCCCCTCCCTCTATCCGTGTCCAGTATTAGGTATAAGAAAATTTTTATTTATATTTCTCTTTTCTGATGATTTTCTGTTATAATCATCGGTATAAATTATACATATTTTATATATTAAAGTGTGTGTGTTTCTATTAATAACCATTGAATATAGGTCTACTCTTATAAATCTACTCATAATAAATAACCAGTTTAAATAATACTAAGCCCTAAAACAATAACCCAACCATATCCACAATTAAGCACACCCACCAAAACACCACATTTATTCACTCACACACACACACACACACACACAATTCATCCTGCACACACCAATTTATTCAATCACCACACACACACACACAGATAAATCACACACCAATTATTCACATCACACCCACACACATATTTAAGCCACACCAATTTATCACATCACACCACACACCAATCACACTATTCTATGCACAACCAATCACATACACAACAACACCACAAATATTCATACACACACCAATTATTCACTCCACCACACACGCACAACACAACTTATCTAAATAGATTGGTACAGATTCACAAACACAAACACACACCACACATCTGAATAATTTAACACATATATAATTATACACTAATTTTACAAACACACACACGATTATATAAATTTAAAAAATAGATTATCCCACATATTTTACCACCGCACACAATAATATAATTAAAACATATAGATTTAACACTTTTACACACCACAATTATAAGCCCACATACACACTAAGATACATACAATCCATATTAGTATAAAATAACTGTTTTAACATAATTATATACATCATACATAGATTCATACACACACATTAGATTTACACACACATAATTACACCACACACACACAATCTATATAAGATAACAGCATACATATAGATTTCACATTCAGTACATTATAAGAATCTTAAATATATTCATATATTACAACACATAATATACATATACAGAACCCATATCACACACACATATCCAATTCTACAAACTACACAGCACATACACTTGTTTCAATAAAAAATCTACATGCATTCTTCAATTCAATCAAGTAATAATTACGTGGCATAAAATTAATGTCGCAGCATATTATATACTATACATATATAAATACACACACACAGCACTATATATTATATATTATTATATATATATATAGCTGTTTACATTTTATATTATATACATTTATATTCTTTAATATATTAATATATGGTTACATTATATTATATCTTAATATACGTTATCATGAACCAGCCTGATGATATATATATATATATATATATATATTATGTGTGCCTTGTGTGTGCGTGGTGGTGGTTGTCCGTGTGTATGTGTAATATATAAATGTTACCACAACAACTATACACATGCATACATACATTATATAATAATATATACCTTATATTTAGAAAAAAGAAGTCCTCCAAACAAATTATATGTTTTCAGAAAAAATATTCTTTTATCTTACATATGCACACCACAAATCCACTCGTGTTTCATATCTTCTGTTATTCTCAGGCTTTGTCAATAATATAAAATAATTCACAATGTATATTATATATCGCCCAATTATATATATATATAACATACATGTCACTTCTTAACTTCTCTCCTGTTTGGGGAACGTGAGTATAAAAAAACAAAAAAAAAAAAAAAAAAAAAATAGAATCCTTCTAGTCTTTTAAACAGGTTTTTGTTCTGGTGGGTGGTAATAAAATTATAACTAGCTTAACTCTTTATTAGTTTTTCTTGATATTCATCAGATTCACTTGATATGTCAGGGTGTGTGTGTAATTTTTTTTTCTAGAGAATTCTGTTCTAATAATTTCCTACTCTTTGTTGTATTTTGGTTAATGTATAGTGTCTTATGGTACTTTTGTTGCGTGGTCGCGTAGGCTATACATTTTATTTGTGATGCATATGCTTGATATATATATACATACTAAGGAGTTGAATTTAAATAAGAATAGTTACTTATAATAAGTGGTGTGTGTTCTCCATTACTTAGTTTCTTTACACCAATATACCCATGTATGATATTCTAATCTATATTCCTATACTATATCTATCATATATATCTGTGTTGCTACATTTATTATACACAAGACAAACACCACACACCCATATATATATATAATAACGTCATCCACAACATCTCTCCAGGTGCTAACACAACTATCTTCTGCGTCAACTCGCACTGCGTTTCAGCCTGATACTCTATCCCTCCCAAATTGACACTGGGTAAACAGCGACGCGTTTTAACTATAAGTACATGGTTTATGTTTTTACTCACTAGAGATAAATTCCATTGGAACAATCATGCTACATTTAGTAGTGAGATTAATTTAAATACCAATTAAAAAGTCAACCTAATTAGGGACACAATAATATATATTTTATATATTACACAAGCTTTCATATACCTATATTAAAGGATACTACAAAACATCACCCTCCGTGCAAGATAATATCCATAAATTTATATAAATTAGAAGTCTAAAAGAACAAATAATAATGCCAGATAAAATATTTGAACAGAGGAGGGTATAAATCGAAAAATATAACGCTTCTACTTTCTCTTCACACCCCCGTTCCTTTACTGCTAAACTTTTTAATTTAACTATTTAGTTAAATTAGGAAGAAAAAATATAATAACTACTTAAAAATAAAAAAAAGAGAGAGATAGACAAATTTCTAAAACTCTCCCCGAGGCTCACAGATGCGAATGATGAATTCTTTTTACATTTAAAAGCTTTGTAACAGATTTTTTTTTTAAATTAAGTCTGTGATATGAATTCCAAATGAAATCCTTGATGTTGCAAGAAAAAATATTATGTTGTAGTTCACTTCCTTGCACAATATAAGAGACCCTTCGGTCAGCAATTTAAATTTAAGAATGTTATAAGTGAAATAATGAAATTAATCTATTTTTTATAATCTTTCTAAGAGTGGACATATAACATATATATTACATGTGAAGCACATATATACACACCAAACGGTAACATTGACAACAGATTACTGAGTACATATACACATATATACAAACATAATAGAAACAGTATACGAATGACATATAGCAGCAGAATACACATACATATATTATAATACAAACATATACAGTATAGCAGTCCATGACACATACGTACAAACATATTAAGATCAAGAAGAAACATTCATATATATGCTAATATAAACGGGCACGTACATGATGACTGTATTATTATCAAGAAAAATCAACTCTAATATAATATATATAGTATATAGTATATATATATATATAATATATATATATGATATATATATATATATGATAGTGAATGATAAAAATCGAAAAGGTAATCTTTTCGAAATCTCAGTAAAGTCGACGGTCAGTTTGAAAGCCAAGACAAACACTTTTGAAATGACTGAATAATGACGCTACGATTTATGGAATGAAGATTACCTGACAGAAGTTATTTTGAAAAGCTTTTACATCTTGCTAAGTAGTACGCCATAATTCTCTGATGAAAGGCACAAGCTGTCCCTACATGCAGCAGGTCTTTGATTCTGCTTAGGGGGTTTGCCACCGTATGCAACCTGAAGTTCTGCCGAACCAGTATATCCAGGTGGCACACTATTAAAGCATTTCAGCTGGATCTGATATTAAAATCGGCAGAATGGAACCCGCAACCCCCCTCCTTTTTTGGCCAAAAATCCCCAAAAAAAATATTTGTTAGTCGCTTTTTATTTCATTATATACAACCCTTTGGAATAGATATATGCCTTTGATTAGAGTATGATAGACTGAGAAATTTGCACTCGCGTCTGCAAAGGAAATATGGATGCCAACCCCACTTAGACGCTCTCTAGAAAACTGAAATGTTTTAATACAATAATCTAGATAAGTAGGAGTTAATATGACGTTATCGTCCTAGCTGAAAACTCGCGCCTACAGGTGGGATTTTAAGCCGGGTCTTGCGGGCGCTCTAAACTACGTGTCAAATATCTGCGAATAATAGATATATATTTTACGTACAGCTTATTCAATCATCCAGACCATCCGATTTAGTTTTCCTTTCTTTTTTTCATGACGGGGTCAGGTTTTTTAGACCGCACTGGAGTAAGAGGTATAGATTTCGAACTTCTATTTTTTTCCTCAGTTTCAGGTAATTTGCAGTGGTATAGAGTAAATGATAAATCTATTTTCGTGGTGTATGATTGAAATTGATTTGCAAGTTGAAAAATATTGCGTTATTCGCATGATTGCATGCACGGCACAGACACTTTGTTTTGAAGAGTCGATTCAGTTGTCCTACAGCGCATTGTTCTGCGAAAGGAGTCGTTGACCGCCTGAAAGGGAGGGTTGAAAATTGTTCTTGATAAGAATTATTTGCAGGGCAGAGCAGTATATAGATGGTTTCGAAAGTGATTGTATGTCATAGTATAAGTGCTGTTTCGCAAAGTTGATCTATATATTTAAACCCCAAGATAGCGACCGCTACCGAGACTACGTCAGCACTATCTGTGTGCAGAATGGACGCTTGGGGGTTTAGAAAGGTAAATGAAAGAGTGTACGTCTACATTTTGCTAGGTACGATCAGGAACTGAAGTCTCGCAAGGATGTCGCAAGTTGCTGTTCTAGCCCACTACAGGATTGCGTCAACGGTGGAGTCACAAGAACCATAAGGCTATTTCATAATAAAGGAGCAGCCAAAAAAAATTTGGCCGAGATTTTCGCTTATCTATAATAACCATCTGTACCAAAATTGAGAGTCGATCTAGTTGTGCCACAGCCAATTGTTGCGAAAGTCGTTATCCAAGGAAGGGGTATCGGAAATTGTAACTCTGCCACGAACAAAACTAGGCACATTACAGAGAGGGTTGCGTAATATCTTTCTATACATATATAATAGGACAGTGTTGGTGTGTATGTTAATGTCCCGGTGAAAAGCTACGAAGATAACACAATTAACGAAATAAGTAAATAATAAGTTAAGAGTAAGTAAAGAAGTAAGTATAAGTCGTCGGGGGCAGCCTAATGTCCGGTATCAACCAACAGCGAGGGCGTGCTATTACCTTTTTCACTAGCGCAAGACCCAGGAGAATTATTTTAGCATCTGAGGCGGAGGCGGCCACACCTGACCATCAGCTCCTACTTTACCGGCACGGATCCCTGTGCCTACTGCGATACGCCTGAGTTGACAGGGCCGGTATCGAACTAGGAACTTATGGTTTGCTATGGCCGAAACGCTGCTAGACTACGGAAGCTAAGCTCCGTAAATAATACATAACGCCATTAAAGTATCACCCATGAGCTTGTTTTGGAAGCAAAATAATTAGAGATTTGATTGATATTCGTGGAGAATAATTTTGTTTAAATAAGTAGAATTGTGAATTATAAGGCATGGATTGTTTATATTTATTTAGATATTTTTAGATCAGTAGAAGGTTTGCTTTTCATAGTAGCCTGGATCAATGCAAGGTCTATTCCTTTACATAGGGAATTTAATGGGGCATCACACCGAGGATTCAACTCACGATTTAGTAATATGAGGATCTCCGGGACTTCTTTAAAAAATCTCCCTGCTACACAGGCGACGCGGGTAGCCGCTGCTAGTACATATAAAAGGATCCGGTTGGTATGTATGTATGGTTCCGGAGGAAACTACGAATAAGAATCGAATTACCGGATAAAGTTAATATATTATCCCATTCATTATCACAGAGCTTGCTTTTTGTGTCGAAATAATGAATATTGTGATTATATTTGTTGAAGATATTTAAAAATACAGGATTTGAATAGTACAGAGAAAGGGAAAGTCATTGGTGGTGGCTCAGAATTAAAACATAAACAAATCATTGATCGAAAGACCAAGAACAATCAATAGATCTTTGAGACTAAGTTTTTTTATACCCCCTGCTACCAAGCGGCATGCTATACGATGGGTGTAGCGGACACTAGATGCGGATAGCGAAGTGGCGAATCGCGTTCTTTAGATTTAGCATGGCATAGGACAGCGAAGTTAACGCCGAATTAGTTCTTTGTTGCTTACAAATAGTGTACAGAGGTGGTCATGTATGCATGTATGGAATCTAGGTGGAGCACTCGTTTATGAGGTCTGGAGTACGAATTGTAGTATCGCGATACGAATATTTTACATTGATTGACAATAAACGCAACAGAAGGCTATCTTCCGATCCTTCACTTTTTAATTTCAGCAATAAAATACAGACATGACGACTTCCCCAACGTGATTGTTCTGTGGACATTGTGAGTTCGTAATGGTTGTTTGTTGTTGGATTTTTTGTTATATAGTTATTTACTAAGGCTTAGCTTAGAGTATGGGCACTAAGGCAGAAAGTATGGGCACCCAGTGAGAATCGAACTAACTGGAACAATGGTTTGCAAATCTACCGTTGGCTAACCATACACCACGTGAGGTGCCAATTTTTTGGTGATATATGTTATTTACTAAGCTTAGCTAGATGTGGCACAAGGCCCAGAGAGTTTGGGGCACCAGTGAGAATGTCGAACTCACTAACAATGGTCTGCTAATCTAGCCTTGCTAACTCAGACTCGCCTCATTACACCAGCGTGAGGTGCCCAATTTTTGTGATATAAAGGTGTGTACTAAATTGGTCACTTCTAAATCATAGACTGCACCGGACTACATGTGAACCAGGGAAACAAACTCTTATCCAATCACTGGCGTGCTCAGCTGCCTTTGTTGGTATTTATATTAGGCTGATTCAATCATTAGCTCACTGCTACTACTCTCGATCTCTTGACGACGGACCGTAAGGATTACCCTTATCAAAGGGATTACTAATACCACAAGGACTTATTACTTACACGAATGAAGCTCGGACTTACTGTAGCTTATTTTAAGCTTTAGAGTTCTTTTACAACTGGCCACGGATGGGGTCAGAAGTACTTTAACAGGTTAACTGATTTATTAATCGGTAATTTTATTTCTAAAAAAATTGCTAACTTTTAATTCCTCTGAAAATGTTTGAATTATTTAAATGATCTACTACATGATGCTAGAAACCCTCAGGAATCCTAGTTATCGATACCGGCCGCTCGCCACTCAAGGGGCAGTATGAGTAGCAACAGGGGATATCTGTGCCGTAAAGTAAGGAGCTGGTGGTAAGGTGTGGCGCTCCACCTCAGATGCAAAAACAATCTCTATGGTCTAAAAGCGCTAGGTTGAAAAGAGAGATAATTACTCGCTGATTTGGCGTTGATACTGACTGGTAGGCCACCCGACGACTTTAATTCTATCTACTTTACATGAATGGTAATTTCTGTTTGATCGTATATTACCGGTTGCGTGCGCACACACGCAGTGGGTATTCTGATGATGAATACTTTACCCTTCTAGGGGAAATGGTTATCATTTTTTCTTAGTTTAGTAAAGTAATGTTTGTTTGTTTTCGTGCGGATTTTTACGCTGTTGGAAACAAGGACAATTGGATATTCAATTAAATAGCAATAAATGGATACCCACTGGGGGAGAGCTTTTTACAATGGAAGAGGACAGATAAGAGTTTCAAGTGTCAGAAGGGGGGGGAGGTTACTACTACTACTGAGCTCCTACAACTTTACGGTTTTTTGTTAATGGTTTCATTTACTACTAATTGTTGTTTTTTTTAACTACTCTTATTATATTAAAAGAAATAAAACTCATAGTCTTGCTCCGCCTGTCGACTGTGTCTGTAGAGATAACCGATGCATTTCTGTAGGGAGGGCACAAGAACACCATACCCCAAATGGGGTCACCAGTTGGCCGGTTTAGGGTGGCAACTTGGTGATGCATTAAGGGACTCGCGCGGAATTCGGGTGGAGAGATGAACAGTCACGCCATGACATGCAACACTCCACTTAGAACCCTTACTAGTTAGGCTCGATCGGCGGTCGGAGCAATGAACCTCCGTCGAGTCAATCGGCTGGTCACGTCCAAGCCTTAGAGACCTATATGATTTGCCTCTGACCCGATTGCTCAAGTAGGCAAGCCCAACGCTGTTTGGTAATCAATATGGGTAGCTAGAAGTCGGTGGCTGAGGCTCTTGCAGTATCACTGGGATACGTTAAACTATGCTGAATGGTGGAGATTACAATTCTGGAGGTCTGGAGATGTGGCGCTACCCCTTCGTCACCGATTACTCCAGGTCAACTCTCGACCTTAATTAGTTGGTCACCATGCTAGTGGGTATAGAGATAATCACAAAATGTAGTTCTTAAAAGATGTGTGTAAAATGTTGAGTTAAAAATGAGTAGCCGGAGCAACGCTTCAACAGTTGAGAAGCATGCGAAGGATTATGGAACAAACAACAATAAGCGTCGCGCGTGTCGGTCATAAAACTGATCTCCGCGATGGGTTGAGATATGGCCGTACAACCACCGATAAGGACAGACAAAGGCATTCTCGTAAGCAATAAAAGTTTTCACAGTCACGATTTTTTAACGCAGACCAAAGAGCAAGAAATCTGCATTGTAATAAGGGATAATAAGCATTGTTTCTAAGTTAAGGTTAAGACGAATAAACACTAGTGTAAATGTCAGGTTAACCATTATAGATTTACATTTTACAATATTCAAATAATCTTCATGAACTTTTGGAATTTCCAGAATGTGTATAATATCCAGATAGGATGTCCCCAGTAGAACTGTGGCATCTCTGTAATCATACGTTGGATTTTCAAAAATTCCAATAAATAATAATATACAATTTGGTGGAGAAAAATTTAGCTATTCCTCATTTGTACAGTCTGTAATAGTTTCAGCTAAAGTTTAGACAAAGTAAATTCTATCCCACTTTGGACACAGTGAATTCTTGAGTTAGAAGTCAGTATATATATATTAGTATATGTATATAATTTGACTTATAGAGAGAGAGAGAGAGAGAGAGTGGAGATGAGAGAGAGAGAGAGAGAGAGAGTAATGATTACAAATTAAATAATGGAGTGAGAAAAATTAGAGTCGTGAAGAGTGAAATATTTTCGACATTTAAAAGTTTCGAAATTATATTCACATATATAGAATGTCTATCAGGACAGTCAAAATATCGCATCAGTAAATGTGTTGGGCTATCATGTATTCATGCACGGGTGATACAGAGAAATAGTATATATAATTAATATATATAATATATTATATATATAGTTCTGCTGATGAAGGCAGTTCAGATCTTAGCCCTGAAGAGCATTAAAGAGAAACTAATGTAGGTGTCGTCTCAACTCATTATATTTATCTTTATTATTTGCTCTACTTAGGTATGTGAGCACGTTTTTACTTATTAGCTATTCTCCTAGCGGTTATATGTAATATAGAATATCGTATAGTATATAGTGTATAATAATAATATATTTAACTGTAGATATATATATATAATAGGATATCTTAATATATACATATAATATAGGCCATATAGATAGTATGCTTCAGTTTTGTCTTCTTTTGGCCACAATACTGGTAAAGCAATGACGATTATTTTTTGTTGGTACGACTAATCTCGGTCTTTTCCTTTTTTACCAAAAGATATTTTTCTCCGCCGGTTGATGTGTTGGTAGTATAAGTTTTTAACGCGCAGAGTCGAAAAGCTTTTGCCTGGATTTTCTCTCACCGCAAGGATTGTACAACACCGTCTTGGTATACATGTAAATTTTAGTAATATATATATATTATAGTATAGTGATATATATATATAATGGAAGTGGTGTGTGTGTGTGTGTATGATACGTGTGTGTGTATGTGTTGTATGGTATATATGCAACAGCCGACACGAGCCAGTGTGACACAGAGGTCAATTTCTTAAGCGAGTTTAACAGTTTAATTCAGAGTTTTTCTTCTCTAGAATCGGTTAGGTCATCACAAGGACTAAAGAGTCAGTTTGCCTCTACTATGCTACCCAACCGTTGGAGGGAGAATATATGGATCCATCTTTCCCAAGAATAGTTACACTCGTAATGTAAAATGCAAGACAGCATTGTCCATGACGGAATTTGAGCTCGGGTCGACCGAGTCTCATATGTCGCAAACGGACTCTAGTGTACGCATCACACCACGTGACCTCACAGAAGTGAAAGTTAACAGACAGCTCTCTCCGTATAGAATGTTGAGTCACAATTCTCTCGTATTGGTCTGTATAAAGTGCAACCAGGTTCATGTCTTTCTGATAATTGATATTTCCTTTCTCGGGTACTATAAAATAAATCTTAAACTCTCTGTGTGGCCACCGGGTTGTGGATTGTGGGATCGCGCATAACTGCAGCTTGCTCGGGTCACGCCTAAATCTCGCACTGTGTGTAACGTTAATTCCGCCTTTCTCGACTCTCATTTATCTACTCATGCCGGCTGCTGTAAGAGATACACATGCGATAGATGGGTTGTGGGCAGGCAACGAGGGTTAATGGGCGCACATGATGGCGCCTATTTAACAAGTAGTTATAAACTTACTTTATTCGCATACATACGATAGATTCATTTTATACTTGATTTCATTTATACCTAATTTCATTCTATACATAAATTATCACGGCCAGCGGTGGCAAAATCCAATTTCCGGTTTCGTACAGTGTATTTTGCTACGTTTGATGTGGGAATGATAGCGCATCGCTATGATGCCTTCTATGATAGATCCTGGCGGTTCTGTATAGTGATGAACGTTAAATGGTCCATTGTTCTGTGGCAGTTCTTAATTGTTTTGTAAGGTCCATGGGTGATGGGATGCCACTCGCAGTGGGAAGCATTTAGAGAGCGATTAGTTAGATTGAGAATTGGCTGCAGCCTCGTAGTAACGACCAAAAAAAGGTAGGAGAAAATACAAATACATACGGAGGGTGATTCAATAAAGTAATGACCATTTGATTTCGTTCCTTTCTCTTGTCTATTTGGAGAGTCCGTCGCAGCGCATAAATAACCCACCAGGTTTTACATTTGCCATAAAATCAACCTAATTAACCAACCTGAATATATATTTATCAAACCTTAACTGCCGAGCAGGCATGTGGACACAAAGTCAATTTCTTAAGAGGAGTTAAACAGGTTTTAAATTCAGGATTTTTCCTGCTCCTAATAGGATTAATCTAGTCCATGCTTAAAGAGGCCATTCTTCGCTAACCATTCTTAACCCAAGTAAAGAGGGAGACGTGGTTGGATAGCAAAGAACCTTTGTCGAAAGGCTTGTGAACATCCGGGTCGACGAGTCATTACCTACTACTGAGTCTAAACCAGATTACACCGGACGCAAGGGAGCGAGCGCTTTCCCATCTCAGTATGATCATTATATAATTTATTTTCATTTGCTTTTTATTTTTGGGGGGGGTCGTCCTGCAGACGTAGCTGATCGACGTCACTACCGTGTGGCTTCACTTTGTGGAGCGCCGATGGTGGGTTATTAATCCAATTCGAGAACGCTACGAGATGCGGGTCCATATAAGCACATTGGCGATAGGTGGGAAGAGATGTCCATCTACATTTGGGATTTCGATATACTATCAGCGAAGGAAAACGTTAGACGACCATACAAGAGAGTTGCCTTTATCGCGCGGCTCCTGCATGTCTTGATTGTTATCATAATCTGTTGAGGACTGCTTACCTCCTGCGTGGCAGGCGTCTCGCCAACCAGCTGGCTGAAAATAATCTATTATAATGGAGATTTGTGTGTCTGTATGTCTGTACCAAACTATGTCACAATATCCTTAGTTTTTATGGTATCTTCTCAATGGTTTTATTAATAATCGTTGTTTTGAATCTTAATTAGCATCTTATTTATTAACGATGTCTCTATTAAGGTCTATCTGGGATATATTTGCCTTAAAACCGACCATATCATTAATGTGGCTTAAAATCCTACAATGTGTGTTAGATCTTAGTAAGTAATAATGTTTACATTATTTTATAAGTTTTATAGTTTTATAAAAAAGAAATTCACATGAATAAAGAAAAGGGCATTACTTTTTGAAACCCTCGTATTAGACATTGCATTTAATACTTTCCCCAATCAAAGGATTTGTAAAGGAACGGAAAGTAGAAGCTTAAAATTAAATACAATACTAGTGTTCTTCCCCAAAGGTTCATTTCAGAATAATTTGTTTGGGCATTTGTAGCAATACTCATAGAATCTACAGCTAAAGATATTCCTAGGGCAGAAAACTTGCCAGGCATTCAGTCCGGACTGAGCTGTTAAAATTCATCAAATTTTAAGATAGCCAATTTTGTAATTTATGTAGAATTTGAAGAGAGAAGATCATGTTTCAGATCATACTCAGGACACCCGCATTTTTAAGAGGAGAGATTCTTGCTCGTCTGGCAACGAATACAGTCAGCCTTTGTATGTTCCAAACGGACCAGCGCGTGCCGACAGAGCGAATATATATATATATATATTAATAATACTAATATATATATAATAGTATATTATATATTGGATTTTTCCGACGAAAGTCGTATTATGACTCGTTCGTTTTCTTTATTTTCTTTTCATGATGATCATTTCGTTTGTACATTTACATTCATATATGTGTTGTTGTATGTGTATGTGTGTGTGTGTGGTGTCTGGTGTGTCTGTGTGTGTTGTGTGTGTGTCTGTGTGTCTGTGTGTGTGTGTTGCTGTGTGTGGTGTGGTGAGATAGAGAGAAGAGAGAGTGTGTGTGTGTGTGTGTGTGTGTGTGAGTAAATATATGTAAATATCCGACAGTACGTAGAAATAGAAGGTCAAAGTATTCTCAAAAAAATTAATTATTCTAGATGGTGAAATGGACGTTAAACGGGTTTCGACTTTTTTTATCAAAACTTCATCAGAGATATTAAGGATGGAAAAAGTGTTGGTGGGAACAGTATTTTTTTTTCAAAACGGTATATTTTTCCAATATAATATACATATATATATATGTATTATATATATATACTATATATATATACTATTTATATATATATAATATATAATATATATATATGATAGATATAATGAAAAACAAAAGATGTTTACCAACTGAAATAGGCTCATCAGGAAGAAGTGTGCAAACCGTTTTCGGGGCCAAAATCTCTCGACGGTTTGAAAAGCAACACCCGGCCCATCCTCACTAATATGAGGACGTGATATTGCATTATAATGTATCGACCGCACATGGTCGGTTCATCAACAAAAATAAGACACGGGAAAAAGACCGTTAGTAAAACAGAACGCTGCTAGTCAAAGGTGGAATTAATAAAAAAAAATTGTGCTGTCTGTATTAAAGTAATATGGAATTTTATTTAAACAATAATGACTTTTATTTAAAATAAAATGAATCTCATTTTCAAATTTTGGAAAATAATCAGAAGCATTATAGTTATAATAAAGACTCAAAAAGTCTGATGTAGTTATAAGAAAAAAGTGTAAATAATGTAAAAAAGTGTATATAGATATCAAAATTATGAGTAATACAATCCACTGTAGAAATAAGTAGCCCACTTTTATAAGGTAACTCGCGTGGTGTAAATGGATATCATGCAAAGGGTGAAACTTTCAGTCCAAAATCATAATATTACAATTGAATTTTAAATTCGTGCTCTGCTTTGTAGCCATTGAGCCCTTTTCATGCCCAATATCTCTTTTCTTATTTTCTCTTCATTCTCTATTTCGTTATATATATATATATTATAATATAATATAATATATATATATATATATACTTATATATCTATATATACCACTATATATATATATATAAATAATATGATACAGACGATTTAAATCGATGTTTAAAAAACTACATACTTAAGTTTCTCGCAGTAACGCAAATCTTTAAGGGTATGTTTCTTCCTAACCATCGTTTATGTATTTTTATAGCTGTTTTGGCCATTTCATACAGTGTGGTGTGCTCCCGACCGCCTCACTCCCTATAATAACACCAGAACTTACCAGGCAGCTTCTTTGTTTCTATTTTTTGTACATTATCAGTTTCCAGCGAATATATATATATATATATAGTATTATATATATATATATATATATAAAGGGTGGCTTACCGGTGAATATGGGCATGAATCGTTGGAGGTGCACAGGATCCAGGGCTTTAAGTCAGTGATAAAACAATACAAAGTGCTCAATACAAAGTAGAGCATTTATTGAGAAATGGATACAACTAGAACCTACTTGAGTTTAATTAGTGGATTTAACCCTGATGATTCTAGGGACGAAACTCGAGTAGGTTTCTATTGTATCCATTTCTTCATATATATATATATATATATATATATATATAATATAATGGTTAACTATCTATTTATGTGTTTTCTTCTTCTCTGTATTCTAATTCTAGGTATATATTTCTCCATTTGTCCCAATAACTTTCTGGCAGAGTTGTACCTGAAGATCCTTTCGCGGTAAACCCAATTAGATAAGCTTCTCTTATTTACTTGGTTATTGAAACGGGCTGCTACGTATATTTAACACTTTTCCAAATATTAATTGTATTTTGACGCACTTTGTTTATTTCATTTTTTCCAAAACGAGTCAGTATAAATGACTTGTTCGTTTCTTTCTTTTATTTTCCTGATGAGTTAGTTTCTTTATATATATATTCTATATATATATATTATATATATTATATATATAATACATGTTGTGTGTGTGTGTGTGTGTATGCGTGTGCATGTGGTGTGTATGAGTGCACGCGCAACGCGTGTGTAAAAGTAGAAAAAATGATTACAAAAGAAAAAATATTTTACGCTAAATCAACCCACTTTTTTTTTCTTGTTTCTACATACCACGATTTATTTCCGTATTTTCGCATCCATAAATTTGGTATAAGCTCTCTAATTGTATTTAGAGTTAACTTTCACTACTAGCAATGATCGTTTCCCCCCCGGAAACTTGATGTCTCTGTGACGGTGACAAATATATAAACAATCCTATGTATCAATAGTTTACAAAACACCAGCCTTCCTACAACAGCTGTCAGTGGCCGGAGGGATAAGATATCAGGCTGGCAAACAGTCAGTCTGAGTTCGACCTAGCAAGGATAGTTATTGTGTCTAGCCCACTGAAACACGTGTCCGTGGATGACTATTAATATTATATACATATATACCCTGAAGATTCCGCGTGACAGCGAGAAACTTAAGTCGGTAGTTATTAAAGCCATTCGATTTTAATCGTCTATTTAATCTCTTTATATTGAAACACTTTTAAATCGGGTTGTAGTAAAAAAAATCCCGAAGTAAATAAGATTTTATACTTGTTTGCTTGGTGATTTAATGGTAACTCGATATATAATATATATATATATATATATATATATATATATATATTAATAATGGAAAGTTCTTCCGGTTTAGTGTTTGATGAAGGTTGGCAGATTTTTTAATAACCATTGAACTGTTGTAAGTACCCAGATAAAATGCGTTTATATTTTTGAGAAAACGTATATTTTGCATTTTTAGAAATACAGAGAGAGAGGGAGAGATAGATTGGTAGATAGAGAGTGAGGGGGTAAGTGAGAGAAGAAAACGCTAAAAAGTAAGTTTTTTTAAAGAATTTTAATGACTTTTTTATCCGATGCAATGTTATGAATATGTCTTGATCCCATAAAAGAGCAAAGTGCCGAAAAATATGAAATATAAAATTAAATAATAAAAAAAAAAAAATAGGAAGAAGGCAAAAATATTGGGACCTTTTCTTCGGCGAAGTCTTTCAGTTCTTATCTCCTAAGATTGATAGTCCCCAGTGAGGGAATTAAGATTTGAAACCAGATCCCGCAATTCTAAGTAGGTCATTTATCAACGAATATAAACAGTTTGAAGTCTAGAGCGCCCCCTAGGGCCATGAACCGGGAGCGTTATTAGGCGTAACTGATTCTACCTGAACCTGGGGTGAAAGTTTCTGAAAACAGGAACAGCTGCGCGGCACAGCCGACATCCGTGTACAGGAAACCCCTGCTTGTCGTTGGCGACTTTTTTAGACTACCTGTCAAGATGATGCTAGCTTACGTCGTTCTATGCTTAGGGTATGTCTCTTTGAATCTAACACTGGGAATAACGGAAAGAGTTAAGTGATCCCGAAAAATATGCTTCAAAGGGATAAGTGGAACATACGGAAATTGCCTGTGGTAAGTCGATGTTAATAAGGAGTATTGCTACCAAGCTTTCCATTGATACACACACACACACTCTCTCTCCTCTCTCTCTCTCTCTCTCTCTCTCTCTTCTCTCTCTCTCTGTATGTCTGTCTGTCTGTCTGTTCTCTCTCTCTCTCACACATGCCATCCGCGTCAACTCTGTCTAAGTCCATAAGACGACGACATCCAGTGAAGATGAATGTAACTTTTGGCTTATCGGCTAACACTGGTGCGTCCATGTGTAGTAGTTCATAGATAACGTCGCTCATAAGTCATTTATTATAATACATGTCAGATTATGCCAACAATGTAAAAAAATGATCATCGAAGTTAAGTAGTAATGAGCCTGAGTCACGTCTTAGATGGGTGACCAACGAATCCAAAGAAATGTTATTGGTTTAATGTTTCCCTTCCTTAATTCAGGTTTTATTTATTTTTCGTTTATGAGAGTGTCCCGTATAGTGGAAATGAGTTTCTCTGCTGATAAAGTTTGGGGTACTACAGGACCAAAGGCTAACAAAAAAGTTTAGTTTTGGGTGGGGCTAAAGCAATTTTTTCTCCTTACCCCATAACCCAATTGCTGGTCAAAATACGTTTAATTCCCGCTGAAAGCACTGGTTTCTGCAGGGATAAGCGGGGTGAACATGTTAATACTTAATTGGGTGACCACGTTAAGCAATATGCAGGTACTGTAAACAATCTGAAATATTTGTCCAGGCAGAATCACTTGATACGGATTAATGACCCAAAAAGGTTGATATATCGTAAGATCAAAAACAACTGGCTAGCCAAAATTAGACTAGAAAATTAAATAGTAAGTAACATGAGTTCATTCAATTTTGTTTAATTAATTTTTTGGTGAATGTGGAAAAAAATAAAAAATATTATTTACTCACAATTTCCTTTATTTATATATATATATATAATATATATATATATATATAGTATATATTAATATAAATGTGGAAAAATATGTTTTTGGGGGTTTTTTTTTAGGTTAACTTTCGCAACGAGAGTAGTCAGAGAATAAAAAACAGTAAAGGAAGGAACAAAATTGTATGTGTTTATTATTTGTATGTGCAATGACAAATTGTAATTATTTACTCACGTTTTATTATTGTTTTTTTTTTTGTTTTTTAACTTTGCTCTTTTTTTCTTTTAAAAAATTTTTTTTTTAATCAGCCTCTTTTTTTTTTCTTTTTTTTTTGTCGGTAATTTATATTTTTCTCTCGTTTCTTCTTTCTTTCTTTCTTTTTTCCTGGTGTACATTTCATATAATCGGTGTCAATTTTTGGGTTGCGCTGGTTTGTAGCGGGAGGCATTCTCTTCGATGTGGTGCAGCTTCCATGATGTGATATTTTGATAAAATAAAATCTGCGATGAATCTTTAAGTTTTTTTTCTTTTTTTGTTATTTTTTATCTTACATCGGTTTGATAATTTATGGTGGTGGTGTTCAAATCACGTCGAGAGGTCACCAAATTATAGGGAAATGAAATGATGTGATGAAGAGAAATAAAAAATACACAACTGTTTTCGAAGTATAGATGAAGATTTATTGATTAGACCGTTAAGTTCTGGACGCTAGAGTCCAGACGCTCAGAACTTTTTATATTTATTTATTTAATTTTGATTTTATTTTATTTAAGTTCCCACATGGCACAGCACCTACAATCAGCTGCGAACTTTAACCGCACAGATCTGTTCTACTCATATGGTGGGTTGGCAGAGCCGGTATCGAATCTGGAACGTGTGCTTCTGAGGTGGATGCTCGGCCCGACTAAGCTAAACTGGCCTTTAATATAGTCAAAACAAATACGAATATTCCAGAACTGATTTCTTCGGGCAAGAATGTAAACGACCCATGAATCAAAATAGTTACACAACCTGTTCAATTCTCATCATTAGACGGCTTAACTGAGATAATCTCTTATGAAAACATTAATTAATATAACAGGTGTGTTTCTTTTTTGTTTGTTTTTTTTGTTTTGTTTTTTTTGGAGAAGCAAAAAATGGTAAAAGAAGAAATAAAACATGGGATTCAAGTTGAGTGTATCATGAGTTAATAAGGACATCTACATTCGGAAAAAAATCCTAATCACGCCCTCAGTCGCTCTGGCAGAGATCTATTTAATTCCTAAAATATTCTAAAATTCTGAAATAGGGTTCGGGTTAGTGTTAGGGATTACGGTTAGGGTTAGAGTTATTATTATAACATGATTTGTATGGCTGGCCACATACTATACGATGATTTCGTAGGCCACATTCAAAAGGTAGGCCCCATACTATATGGTACCAAAATAACGTGTATTTTAATATATTTACCTGTCTTTCGTTAGTAGTTTTATAATTAAAAAAATATTCCTACTGAAGTACATGAAATAACTAAAAAAAGGGTGCAACATAGCTCAGTCGGTAGAGCGTTCGGCTAGAAACCACAGGTTCCTAGTTCGATACCGGTCCCGCCAACTCAGCGTATGGGTAGCACAGGATCTGTGCGGTAAAGTAAGGAGCTGATGGTAGGTGTGGGCGCTCCACCTCAGATGCTAAAAACAATCTCCTTGGTCTAGGCGCTATTGAAAAGGGATAGACTCCCTCGCTGACTGGCTGATACCGACTTTAAGGCCGCCCCCGTTGACTTTACTTACTTTTTCTTACATTCGGAAAAATGTCAGTGGGGCTTTGAATATGCTGACTATATACCCTGTATAGTGGTATGACCCACCACATACACACACACACACCACACACACACACACACACCAAAAAAGTGAATAACCTAGGTATGACATTAAACTGCATCTGATACTTAATGCCATAGTTCTGGTACTTTGGGGAATGTGGAGTTGCCCTTCTAAGAGATCCTGATATGTACGCATCCTGCGTCGCTGACGCACAAAAATCTAAGAAGGACGCAGTAAAATCGTATCCATGGCGCCCCAGTGTTTTTTTTTTTTCCTTCATCCTCATTTCAAGTTAACTGTAAATAGATTTCAATAGATTCTTGGGAAATGAATTGCACGGGATAGGTTACAAGGTAGGAGTTAGACGGCTTTAGTTATTTTCAGCCAGATCAGGAATAAAACCGCAATGTTATTAAGAAACTTTAGTTGGGACCTGTAACTTTTCTAGGGCTCATTTTAAGCAAATAATATGTGCGTCCCAGAACGCATTAAATAAAAAAAAGGCTATCTGCGCATCACTGCATTCATTGCCATTACTATCACGTTCATTCTGTTAGGGTCCCATCTACGGGTCGGAATTCAACTGTTTAAAAATTAATCATATTGATAGCACCGTGTGCAAAAAGAACCTTAAAAAATATCTAGAAAGAAACGAATCATAATAGTCGTACTTTGACAAACGAGTTTATTTCGTTCCGATTGTAAGTCAGTTCTTTGTACATTCAAAATCAAGTTTTCCTTGAAACATAATTGAAATGCCATTTATCTGTTCCAAATCCCGCTCACACACACAACACCACACACACATTCCACACAACACACACACACACACAATAACATGCTGTTACTTTTCTTAAATAATAAAAAATGTGTAAATAAAAGACATGGTGGAATAGAATGTAATAAATTATGTGTTAGAACCTTATTATAAATGGAGATTGTGTGTTGTCTGGCTGTAACCGGAAACTATATTACTACTAAAGTCACATTTCCTCAGTTATTAACTTCACATCTCCATGATATATTTTTATTTAAACTCAATTATTAATAAAATTGTTTTACATTAATTATACTGTTGTCTTGATCTACTTACTAATAACATGCAATTGAATTTTTGCTCCACCTCAGACGCAATAACAATCTCCTTAGTCTAGCGCAAGTGGAAAAGGGGATAGACTCCTTCGCTGATTGGTTGATACCGACTAAAAGAAAACAAATAGCGGTTTCCTGTGTGAACGGGAAAGCTAATTTGCCTATTGATATTAAATTGTTATTTTAATAATATGGGTTTGTATTATTGATTTTCTAATTGTTTGGTTTTATCCTAATGTCTATGAGCAAATATCTCGTGGATGAAATGTTAAAAGAATCCATTAACAAGAATAAATAACTGTAATTTTATTCTTTGCAATTCTTAGATAGATTGAAAAAGTTTGGCAATGAAGGACAGGAATGAACGAAGAGTAAGTTTCAGTTTTTCTATTTTCGATTATACCCCCTCTGTTTCAATTTTTTTATCTACATTCTTATTTTTGTTTTTTCATTAGTTTTTCTAGTTTAATATAAATATTTTATACATTGATACTTGCACCCGCAGTGTGCATATATTTGTTAGTAGTTTTTAATGATTATTTTCTCATTGTGTGCATTAGATTTGGAAACTTAATGTTTTTAGTAAAATTTAAAATATAATACATTTAAGATTTAAGATAAGACACATAGACAGTCGTACAGAACAGACAATTGACATAGATTAAGGAGAGGGAAAGTATATTTATAAGTAGTTCCAAGAAAAACTTCATATTATGAGCTATTTCCGGAATTGTAATATCAGGATCGGAGTAGCGTCCTTAACTTTGCTTTTCTGTCTGTGTCCTGTCTGTTGCACGAGTTTAAAAACTCATTGAAGTTAAAGTATTTTTTTATATATCAAGAACCCATTTCAAGTGTTTTAGACAAATGTAACTAAGTGGACAATGTCTACGATTATTAAGATTTATAAATCCTGTTCGCGACTAGAAAAAACCCACATCGGTGTCGAACGATTTAGATGTTTGAAAGTGAAACAAAATTTGAGAAAGAAAAAAACGACAAAAAAAATAGCAAAAACAACAGTTTCTGTATAAACTAACAATACGTTTTCACATTTTTTGAATATTAAATGCTTATTTTCAAGCATTTTAAAGGGCCGGGTTAGCTCAGTCGGTAGAGTGTTCGGCTAGAAACGCAAGGTTCCTAGTTCGATACCCGCCCCTCGCCAACTCAGCGTATGAGTACACAGGGATCTGTGCAGTAAAGTAAGGAGCTGATGGTAGGGGTGGTGGCGTGCTCCAACTCAGACGCCAAAACAATCTCCTTGTCTAGCGCTATTGAAAAGAGGATAGACTCCCTCGCTGATTGGTTGATACCGACTTTAGGGCGCGCCCGACGACTTTACTTTATATATATAATATTAATGATTTGAAGGCAATTACAATGCGTATAAAAAATAAAAACAAAAAAGATATTATTTTTGTCTTATCGATTTCAAAGTAGAACTTCATCTTCAGAGGTGAATATCTGAATTTCAACCTCTGAAGATGAAGTTTCTACTCTTGAAATCGATAAGACAAATAATATCTTTTTGATTTATTCTTATAGCGCATTGTAATTGCCTTCAAATCATATATTACAACATACTTAACAATACTTCAAGCCAAATTACCACTTACATTTTATATATATATATATATTATATATATTATATATTATATATATATTTGTGTGTGTATGTGTGTGGTGTGTGTAAGTGTGTGCGTGTGTGTGTGTGCCCCCATTAGGGCGGTTTGATTTTAATACGACCTTTCAAACACTATCGATTTCTGAAGGTACCTATATAGTGAAATATATCAAACATATGAATAGGCATAGATATGTTTTAAAAGCTTCTTGCCTTCTCGAATGGGTGCGTTTTCTTTTGGAATCCTAATTTCTTTCTAAGCCAGTGCCCTCCTGAAGAATGGATGTCACTGTGCCTTGCCCAAGGGAAAAAAGCTTAAAAGGATCCTAAAATAGGGCCAGTGAAATTCTTGATGAATTCCACATGTATCACTCACGAGTCGCGCATGCAAATCTACAGAAATGTGTTGACCTGAATATTCGGGAGTGAAATCGACATTTATAGTTTTAATGCGAAAGGCAGGATTTTGAAATAAGACGACGAAACGAGGGGAAAAAATAATAAATATTCTTTTAAAAATATCATAAAGAGTGCGACGTTCAAGGTCAACCTGACATATAAGTCCCTCGACTTGAAGACTCTTATTATAATGGAGATTGTGTGTTTTTCTGTCTGTAACCCGAAACTATATTCCTACTCAAGTCACAAATTCTCTTAGTTATTGACAATCACATTCTCCATGATTTTATTTTTTATCTAAACCTTAATTATTAATAAAATTGTCTTACATTATTAATACTGTTAAACTATGTCTACATACTGAACATGCATTATATTTATATATACAGACAAAATAGCGGTTTACAGTGTGAACGAAAGGCTAATTTGCAATATTAATATTAAAAAAATCGAATTTAATAAATATGTGCTTAGTATTATTGATTTCTAACCGTTTGTTTTATTTTAATGAATATAAGCAAAAATCTCTTCAATGAATCTTAAATGAAATCCTTAACCAAGAAAAGATAACTGTCATTTTAATTCTTTACTTCCTCTTATAACCTAAATACTTAAATTAGAAAAATAACAATGAAAGACGAGAGTGATGGAAGATTAAGTTTCAGTTTGTTCCATTTTTTTTATTATACTCCCTGTTTCAAATCTTTTATTATACTCGCCTCTGTTTCAAATCTTTTTATCTGTATTCTTATTTAGTTCATTAGCTTTTTCTAATTTAATACAATATTATATTACATTAAAACTTAGATACTTGCACCCGGAGGGTGCATATATTTGCTAGTTTATAAAAGAAACGTAGATTAAGATTTCTTCCTGTTGTCTGGGTTGATTTCTATTGAAGGGGTAACTAAGGTAACGTTGCATCATGCAGACCATCTTTTTACCCTAAAACAGATAGCTGGTAATCTCTCGAAAAGTCCTACATTTACACACACACACACACACACACATAGTATATTATATATTATATATATATATATATATATATATAATAAAGTAATTGGTAATTTGCTTGAAGCATTATTAAAGTATGTTATAAAATATTAAAATTCGAAGGCAATACAATGCGTATAAAAAAAAAATAAAAAAAAAAATAATAAAGACAAAGAACAAAAGATGTTTTTTTTTGTTGTTTTTTTTTTAAAAAAAACATCTTTTGTCTTTATTTTTTTTTATACGCATTGTATTGCCTTCGAATTTTAAATATTTTATAATCATATATAATATATATATATATAATATATATAGAGGAGAGAGAGAGAGAGAGAGAGAAAGAGAGAGAGAGAGAGATAAAGAGATAGATAATATGGGTGCTATATTTATAAATAAACGCTGCACAATATTGAAGATAGACCATTTATATTTAAGTTTGAATAATCGAAAAAACGAGAAACTGTCACTAACTATGCGCTGATTCCATGCCATGATACCCTAATGCCCCCTATGCACACATACATACACACCAACACGACACACATATATATATATATCATATATATAATATATGAAATTAATAAAAATACTGTTTTTTTTAAGCATGAATAAGTGAGTGTAGGTATATTCACACATACACACATCACACACACACATATATATATATTATATATGTATATATATGTGTTTGTGTTTGTGTGTGTGTGGTGTTGTGTGTGTTTGTATGTTATATATATATATATATAGTATATATATATATATATTATTATAATAGTATGAAACATAGGTAAAATTAGGGTATCATGGACATGAATCAGCCGGGCATAGTTAGTGACGTTTCTCGTTTTTTCGATTATTCAAGCTTAATATAATGGTCTATCTTCAAGTATTGTGCAGCGTTTATTTATAAATAATAGCGGCACCCATAGATTATCTATCTCTTTATCTCTCTCTCTCTGTCTCTTTCTCTCTCTCTCTCTCCTCTCTCTCTCTGTATATATATATATAATCTATATAATATATATATATTATAAAATATTAAAATTCGAAGGCAAAATACAATGCGTATAAAAAAAAAAATAAAGACAAAAAGATGTTTTTTTATTAAAAAAAACACAAAAAAAAACATCTTTTGTTCTTTGTCTTTATTATTTTTTTTATATTTTTTTTTTTATACGCATTGTATTGCCTTCGAATTTTAATATTTATAACATACTTAATAATGCTTCAAGCATTACCAATTAATTTTTATATATATCTATTTAATATATAAGTATATATATATTATATTATGTGTGTGTGTGTGTGTGTGTGTAAATGTAGACTTTTCGAGAGATACCCAGCTATCTGTCTTAGGGTAAAAGATGGTCTGCATGAGGCAACGTTACCTTAGTTACCTTCAATAGAAATCACCCCAGACAACAGGAAAGAAATCTTAATCTACGTTTCTTTATATAAACTAGCAAATATAATGCACCCTCCGGGTGCAAGTATCTAAGTTTTAATGTAATATAAATATTGTATTAAATTAGAAAGCTAATGAAACTAAATAAGAAATACAGATAAAAGATTTGAAACAGAGGGAGTATAATAAAAGATTTGAAACAGGGAGTATAATAAAAAATGGAACAACTGAAAACTTAATTTCTTCATCACTCTCGTCTTTCATTGTTATTTTTTCTAATTTAAGTATTTAGTTATAAGAGGAAGTAAAGAATAAAAATGACAGTTATCTTTTCTTGTTAATGGATTTCATTTAAGATTCATTGAAGAGATTTTTTGCTTATATTCATTAAAATAAAACCAAACGGTTAGAAATCAATAATACTAAGCACATATTTATTAAATTCGATTTTTTAATATTAATATGCAAATTAGCCTTTCCGTTCACACTGTTAAACCGCTATTTTTGTTGTATATATAAATATAATTGCATGTTGTCAGTATGTAGACATAGTTAACAGTATTAATAATGTAAGACAATTTTATTAATAATTAAGGTTTAGATAAAAAATAAAATCATGGAGAATGTGATGTCAATAACTAAGAGAATTGTGACTTGAGTAGGAATATAGTTTCGGTTACAGACAGAAAAACACACAATCTCCATTATAATAAGATGTCTTCAAGTCGACTTATATGTCAGGTTGACTTGAACGTCGCACTTTATGATATTTTTAAAAGAATATTTATTTATTTTTTCCCCTCGTTTCGTGTCGTCTAATTTCAAAATCCTGCCTTTCTGCATTAACTATTAAATGTCGATTCACTTCCGAATATTTTTCAGGTCAAAACATTTCTGTAGATTTGCATGCGCGACTCCGTGAGTGAATACATGTGGAATTCATCCAAGAAATTTCACTGGCCCTATTTTAGGATCTTTAAGCTTTTTTCCCTTGGGCAAGGCACAGTGACATCCATTCTTCAGGAGGCCACTGGCTTAGAAAGAAATTAGGATTCAAAGAAAACGCACCCATTCGAGAAGGCAAGAAGCTTTAAAAACATATTCTATGCTATTCATATGTTTGATATATTTCACTATATAGGTATCCTTCAGAAATCGATAGTGTTTGAAAGGTCGTATTTAAAATCAAACGCCCTAATGGGGGCACACACACACACGCACACACTTACACACACACACACATACACACACAATATATATATTATATATATATTATATATATATATAATATATATATATAAATATATAATTGTAAGTGTAATATTTGCTTGAAGTATTGTTAAGTATGTTGTAATATATGATTTGAAGGCAATTACAAATGCGTATAAAGAATAAAATCAAAAGTATTATTTTTGTCTTATCGATTTCAAAGTAGAAACTTCATCTTCAGAGTTGAATATCAGATATTCACCTCTGAAGATGAAGTTTCTACTTTGAAATCGATAAGACAAAAATAATATCTTTTTGTTTTTATTTTTTTATACGCATTGTAATTGCCTTCAAATCATTAATATTATATATATAAAGTAAAGTCGTCGGGGCGGCCTAAAGTCGGTATCAACCAATCAGCGAGGGAGTCTATCCTCTTTTCAATAGCGCTAGACCAAGGAGATTGTTTTGGCGTCTGAGTTGGAGCGCCACACCTACCATCAGCTCCTTACTTTACTGCACAGATCCCTGTGTTACTCATACGCTGAGTTGGCGAGGGCGGGTATCGAACTAGGAACCTTGTGGTTTCTAGCCGAACACTCTACCGACTGAGCTAACCCGGCCCTTAAAATGCTTGAAAATAAGCATTTAATATTCAAAGAAAATGTGAAACGTATTGTTAGTTTATACAGAAACTGTTGTTTTTGCTATTTTTTTTGTCGTTTTTTTTCTTTCTCAAATTTTGTTTCACTTTCAAACATCTAAATCGTTCGACACCGATGTGGGTTTTTTCTAGTCGGAACAGGATTTATAAATCTTAATAATCGTAGACATTGTCCACTTAGTTACATTTGTCTAAAACACTTGAAATGGGTTCTTGATATATAAAAAATACTTAACTTTCAATGAGTTTTTAACTCGTGCAACAGACAGACACAGACAGAAAAGCAAAAGTTAAGGACGCTACTCGATCCTGATATTACAATTCCGGAAATAGCTCATAATATGAAGTTTTTCTTGGAACTACTTATAAATATACTTTCCCTCTCCTTAATCTATGTCAATTGTCTGTCTGTACGACTGTCTATGTGTCTTATCTTAAATCTTAAATGTATATATTTTAAATTTACTAAAAACATTTAAGTTTCCAAATCTAATGCACCAATGAGAAAATAATCATTAAAAACTACTAACAAATATATGCACACTGCGGGTGCAAGTATCAATGTAATAAAATATTATATTAAACTAGAAAAACTAATGAAAAACTAAATAAGAATGTAGATAAAAAAAATTTGAAACAGAGGGGGGTATAATCGAAAAATAGAAAAACTGAAACTTACTCTTCGTTCATTCCTGTCCTTCATTGCCAAACTTTCTAATCTATCTAAGAATTGCAAAGAATAAAATTACAGTTATTTATTCTTGTTAATGGATTCTTTTAACATTCATCCACGAGATATTTGCTCATAGACATTAGGATAAAACCAAACAATTAGAAATCAATAATACAAAGCCCATATTTATTAAAATAACATTTTTAATATCAATAGGCAAATTAGCTTTCCCGTTCACACAGGAAACCGCTATTTGTTTTCTTTTTAGTCGGTATCAACCAATCAGCGAAGGAGTCTATCCCTTTTCACTAGCGCTAGACTAAGGAGATTGTTATTGCGTCTGAGGTGGAGCAATAAATTCAATTGCATGTTATTAGTAAGTAGATCAAGACAACAGTATTAATAATGTAAAACAATTTTATTAATAATTGAGGTTTAAATAAAAATATATCATGGAGAATGTGATGTTAATAACTGAGGAAATTGTGACTTTAGTAGTAATATAGTTTCGGTTACAGCCAGACAAACACACAATCTCCATTATAATAAGGTTCTAACACATAATTCATTACATTCTATTCCACCATGTTCTTTATTTACACATTTTTATTATTTAAGAAAGTAACAGCATGTTATTTGTGTGTGTGTGTGTGTGTGTGTGTGTGTGTGTGTGTGTGTGTGTGGAGGGGATTTGGAACAGATAAATGGCATTTCAATTTGTTTCAAAGGGGAAACTTGATTTGAATTACAAAGAAACTGACTTACAATCGGAACGAAATAAACTCGTTTGTCAAAGTACGACTATATGATTCGTTTCTTTCTAGATATTTTTTAAGGTTCTTTTTGCACACGGTGCTATCGAATATGATTAATTTTTAAACAGTTGAATTCGACCCGTAGATGGGACCCTAACAGAATGAACGTGGAAGTAATGGCAATGAATGCAGTGATGCAGATAGCTTTTTTATTTAATGCGTTCTGGGACGCACATATTTGCTTTAAATGAGTCCCTAGAAAAGTTTACAGGTCCCAACTAAAGTTTCTTAATAAATTGTCGGGTTTTTATTCCTGATCTGGTGAAATAACTAAAGCCGTCTAACTCCTACCTTGTAACCTATCCCGTGCAATTCATTTCCAAGAATCTATTGAAATCTATTTACAGTTAACTTGAAATGAGGAGGGAAGAAAAAAGAAAAACACTGGGGCGCATGGATACGATTTTACTGCGTCCTTTTAGATTTTTGTGCGTCAGCGACGCAGGATGCGTACATATCAGGATCTCTAGAAGGGCAACTCCACATTCCCCAAAGTACCAGAACTATGGCATTAGTATCAGATGCAGTTTAATGTCATACCTAGGTTATTCACTTTTTTGGTGTGTGTGTGTGTGTGTGTGTGTGTGTGTGTATGTGGTGGGTCATACCACTATACAGGGTATATAGTCAGCATATTCAAAGCCCCACTGACATTTTTCCGAATGTAAGTAAAAGTAAGTAAAGTCAACGGGGCGGCCTAAAGTCGGTATCAGCCAGTCAGCGAGGGAGTCTATCCCCTTTTCAATAGCGCTAGACCAAGGAGATTGTTTTTAGCATCTGAGGTGGAGCGCCACACCTACCATCAGCTCCTTACTTTACCGCACAGATCCCTGTGCTACCCATACGCTGAGTTGGCGGGGACCGGTATCGAACTAGGAACCTTGTGGTTTCTAGCCGAACGCTCTACCGACTGAGCTATGTTGCACCCTTTTTTTTAGTTATTTCATGTTACTTCAGTAGGAATATTTTTTTAATTATAAAACTACTAACGAAAGACAGGTAAATATATTAAATACACGTTATTTTGGTACCATTATAGTATGTGGCCTACCTTTTGAATGTGGCCTACGAAATCATCGTATAGTATGTGGCCAGCCATACAAATCATGTTATAATAATAACTTCTAACCCTAACCGTAATCCCTAACACTAACCCGAACCCTATTTCAGAATTTTAGAATATTTTAGAATTAAATAGATCTCTGCCAGAGCGACTGAGCGTGATTTAGGATTTTTTTCCGAATGTAGATGTCCTTATTAACTCATATACACTCAACTGAATCCCATGTTTATTTTCTTCTTTTACCATTTTTTGCTTCTCCAAAAAAACAAAACAAAAAAAAAAAAACAAAAAAGAAACACACCTGTTATATTAATTAATGTTTTCATAAGAGATTATCTCAGTTAAGCCGTCTAATGATGAGAATTGAACAGGTGTAACTATTTTGATTCATGGGTCGTTTACATTCTTGCCCGAAAGAAAATCAGTTCTGGGAATATTCGTATTTGTTTGACTATATTAAAGGGCCAGTTTAGCTTAGTCGGCCGAGCATCCACCTCAGAAGCACACGGTTCCAGATTCGATACCGGCTCTTGCCAACCCACCATATGAGTAGAACAGATCTGTGCGGTAAAGTTCGCAGCTGATTGTAGGTGCTGTGCCATGTGGGAACTTAAATAAAATAAAATCAAAATTAAATAAATAAATAAAAAGTTCTGAGCGTCTGGACTCTAGCGTCCAGACTTAACGGTCTAATCAATAAAGTCTTCATCTATACTTCGAAACAGTTGTGTATTTTTATTTCTCTTCATCACATCATTTCATATTCCCTATAATTTGGTGACCTCTCGACGTGATTTGAACACCACCACCATAAATTATCAAACCGATGTAAGATAAAAAATAACAAAAAAAAGAAAAAAACTTAAAGATTCATCGCAGATTTTATTTATCAAAATATCACATCATGGAAGCTGCACCACATCGAAGAGAATGCCTCCCGCTACAAACAGCAACCAAAAAATTGACACCGATGTATATGAAATGTACACCAGGAAGAAAAGAAAGAAAGAAAGAAGAAACGAGAGAAAATATAATTACCGACAAAAAAAAAAAAGAAAAAAAAAGAGGCTGATAAAAAAAAAAAATTTTTAAAGAAAAAAAGAGCAAAGTAAAAAACAAAAAAAAAACAATAAATAAAACGTGAGTAAATAATTACAATTTGTCATTGCACATACAAATAATAACACATACAATTTTGTTCCTTCCTTTACTGTTTTTTTTATCTCTTGACTACTCTCGTTGCGAAAGTTAACCTAAAAAAAACCCCAAAAACATATTTTTCCACATTTATATATATATATATATATTATATATATATATATATATATATATATAAATAAAGGAAATTGTGAGTAAATAATATTTTTATATTTTTTCCACATTCACCAAAAATAATTTAAAACAAAATTGAATGAACTCATGTTACTTACTATTTAATTTTCTAGTCTAATTTTGGCCTAGCCAGTTGTTTTGATTTACGATATATCAACCCTTTTTGGGTCATTTAATCCGTATCAAGTGATTCTGCTGAACAAATATCTCAGATTGTTTACAGTACCTGCTATTGCTTAAGTGGTCACCCAATTAAGTATTGAACATGTTCACCCCTGCTTATCCTGCAGAAACCAGTGCTTTCAGCGGGAATTAAACGTAGTTTTGACCAGGCAATTGGGTTATGGGTAAGGAGAAAATTGCTTTAGCCCCACCCAAAACTAAACTTTTTTTGTTAGCCTTTGGTCCTGTAGTACCCAAAACTTTATCAGCAGAGAAACTCATTTCCACTATACCGGACACTCTTCATAAACGAAAAATAAAATAAAACCTGAATTAAGGGAAGGGGAAACATTAAACCAATAACATTTCTTTGGATTCGTTGGTCACCCATCTAAGACGTGATCAGGCTCATTACTACTTAACTTCGATGATCATTTTTTTACATTGTTGGCATAATCTGACATGTATAATAAAATGACTTATGAGCGACGTTATTCTATGAACTACTACACATGGACGCACCAGTGTTAGCCGATAAGCCAAAAGTTACATTCATCTTCACTGGATGTCGTCGTCTATGGGACTTAGACAGAGTTGGACGGATGGCATGTGTGAGAGAGAGAGAGAGACAGACAGACAGACAGACATACAGAGAGAGAGAGAGAGAGAGAGAGAGAGAGAGAAGAGAGAGAGAGAGAGAGAGTGTGGTGTGTGTGTATCAATGGAAAGCTTGGTAGCAATACTCCTTATTAACATCGACTACCACAGGCAATTTCCGTATGTTCCACTTATCCCTTTGAAGCATATTTTTCGGGATCACTTTAACTCTTTCCGTTATTCCCAGTGTTAGATTCAAAGAGACATACCCTAAGCATAGAACGACGTAAGCTAGCATCATCTGACAGGTAGTCTAAAAAGTCGCCAACGACAAGCAGGTGTTTCCTGTACACGGATGTCGGCTGTGCCGCGCAGCTGTTCCTGTTTTCAGAAACTTTCACCCCAGGTTCAGGTAGAATCAGTTACGCCTAATAACGCTCCCGGTTCATGGCCCTAGGGGGCGCTCTAGACTTCAAACTGTTTATATCGTTGATAAATGACCTACTTAGAATTGGCGGGATCTGGTTTCAAATCTTAATTCCCTCACTGGGGACTATCAATCTTGGAGATAAGAACTGAAAGACTTCGCGAAGAAAAGGTCCCAATATTTTTGCTTCTTCCTATTTTTTTTTTTTTTATTATTTTTTTTTATATTTCATATTTTTCCGGCACTGTTTGCTCTTTTATGGGATCAAACATATTCATAACATTGCATCGGATAAAAAGTCATTAAAATTCTTAAAAAAACTTACTTTTTAGCGTTTTCTTCTCTCACTTACCCCCTCACTCTCTATCTACCAATCTATCTCTCCCTCTCTCTCTGTATTTCTAAAAATGCAAAATATACGTTTCTCAAAATATAAACGCAATTTTATCTGGGTACTTACAACAGTTCAATGGTTATCAAAAAATCTGCCAACCTTCATCAAACACTAAACCGGAAGACTTTCCATATATATATAATATATATATATATATATAATATATAATATATATATATATCGAGTTACCATTAAATCCACCAAGCAAACAAGTATAAAATCTTATTTACTTCGGGATTTTTTTTACTACAACCGATTTAAAAGTGTTCAATATAAAGAGTTAAATAGACGATTAAAATCGAATGGTTTAATAACTACCGACTTAAGTTTCTCGCTGTCACGCGAATCTTCAGGGTATATATGTATATATATATTAATAAGTCATCCACGGACACGTGTTTCAGTGTGGCTAGACACAATAACTATCCTTGGCTAGGGTCGAACTCAGACTGACTGTTTGCCAGCCTGATATCTTATCCCCTCGGCCACTGACAGCTGTTGTAGGAAGGCTGGTGTTTTTAAACTATTAGATACATAGGATTGTTTATATATTTTTACCGTCACAGAGACATCAAGTTTCCGGGGAAACGATCATTGCTTAGTAGTGAAAGTTAATCTAAATTACCAATTAGAGAGCTTATACCAAATATGGATGGAAAATACGGAAATAAATTCGGTGGTATGTAGAAACAAGAAAAAAAAAGTGTGGTGATTTTAGCGTAAAATATTTTTTTCTTTTTGTAATTCATTTTTTCTACTTTATACACACGCGTGCGCGTGCACTCATACACCACACATGCACACGCATACACACACACACACACACACACATGTATATATATATATATATATATATATATATATATATATATATATTATATATAAAGAAACTAACTCATCAGGAAAAGTAAAAGAAAGAAACGAACAAGTCATTATACTGACTTCGTTGGAAAAAATGAAATAAACAAAGTGCGTCAAAATACAATTAATATTGGAAAAGTGTTAATATATACGTAGAGCCCGTTTCAATAACCAAGTAAATAAGAGAAGCTTACTAATTGGGTTTACCGGAAAGGATCTTCAGGTAAACTCTGCCAGAAAGTTATTGGGACAAATGGAGAAATATATACTCTAGAATTAGAATACAGAGAAGAAGAAAACACATAAATAGATAGTTAACCATATATATATATATATATATATATATATATATATATTGAAGAAATGGATACAATAGAAACCTACTCGAGTTTCGTCGCTAGAATCATCAGGGTTAAATCCACTAATTAAACTCAAGTAGGTTTCTATTGTATCCATTTCTTCAATAAATTTGCTCTACTTTGTATTGAGCACTTTGTATTTGTTTTATCACTGACTTAAGCCCTGGATCCTGTGCACCTCCAACGATCATGCCCATATTCACCGGTAAGCCACCCTTTATATATATATATATATATATATATATATATATATATATATATATATTCGCTGGAAACTGATAATGTACAAAAATAGAAACAAAGAAGTCTGCCTGGTAAGTTCTGGTGTTATATAGGGAGTGAGGGCGGTCGTGGAGCACACCAACTGTATTGAAAATGGCCAAACCAAGCTATAAAATACATAACGATGGTAGGAAGAAAATACCCTGAAGATTTGCGTTACTGCGAGAAACTTAAGTATGTAGTTTTTAAACTATTCGATTTAAATCGTCTGTATATATATATATATATATATATATGTATTATATTATATTATATATATATATATATATATATATATATATATATTATATATATTATATAAAATAGAGAATGAATGAGAAATAAGAAAAGTATTGGCATGAAAAGGTGCTCAATGCTAATAAAGCAGAGCAGATTTATAATCAATTGTAATATTATGGATTTGGACTGAAAGTTTCACCCCTTTGATGATATCCATTAACACCACGGATTTACCTATAAAAGTGGGCTACTTATTTTACAGTTGGATTGTATTACAATAATTTTGATATTCTATATACACTTTTTATACATATTTTACACTTTTCTATAACTTTACATCAGACTTTTTTGAGTCTTATTTTATAACTATAATGCTTCTGATTATTTTCAAAATTGAAAATGAGATTCATTTTATTTTTAAATAAAATTCATTTTATTTTTAAATAAAATTCATATTACTTTTAATACAGACAGCACAATTTTTTTTTTATTAATTCCAACGTTTGACTAGCAGCGTTCTGTTTTTACTAACGGTCTTTTTTCCCGTCTTATTTTTGTTGATGACCGACCATGTGCGGTCGATACATTATAATGCAATATGGTCCTCATATTAGTTGAGGATGGGCCGGGTGTTGCTTTTCAAACCGTCGAGAGATTTGGCCCCGAAACGGTTTGCACACTTCTCTCCTGATGAGCCTATTTCAGTTGTAAACATCTTTTGTTTTTTTCATTATATCTATTCATATATATATATATATATATATAATATATATATATATATATATATATATATATATATATACATATATATATATGTATATATATGGAAAAATATACCGTTTTGAAAAAAATACTGTTCCCACAACACTTTTTCCATCCTAATATTCTGATGAAGTTTTGATAAAAAAATCGAAACGTTTTAACGTCGATTTCACCATCTAGAATAAATTAATCTTTTTTGGAATACTTTGACCTTCTATTTTCTACGTACTGTCGGATTTATTTACATATTTTACTCACACACACACACACACACACACACACTCTCTCTCTCTCTCTATCTCACACACACACACACACACACACACACACACAGACACACACACACACACACAGACACACAGACACACACACACACACATACACATACACACACATATATGAATGTAAATGTACAAAGAAAATGACTCATCATGAAAAGAAAAATAAAGAAACGAACGAGTCATAATACTGACTTCGTCGGAAAAATCAATATATATATATATATATATATATATATATATATATATATATATATATATATATATTCGCTCTGTCGGCGCTCTGTCGTTTGGACATACAATAGGCTGACTGTATTCGTGCAGAGAGGCAAGAATCTCTCCTCTTAAAAATGCGGTGTCCTGAGTATGATTCTGAACATGATCTTCTCTCTCAAATTACTACATAAATACAAAATTGTATCTAAAATTTGATGAATTTTAACAGCTCAGTCGGGACTGAATGCTCTGCAAGTTTTTGCCGCTAGAATATCTTTAGCTGTAGATTCTATGAGTTATTTGTACAAATGCCCAAACAAATTATTCTGAAATGAACCTTTGGGAAGAACACTAGTATTGTATTTAATTTTAAGCTTTACTTTCCGTTCTTTACAATCCTTTATTGGGGGAAAGTATTAAATGCATTCTATATACGAGGGTTTTCAAAAAGTAATGCCCTTTTCTTTATTTCATGTGAATTTCTTTTTATAAAACTATAAAACTATAAAATAATGTAAACAGTTATTACTTACTAAGATCTAACACACATTGTAGGATTTTAAGCACATTAATGATATGGTCGGTTTTAAGGCAAATATATCCCAGATAGACCTTAATAGAGACATCGTTAATAAATAAGATGCTAATTAAGATTCAAACAACGATTATTTAATAACCATTGAGAAGATACCATAAATAACTAAGGATATTGTGACATAGTTTTGGTTACAGACATACAGACACAAAATCTCCATTATAATAAGATTATTTTCAGGCAGGGTTGGCGAGACGCCTGCCACGCAGGAGGTAAGCAGCTCAACAGATTAGATAAACAAGACTGCAGAGCGGCGACGTTTTCGTCGTCATGAACAACCAAATGTAGATGGGAATTTCACCTGCAATGTATGTGACCGCATCTGTAAGTTCAGAATTGGACTAATAACCCACCATCGGGTCCACAAATGAAGACATGGAGTGACGTCATCGTCGTCTGCGACGACCCCCCCAAAAAAAAAGAAAGAAAGAATAAATCAAATTATACTGGTATGGAAGCGCGTGGTGTAATGGTTAGAGTAGTAGGTAATGGACTCGTCGACCCGAGTTCAAATCCTTGACAAAGGTTTGCATCCAACTACTCTCCCTCTTTCTATGGGTAAATGGTAGGGCAGAATGGCCTCTTTAAGCATGGCTAGATAACCTATCTAGGAGCAGGAAAAATCTGAATTTAAACCTGTTTAACTCCTCTTAAGAAATTGACTTTGTGTCACATCCTGCTCGTGCAGTAAGGTTTGATAAATATATATGCAGGTTGGTTAATAGGTTTGATTTTATGGCATGTAAACCATGGTGGGTTATTTTATGCCTGCGACGGACTTCCAAAAGAAAGAAAGGAACGAAACAAAATGGTATTACTTTTTGAATCACCCTCGTATGTATTTGTATTTTCTCCTACCTTTTTTTGGGTGTTACTACGGCTGCCAGCCAATTCTCAATCTAACTCAAGCTATGTTCCCATGAGTGGCCCAGTCACATGACCTTACAAACCAATAAGAATCTGCCACAGAACATGGACCATTAACGTTATCATATACAAACCGCCAGGAACGTATGATAGAAGGCATCATAGATGCGTTACATTCCCATACAACGTAGGGGCAAAGATACACGAGAAACCGGAAATTGGATTTTGCACCGCGTGATATTTATGTATAGATGAAATTAGGTATAAATGAAATCAAGTATAAATGAAATTATGTATGTATGCGAATAAAGTAAGTTTATTAACTACTTGTTAAATAGCGCCATATGTGGCCATTAACCTCGTTGCCTGGCCACAACCCATTATCGCATGTGTACTCTTACTGAGCCGATGAGTAGATAATGAGAGTCGAGAAGGCGGGAATTAACGTTACACACAGTGCGAGATTTAGGCGTGACCCTAGCAAGCTGCAGTTTGGGATCCCACAATCCACAGGTGGCACACAGAGATTTAAGATTTATTTTTAAGTACCGAAGAAAGGGAAATACAATAAAAGGAAGAACCTGTTGCTTTACAGACCAACGAGAGAATTGTGACTCAAATTTAACGGAGAGTGTAACTATTTCTGGAGGTACGTGGTGTGATGGTTAGAGTCGTTGGAAATGAACTCGTCGACCCGAGTTCAAATCGTGGACAATGCTGTTTGCATTTTACATAGCGGTAATATTCTTGGGAAAGGTATGGATCCATATATTCTCCCTCCAACGTTGGGTAGATAGTAGGGCAAACTGGACTCTTTATCCTTTGATGACTAACCATTCTAGGAGAAGGAAAACTCTGAATTGAAACTTGTTAAACTCCGCTTAAGAAATTGACCTTGTGTCACATCCGGCTCGTGCGGGGGGTGTTGATATATACATACATACACATACACACACACATACACACACACACACACACTCATATATATATATTATATATATATATATATATATATATATATAATTTAATATACCAAGCGTGTTGGTAAATCCTTGCGGTGAGAAAAATCCAGCAAATAGTTTGATTGTAAAAATATACTACCAAACATCAACCGGGGAGAAAAATATTTTTGAAAAAAAGAAAAGACCGAGATAGTCGTACCAACAAAAAATAATCTATTGTTACAGTATTTGGCCAAAAGAAAAAACAATTTATATGTATATATGTATATAAGATATATATATATATATATATATATATATATATATATATATAATATATATATTCATATCCGCTAGGAGAATAGCTAATAAGTAAAAAGTGCTCAATACCTAAGTAGAGCAAATAATAAAGATAAATATAATGAGTTAGACGAACCTACTATTAGTTTCTCTTAATGCTCTTCAGGGCTAAGATCTGACTGCCTCATCAGCAGATATATATATATATTATATATATATATAATATATATATATTTCTTGTATCACTTGATGAATACATATGCCAACATTACTATGCGATATTTGACTGTCCTGATAAATATATAGTGAATATAATCGAAACTTTTTAAATGTCGAAAATATGTTCATCTTCCACGACTCTTATTTTTCTCATCCATTTATTATTTTTAATCATTATTATCTCTCTCTCTCTCTCTCTCTCTCTCTCTCTCTCTCTCTCTCTTCTCTCTAATATATATATATATATATATATATATATATATACTGACTTCTAACTCAAGAATTCACTGTGTCCAAGTATAGGAATTTACTTTGTCTAACTGTTAGCTGAAACTATTACAGATGTACAATTGAGGAATAGCTAAATTTTTCTCCACCAAATTTATAGTTATTATTATTGGAATTTTGAAAATCTAATATATTACATAGATGTCCACAGTTCTACTGGGACATCTCTATGATATATCACATTTTGGAAATTCCAAAAGTTCTGAAGATTTATTTAATTTAAAATGTAAATCTAATGTTTACTGGACATTTACACTGTGTTTATTCGTTTAACCTAACTAGAAACCAATGTTATATCCCTTATTACATGAGATTTTCTTGTCTTTTGTCTGGTTAAAAATCGTGCTGTGTAAACACTTTATTGTACGAGTAATGCCTTTTGTTGATTTATTGGTTGGGTTTTACGGCATATCAACCCATGCTGGGTCATTTTATGCCGAAGGCGTTTGTTTTATTCATTCTTCGTGCGTGGGTACTCATTTTTTTAAACTCAACATTTTACACACATTTTTAGAACTAATTTTGTTCTATTTAACCCATAGATGGGACCCTAATTAAGGTCAGAGTGGACCTGGGAGTAATGGTGACGAAGGGGTGCGCCACATTCTCCAGACCTCCAGAATTGTAATCTCACCATCAGATAGTTTAACGTTATTCCCAGGATATGAAGAGCCTCAGCCACCGACTTCTAGCACCCATATGATAAACAGCGTTGGGGCTTGCCATGAGGGCAATCGGGTCAGGGCAATCATATAGGTGCTAAGGCTTGACGTGACCAGCCGATTGATCGGACGGGGTTCTCTCCGACCGCCCGTCGAGCCTAAGTAAGGGTCTAAGTGGAGTGTTGCATGTCATGGACTGTTCATCCACCCGAATTCCGTCCTTAAGCATCACAAGTTGCCACCCACGGCCAACTGGTGACCCCATTTGGGGTGGGGTCTTGCCTCTCTACAGAAATGCAGTCGGTGTATTCTACAGACACAGTCGACAGGGCGGAGCAATGACTATGAGTTTGATTCTTTTATATAATAAGAGTATTAAAAAAACAATTAGTAGTAAATGAAACATTAACAAAACGGTAAAGTGAGAGGAGGAGTAGTAGTAGTAACTCCCCCCTCTCACTGAAACCTTTATTTCCTCTTCCATTGTAAAGGTCTCCCCCAGTGGTTCCATTATTGATATTTAATGAAATCCAATTGTCCTGTTTCCAACACGTAAAAATGAGAAACAAACAAAACTTATTTCACTAAACAAAAATAAACATTCCCTAAAGGTAAAGTTTCATCATGATCAGATCACTGGTGTTGGCACCAACCGGTTATACACAAACAGAAATTACCATTCATGTAAAAGTAAAAGTAAAGTCGTCGGGGTGGCCTACAGTCAGTATCAGCCAATCAGCGAGGTAATTTATCCTCTTTTCACTAGCGCTAGACCAAAGAGATTGTTTTTGCATCTGAGGTGGAGCGCCACACCTACCACCAGCTCCTTACTTTACGGCACAGATATCCCTGTGCTACTCATATGCTGAGTTGGCGAGGGCCGGTATCGAACTAGGATCCTTGAGGGTTTCTAGCCATTCATGTAGTAGATCATTTTAAATCAATTCACCATTTTCAGAGAATTAAAAGTAGCAATTTTTTTAAAGAAATAAATTACGATTAATAAATAGTTAACCTGTTAAGTATCTGACCGCCATCCTTGGCCAGTTGTAAAAGAACTTAAAGTAAATAAGTAAGTAAGTCCCGAGTTATTTGGTAAGTCAATAAGTCCTGTGGTATAGTATCCTTTGATAAGGGAATCCTTTAGGTCCGTCGTCCAAGAAGATCGAAGTAGCAGTGAGCTAAGATTAGAATCAGCCAATATAAATACAACAGCAGCTGAGCACCGCCAGTGATTGGATAAGAGGTTGTTTTCCCTGGTCACATGGTAGTCGGTGAGTCTATATTTAGAAGTGACAATTTAGTACACACCTTATATCACCAAAAATTGGGCACCTCACGTGGTGTAATGGTTAGCAAGGTAGATTAGCAGACCATTGTTAGTGAGTTCGATTCTCACTGGGTGCCCCATACTTCTGGCCTTGTGCCACATCTAAGCTAAGCTTAGTAAATAACTATATCACCAAAAATTGGGCACCTCACGTGGTGTAATGGTTAGCAAGGTAGATTTGCAAACCATTGTTAGTGAGTTCGATTCTCACTGGGTGCCCCATACTTCTGGCCTTGTGCCATATCTAAGCTAAGCTTAGTAAATAACTATATAACAAAAAATCCCAACAACAACAACCATTACGAACTCACAAGTCCACAGAACAAAGTTGGGTGTCATGTCTGTATTTATTGCTGAAATTAAAAGTGAGATGGAAAGATTTCTTGTTCGTTTTTGTCAATAATAAATTCGTAAATTTCTATCCAGCCTCATAAAGTTATGATTCCATAAATACATACCACCTGTACACCTTATTTGAAGACAAAGAAATAATTCGGTTATTATTATAACTAGAAGCGGCTACCCGGCATTGCCTTGGTAGAGGGGGGGTATAAAAACTTAGTCTCAAAGATCTATTGATTGTTTTGGTCTTCGATAATTGATTTGTTTATGTTTTAATCTTGAGCACCACCAATGACTTTCCCTTTCTCTTACTATTCAAATCCTGATTTTTAAATATCTTCACAAATATAAATCAAATATTCATTATTTTGACACAAAAAGCAAGCTCTGGTGATAATGAATGTGTATATATATTTACTTTATCGGTAATTGATTTATTTTCGTAGTTTCCTCCGGACATACATACATACCAACGGTCCTTTGTATATGTACTAGCAGCGGCTACCCGGCGTCGCCTGTGTAGAGGGAGATTTTTTAAAGGAAGTCCCGGAGATCCATTATTACTAAATCGTGAGTTGAATCCTCGTGTGATGCCCCATTTAAATCCCTATGTAAAGAAATAGACCTTGCATTGATCCAGCTACTATGAAAAGAAACTGTCTACTATCTAAAATATTAAATAAATAAAAAATCCATGCTTTATAATTCAAATTCTATTTTTAAAAATTATCTCCACGAATATCAATCAAATCTCTATTATTTTTGCTCCAAAACCAAGCTCTGGTGATATTTAATGCGTATGTATATTTACTGAGTTAGCTTCGTAGGTAGAGCGTTCGGCTAGAAACCATAAGGTTCCTAGTTCGATACCGGCCCTCGTCAACTCAGCGTATGAGTAGCACAGGGATCCGTGCGGTAAAGTAAGGAGCTGATGGTAGGTGTGGCGCTCCGCCTCAGATGCTAAAATAATCTCCTTGGTCTAGCGCTAGTGAAAAGGGTATAGACGCCCTCGCTGTGTGGTTGATACCGACATTAGGCTGCCCCGACGACTTTACTTACTTTTTACTTACTTACTTATATTTACTTATTCGTTAATTGTTTTATCTTCGTAGTTTTCACCGGACATACATACACACCAACTGTCCTTTATATATGTATAGAAAGATATTCGCAACCTCTCTGTAATGTTGCCAGTTTGTTCGTGCAGAGTTACAATTTTCATACCCTTCCTTGGAGTAACGACTTTCGCAGACAATGGCTGTGGGACAACTAATCGACTCTCAATTTTGGTTACAGATGTTATTATAAGATAAGCAAAAATCTTCGGCAAATTTTTTTTTGGTGTCCTTTATTTAAATAGCCTATGTTTTTGATCCACTTGACATGCATCCTGTTAGTGGGGCCTAGAATATGCCAACTGCACATCCTGCGAGACTTCAGTTCTGGGTACCTAGAAAATGTAGAGTACACCTTCATTACCCTTAAACCCCCAAGGTCCATTCTGACACAGAGTGGTAGTATCTGTTAGGGTTCTATCTTTGGGTAAATTAGATCAATTTGAAAATTATTTATATTGGATACGAATACTTGAAACCATATAACTGTGTGCAAATAATTTGTATTAAGAACAATTTTCATACCCTTCCTTGGCGTAACGACTTTCGCAGACAATGGCTGTAGGACAACTAATCGACTCTCAAAACAATAGTGTCTGTCCGTGATGCAATCATGGATAACGCAATATTTTTCAATGCCAAATCAATTTCATCATACACCACGAAAATAGATTTATATTACTCTATACCACTGCAAATTACCTGAACTGAGGAAAAAATAGAAGTCGATTATACTCTCTTACTCCAGTGGGTCTAAAACCTGACCGTATGAAAAAAGAAAGGAAACTAAATCGGATGTCTGGATTGATTTGAATAAGGCTGTACGTTAAAATATATTATCTATTATTGAGATATTTGACACGTAGTTTAGAGCTCCCGCAAGACCCGGCTTAAAAATCCCACCTGTAGGGCGAGTTTTCAGCTAGGACGATTAACTCATATTAATCCTACTTTCTAGATATTTATAAAACATTTCAGTTTTCTGAGAGCGTTAAGTGGGTTGGCACATATTTCCTTTGCAGACGCGAGTGCAAATTTCCTAGTCTATTCATACTCTAATCAAAGCATATATCTATTCCAAATGGTTTGTATATAATGAAATAAAAAGCGACTAAATTGATGCCAGAGGCTGCCGATTTCTGGATTTAATATCAGACTCCAGCTGAAATGCCTTTAATATGTGCCAACCTGGATATACGGTTCGCAGAACTCAGTGTGATTACGGTGGAACCCCCTAAGGAAATCAAAGACCTGGCATGAGACAGCTTGTTGCTTTCATAGCAGGGTACTATTAGCAAGATGTAAAAGCTTTCAAAATAACTTTGTCAGTAATCTTTCATTCGCATAAATTCGTAGCGTCATTATTCAGTCTTCAAAGTGTTTGTCTTGGCTTTCTATGAACTGACGTCGACTTTTACTGAGATTTCGAAAGATAC
>CM042161.1:57319367-57374367 GCA_023376005.1 Doryteuthis pealeii | reverse complement strand
CTCCCTCTGTTTCAAATCTTTTTATCTGTATTCTTATTTAGTTTCATTAGCCTTTCTAATTTAATGCAATATTTTATTACATTAAAACTTAAATACTTGCACCCGGAGGGTGCATATATTTGCTAGTATATATAATGTTAAATGTATGCATATATATATATATATATAAATAATGTTAAATTATTAATCTGGTGAATAACTAAGCTGGACCTAGAAAATAAACAAGATGTGAGCTGTTTATAGTGGCTGTGTCATACGCTTCGTATGACAGAGCCACACCTTTTTAGATACTCTGATAAGAGAATAAATAGTGCAATATCATGTCACTGTTGCATTGAACAATATTCTTTAGGTTTTGAATTCAGAGTTTTTCTTCCTCCAATATCAGCTAACTAACTCAGTCTGCAGTATTATTTAACCTTAAAAGTCGGGAAGGTGAGATGGATTAATGTTTTTAGCAAGATAATGATCATTTTAATGTCGGCATTTAGATAACATTTCTGATTTTTTTTTTAGTCGGGTGTGTTGTGATGGGTCAGTAATAATTGAGAGTTTTTCGTAGAGGCAAAGAAGGCATTTTTAAATTTTTTGCTGTATTGGGTATAAAATAAAAAAAAATAATGAAAGAGTTGCCCAAGTTAAAAATAATAAAGTGCTGAATACAATAAATAGAGCCAATAAAGAATCAAAATATATACTGATGATCCCTTAGGAGAAACCTAGGTAGTTATTAACTAACTCATTAGGCTTACTTTATTATATATATATATATATATATATATATTATATATATATATATATTAGAGAGAGAGAGAGAGAGAGAGATAGATAGATAGATAGATAGATAGAAAGATAGATAGATTTTTCATTTAAATAAATATTTCGTTCATATTTATTTATATCAATAAATATTTACTGATTATAAACAGTCAGAATTATTCTGATGAGTCGTTCAGAGAAACCTAGGTAGATATTTTCTGACCCATTAGGCTTACTTTATATATATATATATATATATATATATATATATATATATATATATATATATATATATATATATATATATATATATATATATATATATATATATATATAATATATATATATATATATATATATATATATATACATTTTGATAGAGGATAGATAATTGAATCATATTACCACGACCAGACAACTATATAATATTAATCATTTAAATAAATAATATAATATATATATATATATATATATATATATATATATATATATATATTATATGTGTGTATCTGTGGATGACTTATTAATATATATATATATATATATATATATAATATATATATAAATTTAAATAAACATTTTGTCCATATTTATTTATGCCAATAAACATTTAGTATTTAATAGTGATATTTGATCGCGCACGGTTATATGGTTCCTTCTGAAATTCAGACAAATGTGACAAAGCACACTTATCTTTTTTTAACTAACTCTCGACTGAAAAAGAAAAAAAAACTGTCCCTGAGAAAATAAAAAATGAATCAATATATAAAATAGTCATCAAAACATTAAAAACAAACCAAGAAAAGATGTCGACAACACAATTATGATGGCGAGGGCCAATCATCGGATAAAAAAAGTGTGGGGCCACACCCTCGGTAGACGAAGAAATATGAAAGATGAATCGGACCCAAAATATGAGACAGGAAAGCCCTCCCTCTCCCCACTGACTAAACCCCCCAAAAGAGTGGGAAAAGGAGAAGAATTGTACAATTTTCTCAGAGGTCACTCAGTGAAATCAAATTAAAAGAAATAGGTCAAGGGAGATAACTTCTAGTGTTTCCGGATATTGCTGACGAATATCAGTTGACACGAGATCTATCATTAAAAACGCCGAATATATAATATATATATATATATATATATATATATATATATATATATAGTTTGTGAGTTTTCTCAAACGGAATATGATTTGCGATAAGGGAGACTTTAGATGTCGGCATTGATTTAAAGGCTTTCTTTAGATTTGCAGTTAATTGACTGGAAAAATTATTTAACCAAATAACCATAGAATATTAACTGACGATTTACGAAAAGCATTTTTTCAAACACTTATCAAAATGCCCTTTTTTCTTCTTATCAATTAAGACTTTAGTCTCCTCTTTTATGAATTTACCAACCCCTACGCACGAACAGGGTGTGACACATGGCCAATTTTAATGGAAGAGGTTTTAGCTAATCGCTTGGTTAGTGGTTTGGATTTTACGGCACTACCTCGAGAGTTGATCCTTTGCTGACAGTCACACAACCAGGCACTAGGATCTCGTGTGGGGGTTAATATGCCCCAGAGTCACAAGAGTAGCGTAATACTCTAGTAAATTGCGGGTATCGAATTCGTAACGAAATGTAGCTCTATTATCATGTACTCGTGTACAAGTCGATCTTTCTCTTTGACCTTTTTTCAAGAAATATCCCCAAAGTGTAAAAGAAAAAAGCAGATAATATTACCCATGCAGGCTACACAGATAATCTAGTGCTTCTTGTAAATGCTCAAGCCAAATCTACTAGGGTTACGGTCATGCTGAAAGCACCATTTTTCGCTAGATCACCGAAGTTGAGTAGCGATGAATCTTTTCAATGCTTAATTGGGTGACCACTTGAGCAACAGCAGGTACTCTAAGCAACATAAGTCCTTTGTCCATCAAAATGACTTGATTCAGCATTAAATGACCCAAAAGTGTTTGATGAGCCGTAAAACAAGCCAACTAACCATTTGAGTCAGTTAAGCAGCCATGAGCCCGTTCAATACTTAAGTTTTTTTTTAATTTCCTAGTTGAGTAACAATGATATTACAGGGTGACTTAGAAAAAAACAGAACCCTAATTATTTATTATTTTACCATTAAACTAACCCTAAACCACAACCGTAACACTAACCCAACTCTAACCCTAAATCTTACCCTAACCCTAAACCCTAACCCTAACCCACTAGTTGAGTAACATGATATCACAGGGTGACCCAGAAATTTTGTAATAAAACTGTTCATTTTAACTTGGGGGTTTAGGGTTAGGGTTAGGGTTTAGGGTTAGGGTTAGGGTTGGGGTTTAGGGTTAGTTTAATGGGAAAATAAATAAATAATTTGGGTTCTGTTTTTTCTGGGTCACCTTGTAATATCATGTTACTCAACTAGGAAATAACCTTCTTTTTTTTAAGAAAATGTGTTTTGGAATATTGTTCGTGTCCCACGCAAAGCCTGATACCTCTGCTTAGATATTATTCACTTTTAATATATCAGTCTATCTATCGGTCTATCAATGGATATATCTAGACGTGTTTATTGAAGGCATCTCACGTAGTGTAAGGATTATCAAGTTAGATTCACAAAACATTGTTAGTGAGTTCAATTCTCACAGGACTCCCCATACTTCTGGCCTTGTGCCACATCTAAGCTAAGCTTAGTAAAGAACTATATCCGTTTCTTCATTATCTATCCGTTATCTGTCTATCAATCAATCAGTCTATGTATCTACGTGTCTATCTATCTATCTATCAGTTTCTTTGCTATCTATCCATCTATTATATATCTATCTATAGCAATTACTTCATTATCTATCTATCTATCTATCTATCTATCTCTCTCTTCTCTCTCTCTCTCTCTTCTCTATTATATATATATATATATATATATATATATATACATCAATCTATCTATCGTTGTATTTACCTATTTATATTGCTAGATCGCCATCTAGCTATCAAGCAAGCTAGCTAGCTATTTCAGTGTCTCCATAATTTATCTATCTATCTATCTATCTATCTATCTATATCAGTCTCATCATTATATATCTAGCTATCGACCGATCTATCTATATCATTTTCTTCATTATCCATCTATCTATCTATCTATCTATCTATCTTGCAAGATATTTCACTATCTATCTATCGATCTATCGATTTATCTATCTATCTATCTTGCAAGATATTTTCCTATCTATCTATCTATCTATCTATCTATCTAGGAAGCTATATCGGTGTGTTCATGATAATCTAGATATCTTCAGTATCTATCTATCTATCTTTATCTATCTATCCATCTATCTATAAATATTTATCTATCTTGCAAGATATTTTTCTATCTATCTATCTATCTATCTATCTATCTATATCGGTGTGTTCATGATAAGCTAGATATCTTTAGTATCTCTCTATCTATCTTTATCTATCTATCAATCTATCTATAAGTTGCAAGATATTTTCCTATCTATCTATCTATCTATCTATCAATCTATCTATAAGTTGCAAGATATTTTCCTATCTATCTATCTATCTATCTATCTATCTATATCGGTGTGTTCATGATAATCTAGATATCTTCAGTATCGATCTATCTTTAATTATCTATCTATCTATCTATCTATCTATCTATCTATCTATAAGTATCTATCTATCTTGCAAGATATTTTCCGATCTATCTATCTATCTATCTATCTATCTAGGAAACTATATCGGTGTGTTCATGATAATCTAGATATCTTGAGTATCTATCTATCTATCTTTATCTATCTATCCATCTATCTATAAATATCTATCTATCTTGCAAGATATTATCCTATCTATCTATCTATCTATCTATCTATCTATCTATCTATCCACCTATCGATCTATCTATCTAGTAAGCTATATCGGTGTGTTCATGATAATCTAGATATCTTCAGTATCTATCTATCTATCTTTATCTATCTATCCTTCTATCTATAAATATCTATCTATCTTGCAAGATATTTTCCGATCTATCTATCTATCTATCTATCTATCTATGAAACTATATCGGTGTGTTCATGATAATCTAGATATCTTGAGTATCTATCTATCTATCTTTATCTATCTATCCATCTATCTATAAGTATCTATCTATCTTGCAAGATATTTTCCTATCTATCTATCTATCTATCTATCTATCTATCTATCTATCTATATATCTATCTAGGAAACTATATCGGTGTGTTCATGATTATCGATTCTATCTATCTATCTATCTATCTATCTATCTATCTAGGAAACTATATCGGTGTGTTCACGTTTAAATATCCATCTACCAGTTTCTTTATTATCTATCTATCGATCTATTCCCCCCCCCTCTCTCTCTCTCTCTCTCTCTCTATATATATATATATATATATATATATATATATATATATACACCCATATATAAATATATATGTATATATCAATTGGAGTATGCCTCTTTCTCTTTCTATTTCACGCTCTCTTTTTATCTTCATTGAAGCGTGTTTGTATCTGTGTCTCGATGCATGTGCATGCAACACTTGATTATGACATCGGCAATTGTTTAGTGGAAACCAGTTAAGCATAGTCCCATCTCTTACCCACAAAGCCTCAGCTTGCTCGGCAATATTCGAGTTTTCTTCTTTCCTCGGGTCAGGCCGGAAAAAGAAATGTTTTAACGCTTTTTTGTCCGCCTCGCTGAATTCGATATGACGCCTCAACGATTTAGCTTGGAAGCAAGCAACAGAGAAAAAAGGGTTCAAAGCTGTAAATAGATGAGACAAAAGCAGTGAAGGAAAGAAGGGGAAAAAAAAAGAAAGACAGGAAGAAACATGAAGGGGGGAGAAATGAAAAGATGAGAAAGGCAAAAGGAAAGAAAAGGCAAAGAGAGAGAGAGAGAGAGAGAAGAGAGAGAGAGAAAGAGAGAAGGAAAAATGAGGAAATAATGGAGAGAGAGAGGGTGTGTGAGCGAGAGAGAGAGAGTTGAGAAAGGAAAAGAAAAAAAAGGCAAAGAGAAAAAAGGAAAAAATGAGGGAATAAGAGAGAGAGAGAGAGAGAGAGAGAGAGAGAGAGAGAGAGAGAGAGGATGGGGAGAGGAGAGAGAGAGGGAGAGGTAGTTGAGAAAGGAAAAAAGGTAAGGAGAAAAAAGGAAAAGAAGAGGGATGAAGAATAGGCAAATATAGATAGACAGAAAGAGAGAGAGAGAGAGAGATAGAGAAAAATAGGGAGAGAGGGAGCGAGCGAGCGAGAGAGAGAGAGAGAGAGAGAGAGAAGAGAGAGAGAGAGAGAGAGAGAGAGAGAGGAAGGAAAAGATAAGGAAAAAAGAAAAGAACACAAGTAAAGGCAAAAGAAAGAAGGAAATAAAAGAAGGAATCAGAAAAGAGACAGAGGACACACAACACAGAGAGAGAGAGAGAGAGAGAGAGAGAGAGAGAGAGAGAGAGAGAGAGAGAGAGAGAGAGAGAGAGAGGTGGGCAGTGAGAAACTAAAAGAATAAAAAAAGACAAGTAAAGGCAAGTAGAAATTTTAAAAAAGAAAAGAAAGAACAAGAATATAAAAGAAAAGAAAACAAATGAGGACGACAAAGAGAAAAAAGAAGACTTGTAAATGTAAGAAGACACAAGGAAAATAAGAGAAATTAACAAAGAAGGTGCGAAATGAAGAAGAAGAAGAAGAAGAAGAAGAAGAAGAAGAAGAAGAAGAAGAAGAGAGAAGAAGAAGAAACGGACACTCAGTTGAAGAAAGAAGATAGAAAGGCAAAGGAAAAAAGAAGAAGAAGAAGAAGGAAAGCGTGTAAAAGAGAACTTAAGAGGAAAGAACGAAGGCAAAAATAAATAAGCACATAAATAAATAAATAAAATAAAATAAAAGAGTCAGGATAAAAATAAGAAGAAAGAAGAAAAGAAAATGGCAGAAAGGAAAGAAGTAAGAACGAAAAAGAAAAGAAATGCAAAAAAAAAAAGAAATAAAAAAGAAGCATATTAATCACGTAAAATTGTTCCTTTCTTTAATGTTCTTTAACATTAAAGAAAGGAACGAATTTTATATGAAATACGGAAGAGAAGAAAAAAGAGGAAAGAAACACACAAAAAAGGAGAAATGGCAGAGAAAAGCAGGAAAAATAAAGAAGGTGTGGCAAAACCAAAGAAAAGAAAAGGAAAAAAGAGAAAAAATGACAAAAAGGGGACAATAGAAATAGATATGATATAATCAAACTGAATCTGATGATGAGGTTTCAATTTGGGAGCTCTGAGGAATTTGGAGAACTTTTTTTTATTGCAACCCCTCCCAGGTTCATTCTGACCCGGAGGGGCAGTACCTGTCAGGGTCCCATTAATGGGTTAGATAAAAAAAACAATGAGTTTAAAAAATGTGTCTAAAAATGAATTTAAAAATATTGAATACCCATTAAGAATAAATAGAATAACTTGTTTTTGTCATAAAATAAGCCAACAAGGGTTGACATGCCATAAAATCCAACCAAACAAATAACCAACCATCCAAACAACCCATCTATGGGTTAAATATAAGAAGTGTCTAAAAATGTTTGAAAAATGAATTTAACATTTTAAGCCCCTTAAGAATAAATAAAACAATACGTCTTCGGCATAAGATAACCCAAGGGCTGACATGCCTTAAAATCCAACCAAACAACCAGCCAATCCATCTCTGGTTTGAATAATTAAAAAAGAGTCTAGAAATGTTTTAAAAATGAGTTTAAAAAATTCAGTACCCATTAATAATGAATAAAACAAAACGTCTTCAGCATCGAATAACCCAACAATGGTTGACATGCCGTAAAATCCAACGAATCAACCATCCAACCAACAAACCAACTAACCAAGCCATCTCCGTGTTAAATTTTAAAAAATTGTGTAAAAATGGTAAGAATGAGTTGAAAAAAATCAATATCCATTAATAATGAATAAAACAAAACGTCTTCGGCATAAAATAACCCAACAAGGGTTGACATGCTGTAAAATCCAACCTATCATCTATCCAAATTTGTAGTCAAAGCCCGAAAGAAATCGTCTTCGGCATAAAATAACCCAACAAGGGTTGACATGCTGTAAAATCCAACCTATCATCTATCCAAATTTGTAGTCAAGCCAGAAAGAAAACGTCTTCGGCATAAAATAACCCATCAAGTGTTGACATGCCGTAAAATCCAACTAAACAATCAACGAACCAACCATCTCTCCGCCATTTGAAAATCTATTGTAGTTGATGATTTTGAGAACTGGAATGGTGAGCTATTCCATCGGCCGTGTATTCTAGAGAATAACCAACTTCAGACAATCACTTATTTCTCTTCATTCAAACATTTCTGATCTGGTCAGCATTTTTAACAGTTTCAAGATTTCTAAGCTATCATAAAATCAAAGTCATAGATGTTTATTTTGTTTTTCTTCTTCTTCTTCCTTTCATAATGATGATACAACAAAACGTTACGTAAGAAATAAAGAAAATAAACATTTGAAGAAGATTTAAAAGAACAACCTAAAAGAAATAGAGAAATAGAAAAAATGTTTTTAAAATGTCCTAAGTGGCAATAAGAAATTGGTTTTGAGAATGAAAACAATGTAATGAAGAAGAAGAAGAAGAAGAAGAAGAAGAAGAAGAAGAAGAAGAAGAATTAATAATACATGATTGGATCAATGAAAGAAGAAGAAGAAGAAGAAGAAGAAGAAGAAGAAGAAGAAGAAGAAAGAAAGAAAAAAGAAAAAAATATAATCGGAAGAAGAAGAAGAAGAAGAAGAAGAAGAAGAAGAAGAAGAAGAAATAATACATGATTGGATCAATGAAGGAAGAAGAAGAAGAAGAAGAAGAAGACTTAATAATACATGATTGGATCAATGAAGGAAGAATGGAAGAAGATCGGACAAAGAAAGGCTCAAACAAATAAATAAAGTCAAAAAGAAGTTAAACACTAAATTAAGTCAAGAAGAAGAGAAGTCAAGAAATGAAATTCTGTGTATAATGAAAATAAAGCAGATATATTTACAAATAGAAAAGGTAAAAGATTACAATATGAAATGATTTAATGTTTTATTAGTTATTCGTAACCAGTGAAATGAATGGAGAGATGGACACCTGGGAACAATGGGAAGCATGAAAATTTAATAAACTCTTTCTATTGTAGTGAATAAATGGTAGAAAGAAGAAATATGAATGAAAACGAACGAAAGAAAGAAAGAATAAAAATAAAGAATGATTGGAAATAAGCTGCAATAGAATACGATAACACAAGAAAGATGTGAAGAATTGAAATGAACAATGCTATGAAGGATGTGGGAATGATCAATAAAAAGAAAAATAAGAATAACAATTGATTTGAGGAATGAACATTTGGACAAGAATGATGATGTGTAGTTAGAAAGCTTCTGTTAATGATGCCATCGCTGTTAGGTGTTGAGAAAGGTCGTAGGTGGGTCATAGGCATTGAGTTTGGTGGAGATATAGTAATTCATGTACAAATGATAAATGGTAGTAGAATTTATTATAAGTGGGTGTGTATATATGTGTCGTAAAAAATGGACTGTTTTACATATTTTCCAAGATAACAGGCAGTAATTTTTCCCAAATCGGATAATTTGATCTTTGAATTAACTGTTTTTCTTTGAAACAACTCTTTCTGTTCGTTATTTCTTTTTTTGTGAGATTAAAAAAAAACAGTTAAAAAATATTTACGTTTCTTCCTTCAATGACCTAAACTGATCACATGACCTATTTTGGTGGGACCTATATTATAAAATTAATTCATTGCTAAAACAACACTGAAAATGTCATTAAAATCGGATACTTCCATGATTTTTTGGTCAAAATTGACGGATTTTTCCACAAATTGGGTATACCTAGATAATACAAAATGAAATAAAAATATGAAGAATGGTATAAAGGATGTGGGAATGATCAATAGAAAGAAAATAAGAATAAAAATTGATTTGAAGAATGAAAATTTGGACAAGAATGAGGATGTGTAGCTAGTAAGGTTCTGTTAATGATGCCATCACTGTTAGGTGTTGAGAGAGGTCGTAGGTGGGTCATAGGCATTGATTTTGGTGGAGATATAGTAATTCATGTACAAATGATAAATGGTAGTAGAATTTATTATAAGTGTGTGTGTGTATATATGTTTATTCTCCTTTTGAGTTTTCACATCAGCATTCTGATGGTCTTTCACTGGAGTCTGAGTGACAGCAAGTCTCCTCAGCTCTCCAGGACTCTTCTGAGTATTCTGGCAGATTGCAGCAGTGCAGTGTTCTGAATGGTTTCAATCCTTCCTCTGATTTCCAAACTTTCCAAACCCTTTTCTAATCCTTTTGGGACTGTTCCAAGTGCACCAATTACAATTGGTATCACTTTCACTTTCATGTTCCATAACTTTTTCAGTTCTCTGGCAAGGTCCAGATATTTGTCCATTTTTTCATTTTCCCTTAGCTTCACCCTATGATCTGCTGGCACTGCAAAATCCACCAGTTGACAAGTTCTTTCTTTTTTGTTTATCAACACTAGGTATGGTCTTCTTGCTGGGATGTGGTGATCCGTTTTTATTTCAAAGTCCCAGAGAATTTTATGTTTATTTATTATAATTATTGTTATTATTTTATTTATTTATTTATTTTTGCTAAGTATCGTCTTGCTGCCCTTTTGGTCTAAAGGTATTTAGGATGGCTTTTCCTAGGTATGAGGAAATATCAAGGAAGCCGGATCTACAATTAACATATCATGTTGCTTAGGGCACAGGCTTCGAACATTTGTCTTAATCTTTTGATGTGGGTGTAAGAGAGGGAAGTGGTAGTAGGATTTGTTTTAAGTGTGAATAATAAATAGAAAGAAAATAAGAATAAAATTTGATTTGAAGAATGAAAATTTGGACAAGAATGAGGCACAGATGAAGAAACAACGTTAAAAAAAAGAAAGAAAAAAAAGAAATAAGAAAAAAAGAAAAGTGGGAATACTAGAAAATATGCGCGAAAAAATAAGTGAAAGAAAAATGAAAAACAAAAAAGTGAATTTAAAAGAGGATGAGTGTTACGATTTTAGTGGCAATCCATTTAGTCTTTTGGTAAGAGTGCTTCTCCAGCGGAGATCCTTTCTGTTAAACAGAGCGTAGTTTCGATCTACGGGTAAAGAATGGTTGTTCCTTGGTGCCCCTCAGTCATGTAAGTCCTTCGTCAGTGATTGTAAATGGAAGTCTCCCAGAATCAGGGATTAAGTAGTCTAACAGCCACGCATTCTAGTACTACAACAACAACAACAACAACTACTACTACTACTACTACTACTACTACTAATAATAATAATAATAATAATAATAATGAATAATAAAGAAGCTGAGGAAGAAGAAGAAAACGAACAAAACTACCACTACTACCACTAATACTACTTAGAATAAGAAGAAAAGGAAGATAAAAACAATTACTACTACCTCTACTACTACTACTAGTACTACGACTACCAATAATAATAATAATATAATAATAATAAAGAAGCTGAGAAGAAGAATAAACGAACAAAACTAATACTACCACTAATACTACTTAGAATAAGAAGAAAGGAAGATAACAACAATTACTACTACTACTACTACTACTACTAGATAATAATAAAGACTGAGGAAGAAGAAGAAAACGAACAAACTACCACTACTACCACTAATACTACTTACAACAATTACTACTACTACTACTACTACTACTACCAATAATATAATAATAATAATAATAATAATAATAATAATAATAAAAACATTGGTGTTTCTTTCAACAGTAAGAAACAGAGACGATGACGGTTCAACGTCCGAGGGACTGAAACAAAAAAAGTTGAAGAGGGAAAGTAATGATGATTTAAATACATACATATATATATATATATATATATATATATATGTATATATATATGTGTGTGTGTGTGTGTGTGTGTGTGAGAGAGAGAGAGAGAGAGAGAGAGAGAGAGAGAGAGAGAGAGTGTGTGTGTGTGTGTGGTGTGTGTATAGATCATAACAAAACACGAAATCTCGTACCCTCAAGACACAGCAGAAGATAAAAAAAAAAGAAAAACATACTTAAGTCATAATCTCATAGTTTCACGTTTGACTAAGATTTTCTTTCCGCAGAAGAGAACCAACTCCTGATATTTTAACGTCTCATTGTCTAGCTGTAAGCGCCGACATCTTTGCTTGCGTCGGTCTTGAAACAAAAGAGAAGAGTTTTGCTTATTCTTGCTAATCGACATTTTATAACCTTTTTTTTATAGATAAACGTGCATAAAGGGACTTTGACATTTAACTGTATACAATTTCTAAGACTATGAAACATTAATAAAAGTCTAAAAAATACTAAAATGTTAGTAAATTGCTAATATCGACATTGCAATTATTTGTCGTATAGTCATTGTATAGTGGTAAGTATGCCCGCTTGTAAAGTTGGATGGGCGTGGTCTAATGGTTATAGTCGTAGGAAATGGACCGTCGACCCGATTTCAAATCCTGGGCGAAGCTACAGTTCACATATCGCTTATACCCTTGGAAAAAGTATGAATCCAACTACTCTCTCTACAGCTATTGGTAAATTATAGGGCAGACTGGGCTATTTAACTTGGGTGGCAGCCAGTCTAGGAGAAGGAAAACTCGGAATTCAAACCTGTTAAAACCCCGCTTGGAGTGGTTACTACTAGAATAGGCTCATTCCTAATTAGTGATCGTTTTCACGAATTCAACGCGGGACACTGGAGTTCGATTCTCCGCCGGTGAGTCAAATATTTTGCTTCAAAGACGCCTGCAAGAAAGACATGATGACAAGACACATTAAAACCAGCCCATGTGAGTCTGTGCAGATAATCGAGTGGTCTGCTGCCTTACTGCCAAACAGGCATGATAAAGAGTGAAATAGAAAGGAGAAAAGCCTCAACAGCAATGAGAGCCAGAAAAAAAAAGGAAATACAACAGGGGCCCATGCAAGCATCACTGTTTGTGTGCAGTCAGTGCGCCAGCGACTTCCATTAAAAAATTAGCCTACTCAGCCACTCGCACTGATGCAGATAAAATCTCTTTTAAACACTACTCCATCCGCTCAGGTAGACGAAAATGTGCCAATGCCATTGTCTATGTAGCCTAATAATCTTCTTAAAATCTTTTTACTTCTATCGGGTATCTTGTTCTTCTTACTCTTATTGAGTAGCATCGCTTTTATTTCTGCCCGATGCATTCGAATGGGGGGACAGAGATAGAAAAACACGTCTGCCAAAATGGGCTGTAGCCTCAACTGAACTCTTATCTCTGATTGCTAGTGTCTGTCTGTCTGTCTGTCTGTATCTCTCTCTCTCTCTCTCTCTATATATATATATATATATATATATATATATATAGCTGGTTTAGCTCAATAAGTAGATTGTCGGTTGGCGACGACTTTACTTTTACTACTTATATATATATATATATATATATATATATCTGTGTGTGTGTATGTGTGTAATATTGTTAAAAAAATTGAAAAAACACAAGTTTATAAACGAATAATGTTTATTTCGCCTACGCTGCAGTGTTTCGTTCTGTTTCGATAGACCTTCATCAGGGCTTTCGTTTGTTTAAGGAAAAATTAATTATTACGGAAAATAAAGTCTGAGAGTCTCTGTTTTTGGTGTCTTGGGCTTCTTTTTGACGAATTCAAATATGAGGAAGAAAAAATCTAATTAAAATTGTTATATAAATCTATTTAAAATATATATAAAATTGTTATAAAAATATATTTAATATATACATATATATATATATATGTTATAAAAGATAATTAGAATTGTTTCCAGAACAATCCAAATCTGATATTTTCTTATTTTAAACTTTTGACCTAAAAATCCATAGAATTTAACTGGATCGTCCTCACCAACTTCAAAGGGAACTCCTTTGTTGATGGCCGCCACACTGTCTGGATTTTTAATCCTTAATCTTGTGTATGGAAAATTTTATTTATTTATTCAATGAAGTGTTTCCGTTGATCGGCCATAGTTTTATTTAATTATTTCTTTATTGTCCTCCTAATATAATGAAACATGCAGTAATGTCCATTGAAGCCAGTTGCAAGGACGGATATAAATGTTTGTATCGTATCAGCCCTTTGGTTATTTTTATTTTTAGATATCTTTGAAACATCTTCAAGTCAAATGGAATTCCGACTATTGGATATATGAATGTAAATACTGGGCCTTTATTTCTTATAAATGGGCTCGATTCTTCGTGCGTAAAAACGACTCTTAAATTAAGGTCCCGGGTGTTGGCAAATTGTGTTGGATTTTTAAACACCTGTGTTGGATTTTTAAAACAATGATTTCAAATTCGGATGCAAGTCAATTTGTTTCTTTTGTCAACAAGTTTATTACGAACTTCGATCGTTCCCATTGTAGTTAACAACACACAGAGAGAAAGAGAGAAGAGAGAGAGAGAGAGAGAGAGAGAGAGAGAGAGAGAGAGAGAGAGAGAGAGAGAGAGAGAGAGAGATATGTTTATTATACCAAAATGATAAATACTAGAGAACGTAAGAACATCACATTCGTCCGGTGAGTATATGTACTCACTATATATATATATTATATATATTTATATATATATATATATATTTGCTAAAGAAAAAAGTTACCTAATCTTATTAATCATATTACAATAAAAATGAATAGTGGTGTTTCCTTTTCACTGAGAGACACAGGCGCTCGAATTCCCTCACTACACCTCAGATACTAGGCAATAAAAACGACATCAAATATAACGGGATACCGTTTATTTGACACGTGATGGCATGGAAGAGAACATTAAAATAAAATAACAAAAGATTTATTCAAAGATCAGATTTCTGTTTGAAATGTTTAAATGCAAGATAATTCATCAATTTAAAGTTTTTATCATTTTTTAAAGAATTTTTCCGTGCTCGTAATATAACTAACAAAGTTTCCCACCATATATCACCTATATCTTTAAAGAAGCCTACGTGGACTCTCAACCAACGACATGATATTTTGCTTTGTGTTGCGGGATAAAAATTTGAGGTACGAGCAAACTTCGTATTCGCTTATATTAATAATTCGCTAAAAACAATTTACGTTTCTATATTTATTATACGAAAGAAAAATATTGATAAATTAAATGAACATTGAAGCATAAAACAGCGCATAATTCATTACATTTTATTTTATTATGCTTCTATACAATACAGTGCTATTTTTCTTATTTCAAAAAGCGTAATAAAAAATGAGTTTTTTTCGGGGCTGGAACAGATTAATGGCATTTCCATTTATTTCAATGAGTAAAATTGATCGTATATACGAATAAATTGAGTAACGAGCAAAACGAAATAAACTTGTTAGTCAAAGTGCCACTGTACACACACACACACACACATACACACACACACACACACACACACACATATATATATATATATATATATATATATATATATATATATATATATATATATATCAAACCTCTCCACACGAGCAGAATGTACGACAAGGTCAATTTCTTTAACGGAGTTTAACAGGTTTGAATTCAGATTTTTCCTTCTCCTAGACTGGTTACCTTGGTTACATAGCCATAGTTAAAGAGCATAGTCTGCCCTGCTCTTTACCCACAGCTGGAAGGAGAATTGGGTTCATACCTTTCTCAAGGGTATTAGTGCCATGTGAAATGCAAACAGCTTCGTCCAGGAATTGAACTCGGGTTGACGAATCCATTTCCTACGACGCTAACCATTGCATCACGCACCTCCATATATTTTTATATATATGTTAAATTATTTTAAGGTATAGGGTGTGCTAATGACCAAGACTTATATTTATAGACTGTTCCAAAACAGCGGTGACTAAAGAAGACAATCAAAAATGCCCAAACAAGTACTTAATTTACTATTTAAAGGCGTTGATAAATTGTCATGGGATTACTCGCTGGAGAAGGACAGACCAACAAACGAGGATTATAGAACTCTCTTTTTCAAAACAGGATAAACTCGGATACAACTTAGAACGGATCAGCTGACAAGGATTAAAAGTAATACTACATTTTTCTACTTCAGGATAAACTCTGATAGTCATAGAATTCTAGAATGACTCGCTGGAGAAGATCAGACCAACAAACGAGGGTTATACAACTCTACTTCAACAAAGAATAAACTCTGATACAACTCAGGACGGATCAGCGGACAATGATTAAAACTGATACTTCATCTTTCTACTTCAAGAAAGGATCAAACTTTATGCCACAAGAGATCTCCACTGTAAAAATGTTTACTACTACAGTCCTAAAATGGCCACATGAATCGTAACAATATATATATATATATTTGGAGGATATGTGGTTAATTGAAGTCATACCTAATTTCGAAAATTAATTAGTTAATAATTAATGAATTTAGGCGGGCATATATGTTCAAATGTAAGGCAAAACCAATTGAGAAAATGTCAATCCCTGAATGTATATTTCGACCTATTAGGTATCATCAGCAAGGTTATAGACATGGGAGACTGCTCCGTGTGTGACTCGAAACCTCGACTGTCAAGCTGACAGGCGAAGTCCCTAACCGTTACACTAGCTTGCCATTCCTACATTCTTCGTTCGTTCTGAAATTTATTTATATTCCACTTTTTATTGACTTGCTACACGACAGTATGCACATTTGTTTGTTTACTTAACCTCATATATATATATATATATATATATATATATATAATATATATATATATATATATATATAAGAGAGTTTCATAATTTGCTTGAAGCATTGTGTATGTATTGGTTAGGAGGTTGATTTAGAAGGCTATCACAATGCAGTTTGGAATAAATAAAAAATAATAAGGAAACAATGGTGTTGTGTGTTGACCTGTATTTTTATTATTTCTTGAATTTCGAGGTAATACCTCTTTATCAAAAGAATTGAACTGAAGCAGTACAGCTATGGCATTTCTTCCCAAATGAGGTTTTTTTTTTTTTTTTGAAAATGACGTTATTTTTAAATACGCACACGTACAAAAAAAAAAAATAAACGCATTCACGCTCACACGGAATACAGTTATTTAAAAAATAACGTCATTTTCAAAAAAAAAATTCATTTGGGAAGAAATGCCATAGCTGTACTGCTTCAGTTCAATTCTTTGATAAAGAGGTATTACCTCGAAAATTCAAGAAATAATAAAAAATACAGGTCAACACACAACACCATTGTTACCGTATTATTATTTTTTATTTATTCCAAACTGCATTGTGATAGCCTTCTAAATCAACCTCCTAACCAATATATATATATATATTGGTGACAAATAATTACACACCTAACAATTAAAAAATCTTCTGAAATAAAAGGTACTGGATACTGTGCTGAGGACTTACCAGGCGTGATGACCTATTGGTGAAAGTTGCGAGAGAGGGACATGAAAATCCGTGCTGTAAGTATGACTTTATGATGATGAAACAAAAGCATTAGGTCACGTGGTTCCGTAAACTGGGTGCCCTTTTACCTACCTATTTCATCGCACCTATCCACCTCAACATTCTCACTCACCTTTGTTTTTTTGAACATGTTATACATCTACATGAAACTTTCCATTTTTTTTTTTGCCCACGTTTCCCTTATTCATTCATATTTTTTTTTCTGCCTGATGTGTGAGATTCTTTCCGGGCTGCCTCGAACCGGAAATATTGTAATCAAATTAGGACGTAATTATCGGCGATCAATTAAAAAACAAAAAAAAATGAGTTAATTAACAGTAGGAGGGAGTGAGGGCGAGAGAAAGCGAGAGAGAGAGAGAGAAAGAGAGAGAGTGAGTGAGAGAGAGAGAGAGAGAGAGAGAGAGAGTGGAGAAAGAGAGAGAGAGAAAGTGAGAAAGAGAGAGAGAGGGAGAGAGAGAAAAAACAAAGAAAGAAGAGAGAGGGAGAAATAATGTTCTTTTTGTTTCCCTTCCTTTTTTATTTTTATTATTTTTATTATTTTTATTGTTTTTTTTTTTATTATCTTCTTTTTTTCGACCTTTCACCTTATTTTCCCCGCCTTTTTTTTTTTCATCTTCTCTTATTTTCCCGCGCAGCCGTTGGCTTCTCTCTTGTTAGATTTGCTGTTACAAAATTCACCAACTTTTTTTTTTTTAATCATTTCTTCTTATTTTTATTTCTTCTTCTTTTTTTTTTTTTTTTGTTACCCACTGATCTCTACGTAATTTTTATTTGCTTTTCTTTTCCCTTGTTACTCGTTTGTTATTGACGCGGGGAATTCATTATTAGGGACAAATCATTGTTAATGAAACTAATTGCAAAAATATATGGAAAACGTTTTTACTTATTTCACATATAGTAGCCGACTCTTTTCATTTAAAGGAAGCAATTTACGGCTTCCATTTGGCAACGCTGAATTGCAAAGCATTACTGGCCTTTCGCTTTGGAACCATTATTAAATAAAACTTTCTTTTTGGCTTTGACTGCAAATAAAGCAAACTGCGATTTCGATGAAACTACTAGATATACACTCACCTAAAATAGTACTACAACATTCTTAATTGCGATGACGATTTGAATGAATGATGGGTTAGGTTTTACGGCATGTCAGCACTTGATGGGTTATTTTATGCCAAAGACGTTTTGTTTTATTCATTCTTAAAGGGTATTGGATTTTTTTTTACTCACTTTTTAAACATTTTTACAGTCAATTTTTTATCTAATCCATTGGTTGGTTGGTTGGTTGGTTGGTTGGATTTTACTGTGTGTCAACCCTCGTTGAGAAATTCTATACCAATGAAGTTTTTTTTTTCATTCTTAATGGGTTTTCAATTTAGGGGAGGATATATGGATTAATGCTTTCCCCATCCTTCGAATATTGTATAGCCGTATATACGCAACATCGTACGTCAAACATCGGGTATATACAGAGAAGAGAGAGAGAGAGAGAGAGAGAGAGAGAGAGAGAGAGAGAGAGAGAGAGAGAGAGAGAGAGAGAGAGATGCAGATGCAGATGCAGATAAATATATATACAGAGATACAGATATATATATATAGAGGAGAGAGATACACAGATACACCAAGAGAGTGAGAGAGAGAGAGAGAGAGAGAGAGAGAGAGAGAGAGAGAGATACAGAGATACAGATAGATACAGAGATAGAGAGAGAGATGAATAGACAGAGATACAGATAGATACAGATAGAGAGAGAGAGAGAGAGAGAGAGAGAGAGAGAGAGAGAGAGAGATACAGAGATACAGAGATACAGAGAGATAGACAGACAGTGATACACAGAACTATATATATATATATATATATATATACAGAGATACACAGAGAGAGAGAGAGAGGGGGGAGAGAGACACACACACACACAAGATACAGAGAGAGAGAGAGAGAGAGAGGAGGAGAGAGAGGGGGAGAGAGAGAGAGAGAAGAAGAGAGAGAGAGAGTTGAGACTTACTTGTTCTTTATTTCGTCTTGCTACGTCTAGTCGCCATGTTTCCTCTTCTTCTCTGGCCGACATCTTTTCATCTAGCTGTCTCCTTAAAAAGGACTTCTTCTAAGGGCTAACCTTTTTTTTAGTCATGCAATTAATTACACCACAAGACTTTTTTCCTTGGTCGAGATTTATTTAACCCATTCTTCCTCGCGGGGAGTCAACAACCCCAGCAGAGAGATAGGCATCCTCTCTGCTCAACGACAGGTTGAAAACTAAATCTAACTAGTTACGTTTTTCTCATGGTACGTGAGATTCGCGTCTCTCTAGGGGTCAGTTGGTGTCATCCAACGGAAATCTACCCACCTACACTTTTAACTCCAACGAACCTTTTTCAAACTAACTACCGGGACTTGTCAACAATTCATGCTACCACATAAATTATGTAACACAAATATTTAATCTCTCCAGGTATACAACTGAATTCTGAATGTTATTTCTCCCCCGCTGGTTGCCTAACCATGGCTAAAGAAACAAGTATTCTCTACAGTCATAGCTAGGGGAATACCTTTCCTAAAGATATTAGAGCTTTGAGAAATGGAGGTGCCGCCGGTGTAACGGTTAATGTCCGAAGAAATTGATACGGCGAGCCGAGTTCAAATCGTGGACGAGGCTGTTTGCATTTCACTTACCTTTGAAAAACTATTCTTCCCCCAGCTATGGGTAAATAGTCCGAAAGACTGGTCTCTTTAACTTTTGTATCGCAACCAGTCTTGGAGAAACAAAACTCTGAATCCAAACCTGTTAAATTCCGCTTAAATTTGATCATGTATCACATTCTACTCGAGGCTGAGGGGTTGGGGAAATAGATATTTGAAATGGAAACATCTTCGTTTATACTTGAACTAAGGTTACTGGGTTCATTTCCTGTAACGATAACCGTTGGGCTAGGAGTGCTATTACAATCACGAGAGTCAATTGAAAAACAAGGACTGCAATATGATGCAGCATATTCTAGATTACATACAATAATGAAACTTGTATAAAAATAAAGTAAAATTATTTCTTTTCGAAATTAAATGTATATTTCTAGCATTGAGGACCGCAATTTTTTTTCGACTGTTTATTCCTTTCTGTTTTAAATTCAGTGGATGAAGAAAGTATTTGGTTTATTTTTTAAATAAAAATACATTCAACTTTAATTTCGGTTTCTAAATGTAATGAGCTATAAGTAAAAGAATAAGATCAATAAGATTGATTTTTTATAATGAAGAAGAATAAATACATATAAGGAATATATATATATATATATATATATATATATATATATATATTATATAGAGAGAGAGAGAGAGAGAGAGAGAGAGAGATTTGTGCGTGTGCGTTTCTGTGTCTATTATTATTTCATTCGCCTAATGTTTTTCCTCTATCATCCATTTCTATCTATTATTTTTTTTTACCTCAGTATGTGCGTATCAATCAATCAATCAATCAATCAATATATATATATATATATTATATATATATATATATATAATATATATTATATATATATATATATATATATATATCGTAAGAACCACCATGTTTAAATATCCCATAGATTCCATCGCCGAAATTTGAATTTGATATTGTTCGGAAATTATTGTTTCGTAATTTACTACTGACTGTAAAAAACATTTTTAATTTTTTGGTGAACTGAAAAAAAATCATGAAAATGTTTTACCTTTTTTATGGTACCTTTTTAGAATATTATTTCAGATGTAAACCAATAAAAAGAAATTGTAATTCGAAAAAAAATACATTTTTAATTTAAGAACAGAACGGTTAAAAATCTTTCTTTTAAAATTGACACTTATATCTAGAGTCTTATCCGATACAAAATAGTATTTATTTAACCAATAAAAACAACATATAAATTGAGAAATATAAACAAAACCTCATTTGTCAGTGTCTCTAAATGTTCAAAATAATCTCCCTTATGCTCGACATATCTTTACCAACGTTCTGGAAATTGTTTTATGCATAGAATTCTACCGATTTTGAAGCAATCCAGTTTTCCAAATCACCGTTAACTTCTTGAGCGTACTGATACGTTTTCCCACGTAGTGAGTTTTTCATTGTAGAAAACAAGTAATCGTCTGAAGGGGAAAAGGTCTGGTGAGTGCGGTAATACTATAAAACCGAATAAATGTTAATTTGTATCGGATATGACTTTCATTCAACTCCTATATATGTGTACATGTGTATGTGTGGGGGGGGGGTACTTTTGAAAATTGCTTATGCTTATAACGATATTGAGACACTTTCAAAAAATAATTTTACATCGATTCTGAGCATTAAATTCACCCAAATGTTTATGTTTATTATTTCACTCAATGCAGTTACATCAATTTTTAACTCTTCAAATTCTGAGGGTCACCCGAAAAATCGCAATCATTTGTAATCTATTTTTGTCTGTAAAATGAGTTCTGGAACTCCCACGATCCTAAAAGTTGGTTTAAGAAAGATTTTGGGCTGAATAATCCAAAAAGTTTCAAACTTAACCAATTTTACGTTGTTAATGATTTCTGCTTTTTCTTAGCAAGATCAATTAGTGGGAAAATCCCAATGTGGCATTGCATCTATGACAAAATTTATTTTTATCATTATTTCTCACCCGCCTTAACCGGTGTTGCACAGGAGGTTTTTGCCAGGACTAATACAACGGTAAGACCACGAATGTTGGTGCATCAGAATCTAAGCAAACCAATCCAAACACATGAACACAGCAGAATTGGTCAACCAGCAAAAACTTATAATGATCACCTCTGTATGGATACTGGATCCTGTGCTGAGATCTTGCCTAGGGCGTTGACTGATAGGGTTTGAAATGCATATTCAGAGGCCTACATGAAAAATTCGGTTCGTATATATTACTAACACTAGAAGTAAACTAACTAATTACTTGTTTTATAAAAGATATATCTAAGAGAGGTGGGTTGTCTCCCTTAGTCGACGTACCCCTTTTCAAACCAAACCAATCACAGGTCCTCAATGTTTGGTGACAGAAATTGGAGGTAGAAATATTCCTCTCTTTGTACCAGCATATCATGGAGTTGGACGTAAATATTGTTGCTCCCAATAATTCATCAGAGATAGAAAAGTGCCGTCGTAAGTACGATAAATTGCCAGGGATCCAGTTAAGTGGGCTTGTATTATTTTATACTTATATAGTTTGATACTGGTCGCAGACAATACTATCGTTTGCAACAACAGTTATTACGGGTATAGTCTCTTGTATGTATAAATGTAATGACACAGTGTTATTTGAAATTTCGAGTTGTGTTCTTGTATTTCCTTTTTCTACCTTTAAAGGGCCGGGTTATCTCAGTCGGTAGAGCGTTCGGCTAGAAACCACAAGGTTCCTAGTTCGATCCCGGTCCTCGCCAACTCAGCGTATGAGTAGCACAGGGATCTGTGCGGTAAAGTAAGGAGCTGGTGGTAGGTGTGGCGCTCCACCTCAGACGCAAAAAACAATATCCTTGGTCTGGCGCTATTGAAAAGGGGATAGACCCCCTCGCTGATTGGCTCATACCGACATTAGGCCATCCCGATGACTTAAAAAAATACAATGGTAAGACCACTAAAAAAAATCTCAGCAAATCTAAGCAAACCAAACCAAACATGGACATACGAGCGTTGATCGACCTGCAGAAACTTTCATTGAACAGCTCATCAGGGACACTGGATGCTGTACTGAAAACTTGTAAGGTGCGATGACTGATTTGAAACGCATATTCAGGGGCCAGCATAAAATAATGCAATTCGTATATATTGTTAACAGTAGACGTTTACTAAGGATGTCTAACGAGTGATACTAATTACTTGTTTGCCATTACCAATGCAGCGATGATTGGAATGGCGGTAAGTCTTAATGCAAATAAGCTGATAGAGTCACGGTGTATATTTGTGAAATGTTTTCTGTTTTTAATTTGGAGGTTTTTGAATGTATGACCTTTTTTTTTTTCATGGGCCGCGACCTTTTACTTTATTTTTCTGTTTTTTAAAACTTTTTGCTTCGGGAAATAATGACAAAGTTCAAGACAAGTGTCTCTAAAATGTAATTAGCAAGCAATTAAAGTCCAACTGGAGGAATAGCAAATTGTTTGATGTTGTCTCAGCGTCAAGAAAAGAAAAAAAAAGAAAAAGCTGAAGATTTTTTAAAGACATAATTGCAAACTTGAGTAAAATTATGCTCAGTTAAAAACATGGTAGATATTTATCTTTCTTTCTTTTTCTTTCACTTTATTTTTTCTTTCCCCCTTTCTTTCTTTCTTTCTTTCTTGATTACTTTATTTTCTATTTTCTTTCATCAATATTCTGTCTTCTTTCTTTCTTTCTTTCTATCTGTTTTTCTTTCTTTCTTTTACTACTTCCTTCCCTTTTTTCTTGATTACTTTATTTTTTATTTTGTTTCATCTTTTTCTGTTATTTTCTTTCTTTCTTTCTTTCTTTCTTTCTTTCTTTCCTTTTTTCTTTCTTTCATCTTTCTTTTTTTGTAAAATCAATTTCTTGAGTAAAATTATGCCCAGTTAAAAACGTGGTATTTATCTTTCTTCTTTTCTTTATTTTTCTTTCACTTTATTCTTTCTTTCCTCCTGTCTTTCTTTCTTTCTTTCTTTCTTTCTTTCTTTCTTTCTTTCCTGATTACTTTATTTTCTATTTTCTTTCATCTATATTCTGTTTTCTTTCTTTCTTTCTATCTGTTTTTCATTCTTTCTTTTATTACTTCCTTTCCTTCTTTATTGATTACTTGATTTTTTATTTTCTTTCACCTTTTTCTGTTATTTTTCTTTCTTTCTTTCTTTCTTTCTTTCTTTCTTTCATTTTTCTTTTTTTGTAAAATTAATTTCTTGAGTAAAATTACGCCCAGTTAAAAACGTGATAGATATTTATTTTTATTTTTTTATTTTTTTTTATTTCACTTTCTTCTTTCTTGCTTTCGTTCGTTCTTTCTTTTTTTCTTTTACCATTTCCTTTCTTTCTTTCTTGATTACTTTATTTTCTATTTTCTTTCTTCCTTATTCTGTTTTCTTTCTTTCCTTCTTTCCTTCCTTCTTTCTTTCTTTCATCTTCTTTTTTGTAAAATTGATTTCTTGAGTAAAATTATGCCCAGCTAAAAACATGGTAGATATTTATCTTTCTTCTTTCATTCTTTCTTTCTTTCTTTCTTTCTTTTACCATTTACTCATACCATATCATAATATGACTTTCGTCTCCGCTCTTGACAGTATGGAGTATAAACAAGCTCTGAAGATGATTTTTATAAAATCGAAATATTGTTCAATATTAGCTATGAATATGTTATAAAATGTTTTCACTTTAACAGCATATTGTGTTGTTTTCATATCTTTTTATCTATACTTATATGATTTATTTCCTTTCTTTAACTTATATATTATTATATATATATATATATATATATATATATAATATATATATATATATATATATAATTTGTAAAAAAGCTTAAAAATCAGCCAAATAGCAGGGAATTGGAGTAAGGATCATAACACTTATAAAAACAAGTGTTTTTTTTAACACAATTCATTTCGAAATATATCTCAAGTGACCGCTTGAAATTTTATCGGCTTTCCCCTTATGACAAATATCGAATGTCATCACATTTTTGACCTGGAAAATTTCCGTGAGAACAATTTTATTGTTGCTTTGTGTCTGTTTTTGTCTCTATTCATTTTTCTATCCATCCTATCAATAAGAATTCGATATTCAACAACTGACAAGCAATATACAATGGCAGCGCCATGCTAGAGAAATCTTAAAAGCGTCAATCAAGTTTACACGGGACTGCATTCTTTATATCATTTCCTTTCCTTTTAGAAGTCCATCGCAGACGACGATGACGTCACTCCATGTCTTCAACAGTTGAGGAGCCTTTGGTGGCAAGTAAGTCCACTTTTGGACTTGCAGATGCGGTTACACACATTGCAAAGTAAATGTCCATCTGCATTCGCTGGTTCATGACGACGAAGACGTCGCCGCTCTCCAGCTCTGTTAATCTCGATATTGAGCCGCTTAGCTCCTGTGTGGCAGGCGTCTCGCCAAACCTGTTTACCAGATCTTCCTCACTTGATGTTGGGATGGTGAATTTCTTCAGCGTTGTCTTTATATGGTCTTTATTCTTTATATAGTCAATCAACGTGTACAAAACTCATGAAAATAGTATAGAGATAGAAAAACGGGATCAATATTAAAGAAATCCCGGTCAGCTTTTAAATATTTATTAACAAAGCCAAATTGTGGCATAAGGCCAGGTGTATAGAGCACCCAGTGAGACTCTGACGCACAAATAATGAACTGCTAATATAGGTTGCTAACCATTACACTATTTGTATGTGTCTTGTAATTATGTACTAAAGTTTGTTTAGGAGGGAGAATATTTGGATTCATACCTTTCCCAATGGTATTAACGCTATGTCAAATGCAAACAGCTACGTCCAGGCTTTGAACTCGTATCTTTCCAACGACGGTAACCATTACACTATACGCTTCCCTTATTCATAAGGATTTTGTGAAACCCATTACAGATTTCACTTCCTCGTCACTGGAATAATGTTTGCCTCTCAAACTTTCTTTCATGGGACCAAAGAGATGATAGTCTTAAGGAAGTGAAATCTGTAGTAAGGAAGTGGCACAAAGGACAGACAACAGTGAGTAGCACTCGGATAGTATCAGGCGAGATATTTAATCTAACAGACTGAGTCATCAACTTCACGACCTCAACAAAAGCATACGAAGCTGCCAAATTGTGCCTCATGTTACCAAAATATTGCAAAACTTTTGTATTTTAATGACTGAATAATGACGCCACGAATTTATACGCATGAAATACTTTGTCAAAAATCCTGGTGTATACCTTCGCAACAACCTATTTGGACAAAGTAACCAATAAGCACCCCAGCTGAGAGCTGTTTTGAAAGGAACACTTTTTTTTTCATCGTAAACTCCCTGTTGTTTGTTTACCAACAACTGACTATATTTTTGCATTAGAATTTCACTGTAAGATTTTTAAAAAGTTTGTTCGTGTATATTTACAACCCAAAGGCAAGTTTTTATGCTAAAATAGTTTTCGATTTTTATTTAAAAAAATAGTTATTTATTGGTTACTTGGTCCCAACATCCTTTTCTTTAAATAAGTATTAAAATATTTTGAAAATAAAAACCATTTTCATTTAAATAAACATATCTGTATTTCTCTTTTGATTAAATAAAAACTATTTTAATATAAAAATGTGTCTTTAATATAAAAATGTGTCTTTCTTTTAAAGTTTTTAAAACTTTAAATAATTCCAATTGAATTAACAACAAAAACATAAAATAAGTATTTCTTTAAATTAAAAACGTATATTTTAGTATAAAAACGTGCTTTTAGGTTGTAAATATACATGAACACACTTAAAAAAAATCTTACAGTGAAATTCTAAAGCAAAAAAAATCGTCTGTTGTTTGTAAACAAACAACCGGGAGTTTACGATGAAAAGCAAAAGGTATTCCTTTCAAAACAGCTCCCAGCTGGGGTGCTTATTGGTTACTTGGTCCACCTATTTTTTCACCTTCACGACCTCATCAAAATCACCTGAAGCTGCCGAATTTTGCCTCACCTTACAAAAATATTTCAAAACTCTTGACTAACCCTAGAACATTAACGACTGAATAATGATGCCACGAATTTATATGCATGAAATGCTTTGTCAAACATTTTGCAATATACGTTCGCATGTTCACGACCTCAGCAAAAGCATGGGAAGCTGCCAAGCTGTGCCTCATGTTACAACAATATTGCAAAACTTTTGACTCAGCCTAGTAGATTAACGACTGAATAATGACGCCACGAATTTATATGTATGAAATACTTTGTCAAAAAACCTACTCTATACGTTCGCAACGACCTATTTTCTCACCCTCACGAATCTGAAGCTGCCGAATTTGTGCCTCACCTTACCAAAATATTGCAAAACTTCTGACTCACGCTAGAACATTAACGACTGAATAATGATGCTACGAATTTATATGCATGAAATACTTTGTCAAAGATGTTGCTGTATACTTTTGCAGTGAACGTATACAGCATGTTCACGACCTCAGCAAAAGCATGGAAAGCTGCAATAATTTGCCTCACCTTACCAAAATATTGCAAAACTTTTGACTCAGCCTAGTAGATTAACGACTGAATAATGACGCCACGAATTTATATGTATGAAATACTTTGTCAAAAAACCTACTCTATACATTCACAACAACCTATTTATTCACCCTCACGAACTGATCAATATCATCTGAAGCTGTTTTTTTTTTGCCTCACCTTACAAAAATATTGCAAAACTTCTGACTCACGCTAGAACATTAACTACTGAATAATGACACCATGAATTTATATGCATGAAATACTTTGTCAAAAATCTTGCTGTATACGTTTGCAGTGAACGTATACAGCATGTTCACGAATCAGCAAAAGCATGGAAAGCTGTCATATTTTGCCTCACCTTACTAAAATATTGCAAAACTTTTGACTCAGCCTAGTAGATTAACGACTGAATAATGACGCCACGAATTTATATGTATGAAATACTTTGTCAAAAAACCTACTCTATACGTTCGCAACAACCTATTTTTTTCACCCTCATGAACTGATCAAAATCACCTGAAGCTGCCGAATTTTTGCCTCACCTTACCAAAATATTGCAAAACTTCTGACTCACCCAAGAACATTAACGACTGAATAATGACGCCACGAATTTATATGTATGAAATACTTTGTCAAAAAAAACTACTCTATACGTTCGCAACAACCTATTTTTCACCCTCACGAACTGATCAAAATCATCTGAAGCTGTTTTTTTGTCGCCTCACCTTACAAGCTTGGGAAGCTGCCAAATTGTGCCTCATGTTACCACAATATTGCAAAAACATTTGACTCGGCCTAATAGATTAACGACTGAATAATGACGCTACGAATTTATATGTATGAAATACTTTGTCAAAAAACCTACTCTATACGTTAGCAACGACCTATTTTTTGTGTCGAATGTTATCGATCATTCAACGTCTAATGGGGGTACGGCATGTCAATCCTATTTATCACTGCTGTTATTGATTGATGAAGCTGAAAGAATATCGCCTAAATATCCTAATTTCCCACCCCTACCACCATCACCCGCCCCCATTTCCTGTCCCTAGTTGACAGTAAGCAGCTGATTCTATGATTGTTTCCGCATTTTTAATTAAAAATGTCGTACCCGATTCTATGCTGACAGCGCACCTTCAGGTAAAGCGTATTCTCGAACGCCTCTGTTCGAATCAGCCGGCTGTTTGATGCTACTTCAATTATTATTATTATATATTATTATTTTTTATTATTATTATTATTACTCTTCTTCTTCTTCTTCTTCTTCTTCTTCTTCTTATTATTATTATTATTATTATTATTATTATTATTATGATTATGATTAATTATTATCATTGTGTGGCTGTTTTTACTGATATCATTATTATTCTTTTTCTTCTTCTTCTTCTTCTTCTTCTTATTATTATTATTCTATTTCTTCTTCTTCTTCTTCTTCTTCTTCTTATTATTATTATTATTATTATTATTATTATTATTATTATTATTATTATTATTGTTGTGGCTGTTGTTGCTGATATCATTCTTCTTCTTTTTCTTCTTCTTCTTCTTTTCTTCTTCTTTTTATTATTATTATTATTATTATTATTATTATTATTATTATTATCATTGTGTGGCTGTTGTTACTGATATCATTATTATTCTTTTGTTATTGTTTATTCTTCTTATTATTATTATTATTATTATTATTATTATCATTATTTATCATCATTATTGTTGTTGTTGTTGTTGTTATTGATATTTTTCCTATTACTATTATTGTTATTATCATTATTGTTGTTGTTAAAGCTATTATTATTATTATTATTATTATTATTATTGATGTTGTTGTTGTTACTGCGATTATCATTATTATTATTATTCTTGTTGTTATTATTATTATTATTATTATTGATGCTGTTGTTGTTACTGCGATTATCATTATTATTATTATTATTGTTGTTGTTGTTGTTGTTATTGCTATCGTTGTTTTGTTATTGCTGGGAGACTCACTGATGATATTATTAGAGTGCTTACTATTATTTTATTTTTTCATTGTCAATGTCTGTTTTATTAGTCAGATTATTTTTCTTTTGTGCAAGAAAAACTGTTTACAATAATTAGAGCTTTATTTCCTTCTTTCTTTCTATTATTATCGAACAGTAGTAGCGGTTGGATAGATTTTAGGGCATGTCAAACCTTGTTGAGTTATTTATGCCGAATACATTTCGTGTCATTCATTCTTGTTAGGTATTCATCTTTTTACTCAAATAATTCCTGATAAACATTCTAATGAATACATAATTCAAAGAAAGAAAGAAAGAAAGAATCCTAATAATAAATAAAGAACGTGTACAGTGTACTCAAATATATTTCTATCTTAGGGCCGGTTTAGGTGAGTCGGTAGAGCGTCCGCCCAGGAAACACAGAGTTCCTGGTTCGATACCTGCCCTCGCCAACTCGGCGTATGAGTAGCACAGGGGTCTGTGTGGTATAGTGGGGAGTTGATGGCAATTGTGGTGCTTCACTCCAGATGCAAAAACACTCTCCTTGGTCTAGCGCTGAGTGGAAAAGCGATAGACTCCCTCGCTGCCTGGCTGATACCAACTTTACGCCACCCCGATGACTTTACTTTACTTTACTTGCATGTCAGTCCTGAATTCCTCCATTTAAGCAACAGCAGGTATTGTGAGAAACACAATATTAAAATGACTTCATTCGGTATTACATGGCCCGAAAAGGCTTGATGATGTAAAACAAAACAAACAAACGAACCAGAAAAACAAGATAATTAAATTCCTTTGGGGATAAAACTTGGTTATCGTCGTGAAATTTGGGAGTGATATTTTCGGTTTAGCATAGAGTATCTAACGCTTTGAATTAATGAGGGGGGGGCTCTTAAAGTAACTAATGAGAATAGATTCTCTTTGGTTTGAATTCAGAGTTTTTTTTTCTTATATATCGATTGCCATATCAAGGTTAAAGAGCCCAGTCTCTCCTAATATATAGCTAGAGGGAGAATAGTTGTATTCGTACCTTTATCAAGGGTCTTAGCGCTATGGGAAATGCAAACAGCCTCGTGTAGGAATCGAACTCGTCTCTTCATGTCCATTTCCAACAACAGTAACCTTCGACTACTAGACTGTCACTGGTCAGTTTTGGGAATAGCTAATATTCAGGTTCAGTAGATTTTGCCGGCAAAAAGAGGAAACGTTATTTTTTGGAAAATTATGACTTACGTGTGTATTTTTCTATTTTAGATTTGCTGAAACTCTTGGATTAGTGACTGTTACATGCACTTGTTAAAAAGAAATTTAAAAACAAACTGATTTGACCTTTAATGACCTTTATTGAGATACGAGATTCTGTAACGGAAGTGTCCGATTTTAATTGGTCTTTCAAAAAGTGGAAGGTGGTACTTAATGGTTTAGCACTCGAGTTTCCCCTGGAAATCTCAATCTATCATTTAACTCAATCTACCCACACTTTTTCATGGTTATACACATTACTACCAAAACATTTTCCCTCCTTTTGAGTTTTTTACACCACCTTTAGTTGATGGTATTTCACTGGAGTCTGAGTGACAACAAGTCTCCTCAGGTCTCCAGGACTCTGAATATTCTAGCCGATTGCAGCAGTGCAGTAATCTGGATGGTCTTAATTCTTTCTCTGATTTCCAGATCCCACAGTCTTTTTTCAAAGTTTATTGGGACAGTTCCAAGTGCACCAACTACAATTGGTATCACTTTCACCTTCATATTCCCCAGCTTGTTCAATTCTCTGGCAAGGTCCAGGTATTTATCCATATTTACTTTTTCCTTCAGCTTCACTCTGTGATCTGCTATACCGCAAAGTACACACGTTCTCTTTTTTTTGTTTATTTTTTTTTTGCTAATCAACTCTGGTCTCCTGACAGGGATAGGGTCATCTGTCTTTATCTCAAAGTCCCAGAGAATTATTATTATTATACTCCTTTTGAGTTTTCACATCAACATTAGCTGATAGTATTTCACTGGAGTCTGAGTGACAGCAAGTCTCCTCAGGTGTCCGGGACTCTTCTGAGTATTCTGGCAGATTGCAGCGGTGCAGTGTTCTGAATGGTTTCCATCCTTCCTCTGATTTCCAAACTTTCCAAACCCTTTTCCAATCATTTTGGGACTGTTCCAAGTGCACCAACTACAATTGGTATCACTTTCACTTTCATATTCCATAACCTTTTCAGTTCTCTGGCAAGGTCCAGATATTTGTCCATTTTTTTCATTTTCCTTTAGCTTCACCCTGTGATCTGCTGGCACTGTAAAATCCACCAGTTGACAAGTTCTTTCTTTTTTGTTTATCAACACTAGGTCTGGTCTTCTTGCTGGGATAAGGTGATCCGTTTTTATTTCAAATTCCCAGAGAATTTTATGCGTTTCGTTCTCATTAACAGATTCTGGTTTATGCATATACCATTTTGTTGTATGATTAAAATTTAATTTTTTGCATAACTCCCAGTGGATCACCTTCCCAACCCAGTCGTGTCTAGTTTTGTATTTTTGTTGTGCTAGTTTGATACATTCGCAGAGTATATGGTTTACAGTTTATAGTTTATGGATTACATTATTATTATTATTATTATTATTATTATTATTATTATTATTATTAGTAGTAGTAGTAGTAGTAGTAGTGTGTAGTAAATGAAACCTTGGCGTTATAGATTAATAATAAATGCATCCATATAAATTTGTATGCAAATATGATTATATTATCAAATAGGAATAGTTATTAAAAAACATTACGTATAAATAAGAATACTTGATACCATATATAGGAATTGGAACGAAAGTTTTGACCGATACAAAGAACATTTATTTAACCAATAAAGACAAGATATAAATTGAAAAATTTATAAACAAAACATCATTTGTCAGTGTCTCTAAAATGTTTCAATGTTTTATTAAATATTTTGTTTAAATGTTTAAATTATATATTTTATTTATTTGTTTCAGATAGCAGTTATTTGGAAAAAGAACATTATTTTCTGGCATACAATAAAATTTAAGAGAATTGACTTTTAAAAAAAGCTGTCATATTTTTTTGGGAAAGATTGAAGGAATGCACCAGCCATTGAGAAGATGATTAACTCATTTTTACTCTCCACTTTTTTTTAACAGTACCTCCCACTTTTTCTTTTCTTTTTTTTTTTTTGTTTACAAAATTTGCCCTATTTAATTATTTTTTTTTATCCCCACTAGACTTCGTTTTTGTTTGTTTGTTTGTTTTGGGGGATTGTTTTTGTTTGTTTATTTGTTTTTTTAAATTTTTGCAATTTTTACTCTACGCTTTTTTAAATAATACTTCCCCACTTTTTTTTTTACAAAATTTGTCCACCTTCAATTTAAAAAAATCCCTTTCGTTCCAATCCTATATAAGCATCTATAAATAAGTATTAAATAGTAATACTATATACCATGTATAATTATGCATGAATTAGTATTAAATAAGAATAATTGAAACCATAAAAATTTATGCAAACAAACGGTTATAGACAAATAATAAAAGTACTACTTTAAAAAAAAATCATTAAAAATGTATTATTATTTTATTACAATTAAATATTCACAAATTAATCAAATTTTGGTATTAAAAAAGTATTTTATTTACCGTTAAACAAATAAAACAAAATATACATAGAAATAGCATTGAAATTTTACTTAAGAATGTCTAGCATTTTTAAATAACAAAAATAATTAAATCAGTACACCAGGTTCCCCCTCTCTACACAGTTGATGCTGGGTAGCCGCTTCAAGTACTTTTATAAAAGAAAATTGGTGGGGACCAGCAAATAAAAGTTCAATAAAAACCACATCCTATTTGCAAATATTAAACTATCTTTTTGGTACAAATAATAATAGAAAAAAGTGTTGTCATAGACGCAGAGCCACATTGGGATATTGATCATGCTATGAAAAAAACAGAAATCATCAATAACTTGAAATTGGTTGATTTTAAGACTTTTTTGATAACATTATTGAATTCCTTGGGTAAAAATGCTTTTATGAACGAACTTTTAGGAGTGGGAGCTCTAGAACTCATCTACAGAACAAAATAGGTTACTTTTTTCGCAACCCTCCTCAAATTTGGAGACCTAAAAAAGACATAACTACCAATTTTTGGAATTTGAAAGTTTAAATTTTGGGAACTTCTAACATCAACATCTACAAGTAAGAATCCTTGTATTTAGGCAGAGCAACAGATAATTGTGCGTAGCTCAGTTGGTAGAGCGTTCGGCTAGACACCACAAGGTTCCTAGTTCGATTCCGGTCTCGCCAACTCAGCGTATGAGTAGCACAGGGATCTGTGCGGTAAAGTAAGGAGCTGATGGTAGGTGTGGTGGCTCCACCTCAGATGCCAAAAAACAATCTCCTTGGTCTAGCGCAAGTGAAAATGGATAGATCCCTCGCTGATTGGCTGATACCGACTTTAGGCCGCCCCGACGACTTTACTTTTACTTTATAAATATTTAATTTTTAATGTAATAGAATATTATATAAAATTAATAAAACTAACGAAACTAAATAAGAAACGAAATGGAAAAAAGATTACATTTATTTCTATTTTTAGGGACTGCTTTAGCTCAGTCGGTAGTGCATTCTTGTTCAACTCTCATCTAGCTTATTCTCACGGCGCTTCGGTAGATTCCAAGTGGTACAGCCGTACAGTAGTACTATTACAACTGCAGTGTGGAAGAATTGTCCTTTAACTTATCAGTGAGATCAGATTTCCTTGTGATTGATAATCTATCTATAGCAACCCATGCCTTTCCTATACGTGCATTAATATCTGCTTTCTGTGGATGAGATATTACTACCTAGGTACGTGAACAGGAAGTTCGACATTCTTTAGGAGAACTCTGTAAGACATACTCTAAATGAGGAATACGAAATATTTGTAAGTAAGTAAGTAAAAGTAAAGTCGTCCGGGAGCCCTAATGTCGGTATCAACCAGACAGCGAGGGAGTCTATCTCCTTTCATTAGCGCTAGACCAAGGAGATTATTCTAGCATCTGAGGTGAGGTGCCACACCTACCATCAGCTCCTCACTTTACCGCACAGATCCATGTGCAACTCATACGCTGAGTTGGCGAGGGTCGATATCGAACCAAGAACCTTGCGGTTTTTAGCCAAACGCTCTATCGACTAAGGATAAATAACCTAGTCTGCCCTTTTATTTATCCCACATATGAGGTATGTGAGAAGAGATGGATTCATTTCTTTTTCAATGATATTAACAGGAAGTATTGCCTTTTAGGGTAATAATCCTGCGAGAAGATTGGGAGAAGAAATGTTACATAATCTATGCGGTTGCATAAGATTATTGTCGGTCCCCTGTAATTCTGAGGGGATGACCCTTTTCATACCATAGCCGGGTCCTTCAATGGAAAATTACAGAAGCCCGCCAAAATACGTGAAGTCACGTGGGACCTATTCGGTCCCCAGTTTGCAGTTGGACGTCAGGCAGTCTTGTGTTGATTACCTAAAAACTAACAATGACACAGGGCTTCTGATATGGAAAAATCCCTAACAGAAAACCAGACCCGAAGTCCCCAAGAAAGTCCAGACCTTAGAAGATGCCAGACCAAGTCAAGATGATAGAAGAAATACCAAAGACGATCAGAATACTAAAGACGGCCAAGAAATAGAATTAAAGAAAGAGGTATGCAACATTATAATTATTTAGTACCAATGAAGAGTCTATGCAACAGAAAGATGAAGACATAAAATGAATTAGATAATTATATTCGCTGTAAAATGAAAGGCAAACAAAAAAAAAAAATAAATAAATAAATAAAAACATATTTTAGAAATACATTGTTAGTTACAACAATAACGACAATTATGCAATTACCTCGTTCTGACAGTAAAGCTTACCTTACCGTAAATAGTTCTGACAGTAAAGCTTACCTTACCGTAAATCCTCGAGTATAATCCGCACTTTTCCCCAAAAATTTAAGGTAAAAATCCCAGTGCGTACTATATACGAGGTTAAAATACGAGATTAAAAATGAAAGACATTTTCTAAGCAATATCAGAGTCTCTATTTGCTGTCCGGCAATGTTTAATCAGACGCATTTTTTCAGAGGTACAGCCCCCTAAAAAAACCTGCGTATTATACTCAAGGGTGGACTATACTCGAGCATTTACGGTAATTCCTGACCACTGACAATACCTGTTTATTTTTTATTACACTTCTATGAATAATTACCAACTCCCCACAAGAGTAGGATGTTACACATGGTCAATTTTTGAGCGGATTTAACAGGTTTGATTTCATGATTTCTTTACCTAAAGGGGTTGCCTAACGATTTACCCATGGCTGGAGGGGAAATAGTTAGATGTATGCCTTTGCCATAGATATTACTACGATGTTACTGTTCATAACCTTGGCCAATGCACCACTGTAGCTCCCCTCTCAACTGAGATATCAATAGGTTTGGCATAGAATTGGTGTTTTACCATGTAAATAGATTATCTATCATATGAAGATCTAATCTCACAGACAAGTTAAAGATACAGTTCTTCCAGGCCGTTGTCGTGTCAATACTGTTGTATGGCTGCACCACCTGGACCCTAACGAAGCGACTAGAGAATAAACTAGATGGGAGCTGCACAAGAATGCTGCGGGTGATCATGAACAAGACGTGGAAACAGCACCCTACGAGAAAACAGTTGTACGGCCACTACCACATATCACCCAAACCATCCGAGTAAGACGGACAAGACACGCGGGACACTGCTGGAGAAGCAAGGACGAACTCATAAGCGACGTCCTCCAGTGGAAGTCAGCACATGGATAAGCCAGTGTGGACCGACTAGTAAAAACGTACGTTGATCAGCTCTGTGCGGATACAGGATGCTGCATAGAGGACCTCATGAGAATGATGAGCGATAAGGACGGATGGAGAGAGATTGTCATGAATATCCGCGCTGAAAGCGCGACATGATGATGATGACCATGTCAAACCTATTGGTATCTCATCTGAGAGTTCGAACTCACTTTTGGACTAATGACATTAAAAAAGATACGAACCACCCTTTTCTCTTGCTATGGATTAAATAATTGTGACGGTGAACGAGAAAGGAAAGGGAGCAAGACATTGTCTTGCCTGCCGGGATCGAACTCGCGTCCCCCCGCATGCAAAAACAAATGCGATTTGGGCATTGGACGGACGCGAGGTTCGACTGATGTGCCCGGATGTTTGGATAAATATCTCCATAAATGACAAGTGAGTCGAGCGCTGGGAGTCAGCAGTAGCAGAAGCAGTCGACGACGAAGCGCTTCGCGAACGACCCAGTAAAGAAATGGATTTTAGTCCAACAGAAACAAAACTAAATAGGAATTGCGATTTTGAACTGTTAAAGATTATTTCGACTACGACGACGGATTTTCCAGCTGCTAGACGAAGACGAAGAATGTGTTGACCAAAAGAAAGTCTGCCTTGTGAGAGGACGGTGAACTCGCTTGTTTTTGGTCCCCCTTCCGCAGGAACTTCTTGATTCGAATATCTATTTCTTTTTGCCCCCCTATATTTTCCCCCTTCTATAATAATTGCACGACTGTATTTTTAGCATGACTTTAGCATTGAATAACCCACGAATGTTGATATTCCATTAAATGAAGATACCAAACACAACAAGCTGAACTGAACAGGAATTCTGAGAGGCAAACGGGAACTGGCCGTTTTCAAACGTATTCAACGTCAAAACGGTCAGCTAATTTTCACTCAGGGTTGCTAACCTGAAAATGATTAAAAAATCTCATTACTTTCTTTAATGCTGTGATGTTGTTGCTGTTTATTTTATTTTATTTATTTGATACTACAGAAGAGCGGAGGTACTTAGTGTAATGGTTATCATCTTATGAAATGAATTCGGAAACATGAATTCAAATCTTTGACGAAGCTGTTTGCTCTTCATATAGCACTAATATCCTTGGGAAAGGTATGCATCTAAGTATTATCCTTCCAGCCATCGGTAAATAGTTGGGCGGACTGGGTTCTTTAATCTTGGTTAGGCAACACGTCTAGGAGAAGGAAAACTCTTAAATCAAACCTGATAAACTTCGCTTAAAAATTGACCATATGTAACATCATACTCGTGCGGAGGGATTGGGAAATATATATAGAAGTGTAATGAAAATAAATAGGTATTGTCAATGGTCAGGAATTAAGGCAAACTTTAATGGCAAAATGAGGCAATTGTATGATTGTTTTTATTGTTGTTACTGAGAATGTATTTCCAAAATATTTTTTGTTTTGTTTTTATTTGCTTTTTTATTGGCTTTCAATTTACAGCGAAATTAATTATCTAATTCATTTCTTGTCTTCCTCTTCCTTTTCCCAATCTTCTCGCAGGATTATTATTATTATTATTATTATTATTATTATTATTATTATTATTATTATTATTATTATTATTATTATTATTCATTTGTTTATATATTTATTATAATTATTTTCAATAATATTTTCATTATTATTATTATTTCATTATTATTTATCATTTATTATCATTATTATTTATTTCATTATTATTCATTATTATTATCATATTATTTTCATTATTATTTATCATTTATTATCATTATTATTATTTTCATTATTATTCATTATTATTATCATTATTATTTTCATTATCATTCATCATATATTATCATTATTATTATTTATTATTATTATAATTATTTTCATTATTATTATTTGCTCCTTTATTTTCATTATTGTTATTATTATTATCATTATCATTATTATTATTTATTTATTATTATTATTTATATATTATTATTATTATTATTTTATTATTTTATTATTTATTTATTATTATTATTATTATTATTATTATTATTATTATTATTATTATTATTATTATTATTATTATTATTTTCATTATTATTATTTGCTCCTTTATTTTCATTATTTATTATTATTATTATTATTATTATTATTATTATTATTATTATTATGTGAGTTTTTCACACCTGCCGTAGCTGGTGGTTCTATTATCATTAATATTATTATTATTGTCGTTGTTTTTGCACGTCATTGTTTTGCTGATATTATCTTAAGGCCATAAACGCAGCGAAGACAACAGGTGCGCGCAGCTTCATTCGGGTTGCAGCGTTTTATCATCTGAACACAAAGCTGAAAACTGACTCACAAGAATGCGGCTTTGGCGCGCGAAAAAAAGGCGAGGGTGACATGCACGGCTTCGCCGACACAAATCAGGGAGGGGATTATCAAGAGGCTCACCCTACAGAGCCAACTTGCGTCAACAGGAGAAACTTGCTACCAGGCGGCGCAAAAATTCCCTCCCATACCAAAAACTGGTGATTCGCTAGAGTGATTCGCTAGTGTGCGCTTGGGGATTTTAAATAATAAGAAAATGATATTTTGTTTTTGCCCCCCTCGCCCCGCTTTCCGACAGAAGGGGGAGGGGTCACGTTCTTTGTTCTTTTGCTTGAATTTGTCCCCTGCTGTCGATAGATTTGACTCATACATACGCGAGTTTGTCATTTGTTAATCATTATTACTGATGCCCGTCTATCTGTCTTGTTATCTGTATGTTTGTTTGTTTGTTTGTTGAGGGATTGATCTGTCTACAGGGGCGGCTTAGCTCAGTCGGTAGAGCATCCGGCTCGGTATCACAAGTTTCCGGCCCTCGCTAACTGAGCGTATGTGTAGCACAGGGATCTGAGCGGTAAAGTGGGGAACTGATGGTAGGTGTTGCGCGCCACCTAAGACGCAAAAACAATCTCCCTGGTCTAGCGATAATGAAAAGGGATAGACTCCCTTGCTGTCTGGTTGATACCGACAAGAGGCCAACCCGTCGACTTTACTTACTATTTTTACTTTATATGTTTATGTTCACAATGGGGATGTTTGTATATCTCTTCTAGGGTCAGAATGTACTATCATCTACCCCAGCGTTTCTCAACCGGGGGTCCCTGGAATCCTAAATTAAATTATATTGAATTAATTAGAATAAATCTGCTCGTGTAGATGAGTTGGTAAATATATTTACTCATCTATCTGTGGCGAGAGAAACCACGAACTTAGTAGTTCGAAGCATGCACGACTGTGTTTGGCATGCGGAATTAGATCAGAGACGAGTGGGGAGATTGAACTCGCATTCTCCTGATCTTGAGTCGTGGCCCGACGCATGGGAATGGCTAAACTATCCAGAGTGGCCAGGATGTGAAGGATTGACGGGTGCTGATTAGTGTCACACGTGCTGGTCAGAGTAAGGAGCCCGGATGAACACTGTAATTGGGTATTTATTTGACCAGCCCTCACAAACCGGGAGAAAAGCTTGCGGTAGCATTTTGGCTGTGGTGACGAGTGGACGAGAGACAAGATCTTTTGATAGTATTGGTGAGAAGAGTGCAGCATTGCTGGGAGAGTGAAATCGTCGGACTTAACTGTGCCCCCCAGAGAACATTATTATTACACTATCTATATATGTTCGTATTTATTTTATTTATGTATCAGTCTATATTTCTGTGGCTCAGTCTATCTATCTATCTATCTATCTATCTATCTATGTTTATATTTATGTTATTGATACTAGCAAATATGTGCATCCTCCAAGTGCTAGTATTTAAGCTTAAATGTCATAAAACATATTAAATTAGAAAGGCTAATGAAACTAAATAAGAATGCAGATAAAAAGATTTGAAACAAAAGTGGGGTATAATCTAAAAAATAGAACAACTGAAACTTACTCTTCAATCACTTCCGTCTTTCATTGCTAAATTTTCGTAATTTAACTAATTGGTCAAATTAGGTAGTAAAGAATAAAATGACAGTTATTTCTTCTTGTTAAAGGAATTCTTTTTTATTGAAATAAAGCAAAACAATTAGAAATCAATAATACTAAACACATATTAATTAAAATCAAATTTCCAATATAGATATGCAGATTAGCCTTTCTATTCACACTATAAACCTCTATTTTGTTGTATATAAAAACAATTGCATGTTATTAATATGAAGATAAGTCCAACAGTATTAAAAATGTAAATTTTTTTTATCAATAATTCAAGTTTAAATAAAAATAAAATCATGGGGATTGTGGCGTTAATAATAGAGAGGATTGTGACTTGCGTAGTGATGTAGTTTTGGTTGAAGGCAAACACAACACACAATCTCCATTATACTAAGATATCAGCCTATCTATCTATATATTTATCTACGTCAGTCTATCTAATCTAAGAAACTCACTTAATATCTATCTATTGCGAATAGTTCAATAAGTAAAAGTAAAAAGTAAAGTCGTCGGGGTGTACTAACGTCGGTATCAGCCAGACAGCGAGGGAGCCTATCCCCTTTTCACTAGTGCTTGACCAAGGAGATTGTATGGGTATCTGAGAGGGAGCGCCACATCTACCATCAGCTCTTTTTTTAATGCACATATCCTTGTGCTACTCATACGCTGAGTTGGCGAGGGCCGGAATTGAACCAGGAACCCCGAGGTTCCCAGCCGGACTCTGTACCGACTGACCAAAACCGGCCCTATAAGTAGTATATATATATATTTATCAACCCCTCCGCATGAGCAGGATGTGACACAAGGTTAATTTCTTAAGCGGAGTTCAACAGGTTTGAATTCAGAGTTTTCCTTCTCCTAGACGGGTTGCCTAATCAAGGTTAAAGAGCCCAGTCTGTCCTACTATTTACCCATAGCTGGAGGAAGAGTAGGATTCATAGCTTTCCAAAGGGTATTAGCGCAAAGTGAAATGCAGTTACCACGTCCAGGATTTGAACTCGGGGCGACGAGTCCATTTCCCATGACTTTAACCATTACACCACGCGCTTCCCTATAGTGTATCTAGCGGAGATTTCTCTTGTTCGAATTACGCTGGGGTCGCAGTTTAAACGTCTTTGATGTCCTCTGCTTTCACCGGTAATTTAAAAATGTTTGTCTTTGGCAAGATTGAGTTTAACCGCGTGGTAATTACGGACCGGAGCACCGGCTGGTATGGGTGTTGGTTATGGGGCGGGTGTTCGTGGGGTGAGGGGAATGAATTGAGAGGTTTATCTTCTCGCACATCCGCTTGCCCCGCGGTCGAGTGGCTGTAAATAATGATGATTGATCATCGAGCGAAGAAACAATTCTGGGAAAGTGAAAAAGGCAAAATGTCATTGACTGAAAAGGGTTAACGACGCACCCTTCACGTTCTGGTCGAGTGGAAATGTAGACCACAAAGTAAGACATTCTAATATATGACATATACAGCTGCTTCGATTTTAAGCATATATATATATAATATATATATATATTATATATATACACACACAGACACACACACACACATATATTATATATATATATATATATATATATATACACATATATATACACCACACATATACATATACACACACATATATATTTACACACCACACATATATATAATATATATATATATATATATATATATATATATATACATACATATATATATATACACACACAGACAAACACACCCACACACACATATATATATATATATATATATATATATATATATATATATATAATATATTATAAATATATATGGAAGGAAGCGGGTAGTGTAATGGTTAAAATCATGGGAACTAGACCTGTTGCCCCCGAGTTCAAATCCTGGTAATTGCATTTCACTTAGAGCTAATACCTTTGGGAAAGGTATGAATCCTACTCTCCCTCCAGATATAGGTAAATAGTAGGACAGACTGGGCCCTTTAACCTTGGTTAGGCAACCGGTCTAGGAGAAGGAAAACTCTGAATTCAAACCTGTTGAACGCCGCTTACGAAATTGACCTTGTGTCACATCCTGCTCGTGTGGAGGGGGTTGGTAATATACATATGTATACATATATATATATATATATATATAAACATTCACATATATATATATACACAAACACACACACCCACACATATATATATATATACATATATATATAAATATATATATATATAAAGATAAATCTAATGAGTCAGATGAACCTACTAAAGTTTCGCTTAATGCTTTTTAGGGCTAATATCTGAATCTTTGCTGGTTTTATTCTCACCGCAAGGATTTACCAATAGGTTTGGTATATTATATATACTAGCAAATATATGCCCCCTCCGGGTGCAAGTATTTAAGTTTTAATGTAATAAAATATTGTATTAAATTAGAAAGGCTAATGAAACTAAATAAGAATACAGATAAAAAGATTTGAAACAGAGGGAGTATAATAAAAGATTTGAAACAGAGGGAGTATAATAAAAATGGAACAACTGAAACTTACTCTTCCATCACTCTCGTCTTTCATTGTTTATTTTTCTAATTAAGTATTTAGTTATAAGAGGAAGTAACGAATAAAATGACAGTTATTTTATCTTGTTAATGGATTTCATTTAAGATTCATTGAAGAGATTTTTGCTTATATTCATTAAAATAAAACCAAACAGTTAGAAATCAATAATACTAAGCACATATTTATTAAATTCGATTTTTAATATTAATATGCAAATTAGCCTTCCCGTTCACATTGTAAAGCGCTATTTTGTTGTATATATAAATATAATTGCATGTTGTTAGTATGTAGACATAGTTAACAGTATTAATAATGTAGACAATTTTATTAATAATTGAGGTTTAGATAAAAATAAAATCATGGAGAATGTGATGTCAATAACTAAGAGAATTGTGACTTGAGTAGGAATATAGTTTCGGTTACAGACAGAAAAACACACAATCTCCATTATAATAAGATATATATATATGTATTGTCTGAACCTCATACGTCGAAATCGACGGGAGAGTCCATCATATATATATATTACGTGGGCATGTTTAAAGGGAGATTTTTTTTCACCAGTCTATAAAAAAGAACGAAAAGAAAAGAAAACAATATATTCTCTATTCTGTTTTTCTGAGTCTTTATATATCTGATGTTGAGTTCGGGTCGAAATAAATTTATTACAGCCAAATGACGGTTTATTAAGTTTTTCTTTTTTTGAAAGTATTAATATTGCTCTGTATATAATTCATTATTAGTTATTATACGTTGAGCTCTCTTAGGGATTTGTAAAATAACTTGTATAAATCTATAAGTTTGTATCATCATGAGCATGTATGTGGATGCACAGGAGATATTGATGATCCCAAATAAAATCATTCTTTACATAATATTTAATTGGATTATTTTACCATTATATATTATATATATATATATATATATATATATATATATATATATAAAGTTTAACCTAATGAGTCAGATATACCTACTAACGGTTTCGCTTAGTAGCTCATCAGGTCAAGAGGCATATAACTGACTCATTAATTTTATCATTTACTATACTTAGGTATTGAGCACTTTTTGCTTTTTAGCTTTAACTAATCCTAGCGGTTTATATATATATATATATATATATATATATATATATATATATATATATATATATATATATATATTTTTCTTTTGCTAAGTGTTATAGTATAACCAATTATTTTGGTTGGTAAGATCCTCTTAGTCTTTTATTTTTGTCATTTTTTTTTCCTGGTTTACCAATAAGTTTGGTATATATATATATATATATATATATATATATATATATATATATATATAGAGAGAGAGAGAGAGAGAGAGAGATATGTGTGTGTGTGTGTGTTTTATGATGAATGTTGGTAAAATTATTGGTCGTCTTAGAAGCATGGAAATTGAAGAGTAAAGATCAAAATAAAAATAAAAATGATGAATATTTTGTTCCTAAACTTATTTGTTTTTCTCATATTTCGGGTTAAGGAAGCACTCTTTACGTTCACGTCGGACGGAAAAGTAGACCATGAGGTAATAAATCCTAGTATATAATGTATACAGCAATTTCGATTTTAATCATATATATATATATATATATATATATATATATATATATATATATGAGGAAAAAATGAGTAAAGAAAAGAAATGTAGATGGATAAAAATGAATTTAATCAATATCACTTTTAATCGATATCACTTACACATGTGTTTCGGTCCGTTTATCAAAATGTATACGGATTACGCTATTGTCATTATTAAAATAATCAGATGAAATTGAAATAATGATAATAATAATAATAGGAAAAATGTAAAAATATTCCGTACACAGACAGTTTTTTTTACGACCTTCATCAGAGTGATTTTTTTGATTTTTTTGAGTAGATAAAAATCCGTTGGAGACAAAACAGAATTTCAAAAATGTTCGAAAAAAGAATATTTTTTTAATCATTTTTGGAACGCAGAGACCGTTATAAAAATTTGAATGTTTTGGTGGATGGATACAGTTTGTATTGCAAAGAATAAAATGTTATTAATATTCCTAAACTTGTTGATGAGTGAATGAAGCGTGTTTTCCAATGTAATTGTTTGGAAAAAAGAAAACGGTGAAACACGAAAAGAGATATCCACTCAAAATGAGCGAATGGGTCAAGTATGTTTTATTGTTTATGGAATATTGTGTTATATAATAAATTGAAATTAATTAATGAATTGTCAAATAATGTGATGTGGTGATATTATTTACATTAAGAAACGTCATAATCATCTGAATTTTTGAGATTATTTAAGGAAGAAGTTAATAAAATAAAAGTAAATAAAAGTAAATAAAAGTTAATAAGATAAAAGTAAATAAAAGTAAATAAAAGTTAATAAAATAAAAGTAATTAACTTTATAAAATAAAAGTAATTATTTTCATTCACTCATCAACAAGTTTAGGAATATTAATAACATTTTATTCTTTGCAATACAACTCTAGAGAGAGAGAGAAAGAGAGCGAGAGAGAGAGAGAGAGAGAGAGAGAGAGGAGAGAGAGAGAGAGAGAGAGAGAGAGAGAGTTAAATCAAAATTATTATACTTTTACAAGTTGAACTATTTGGCAATAGATCTTAAGTAAACATATCAAATGTTATAATTAAATCATCGTACAGTGGTAATTCCACAGGTCCTGCTAGTCTTGTCTATTTTTCTTATATTTTGGGGAACTTTCTCCTTCCTCAAAGGTCTATTTTATCTTGATCTTTACTCTGCAAACGAGGAGACATGGATATGGATGAGAAAAGAAAACCTCAACAAAGAAACCGAATCACTTATGATTGAAGCCCATAATAATGCCACAAGAACCAATTATTTTTCAAATCGAAAATAGATAATCTACAACAGAATAACAAATATGGGGACAGAGACGAAATCCCATAATAAGCGAATGTAGCAAACTAGCACAAAAGGAGTAAGGGTAATTCCATGTCAAATCATCCAGGCCATGTCACCCACTCCTTCAGTTTTTCTGGAATTTTGTCCATATGTGGATTATGATAAAGTTAGCCAATCCTCAAAATTTGAGCTTCCAATTCCAAAAATTGGCAGAGTTAGGTCGATTTTTAGCTCACAAAATTTGAGGTGGGGGTTGCGATAAATGGCAACGTTTTGTATGTAATCTATTTGCATCTGTAAAATGAGTTATAGAGCTTCCCTACTCCTAAAAATTGTTTTTAAAAGCAGTTTTGACCAAAGAATCCAGAAATGCTATCAAAAAGTCTTAAAAGCTAGCCAATTTTATGTTATTGATGATATCTGTTTTTTTTTCATAGCAAGATCAATATCCCGATGTGGCACTGCATCAACGACGTCAATTTTTTTCTATTATTATTTCACATATATTGAACATTATTTGTACCAAAAAGATAATTTGATATTTGCTCAGATTTCCAATTCATCCAGAATCTTTTCCAGATCTTTGGGGATCGTTTCAAAGGCACCAATTTCAATTGATACGACCTTCACCCTTATGTTCCACAGTTTTCTCAGTTCTCTGGCAAGATCCAAGTATTTGTCGATCTTTTCGCTTTCATTTTCACTCTGTGATCAGCCGGGACGGCAAAATCCACGAGATGACAAATTTTCATCTTCTTGTCAATCAAAACTAGGTCTGGTCTCCTGGCCGGGATCCTGTGATCTGTACTCACTTTGAGCGTTATTATTATTATTATTATTATTATTAGTTTTTCACACCAGCGTTAGCTAATGGTCTTTCACTGGAGAGTGGGTGACAATGAGTCTCCTCAGGTCTCCTGAGTATTCTAACCGATTGCAGCAGTGCAGTAGTCTGGATGGTCTCAATTCTTCCTCAGATTTCCACATCCTCCAGTCATTTTTCCAAGTTTATTGGGACCGTTCCAAGTGCACCAACTACAATTGGTATCACTTTCCTCATATTCCACAGCTTTTTCAATTCTCTGGCAAGGTCCAGGTATTTGTCTATCTTTTTGTTTTCCTTCAACTTCACACTTCACCCTGTGATCTGCTAGAACCACAAAGCCCACCAGTTGATACGTTCTCGTTTATTGTTATTATTATTCACACCTTTTGAGTTTTCACACCAGTGTTAGCTAATGGTATTTCACTGGAGTCTGAGTGGCAGCAAGTCTCCTCAGGTCTCCAGGACTCTTCTGAGTATTCTGGCAGATTGCAGCAGTGTAGTGTTCTGAATGGTTTCAATCCTTCCTCTGATTTCCAAACTTTCCAAACCCTTTTCTAATCCTTTTGTGACTGTTCCAAGTGCACCAACCACAATTGGTATCACTTTCACTTTCATATTCCATAACTTTTTCAGTTCTCTGGCAAGGTCCAGATATTTGTCCATTTTTTCATTTTCCTTTAGCTTCACCCTGTGATCTGCTGGCACTGCACAATCCACCAGTTGACAAGTTCTTTCTTTTTTGTTTATCAACACTATTATTATTATTATTATTATTATTATTATTATTATTATTATTATTATTATTGTTGTTGTTGTTGTTTTTTGTGCTGTTGTTGTTTTTTGTGTTGTTGTTGTTATAAACAAAAGATACATCACTTGCTTTAAACACGTGACTTGCTATATGACGTTCACGTGAAGCTGAAGTGAAGGAACGGGGACGTGGATGTGTGTAGGTGGGGGGGGGTGGCAGCTTCTGACACGTGATCCTTTTTATAAAAATTGTCAGTATCTTATTTTCATTTTTTATTTTTTATTTTGTTCGTGTCATAAGTGAGTTGTGATAGCCGCTTGTCGTCAGCGTGAGATTCACTTAACTGGTCGTCATCGGTGTCAGGGACGGTGGGCGATGACGCTGAGGGGCGGGGGGGTGAGCGTTGGGTGGTGGCAGGTGGTGCCAGGGGCAACAGGGGATGGAGAGGAGGAGTGGTCTTTTCATTGTGCAAGGATGATTGACAATGGTAATTTCGTTTTTTTTTTTTTTTTTTTTTTTTTTTTTTTTATAATTCTTTCTTGAAATGTAACGGGCCTTGCGATGTAGGCAAGCATGAAAGAGAGAGAGAAAGAGAATTTTAAAGAATGAAATAAAATGAAAGAATGAAATAGAAATAAAAGCGAATGAGTTGGGGCGATTATGAATTAAAGGAGAATGAAGTGAAAAAGGGATAGAAAAATAAATGAAAGGAAGCAAGAGAGAGAGAGGAGAGAGAGAGAGAGAGAGAGAGAGAGAGAGAGAGAGAGAGAGAGAGAGAAGGAATGAAAGAGAGAAATGAATGAATGAATAAATAAAATAGAAAAACAGAAAATGAGTTATCATTTCTATTTAAAAGAAAATGGAAAGAAAAGTAAAATTGAAATCCCGAGAAATAGAAAGAAAGAAAGAAGAAAGACGAAGAAAGAAAGAAAGAACTAAAGAATGAATGAAAGGAAGAAAGAAAGAAAGAACGAATAAAGAAAGAAAGAAAAGACAAAAGAAAGAAAAAACGAAAGAACGAAAGAAAAAACGAAAGAAAGAAAGACCGAAAGAAAGAAAAGAAGAAAGAAAGAAAGAAAGAAAGAAAGAAAGAAAAAGAAAGAAGAAAAAAGAAAGAAAGAAAGAAGAACGAAAGAAAGACAAAAAGAAATGATGAATTAAGAAAAAGAGCGAATGAGTTAGAAATTACGAATTAAAGGAAAATGGAGAGAGAAAGAAAACTGAAACTCCAAGAAATAAAAAAAAAAGAAAAGAAAAAGACAAAAAAGAAAGAAAGTGAAAATGACAGAAAGAAAGAAAGAAATTAAAAGAATGAAATAGAAATAATAGCACGTTAGCAATTAAAGGATAATGAATAGAAAAAGAAAACTGACACGCTGAAAAATGGGGAAAAAAAGAAAGAAAGGAAGAATGAAATAATAAGAAAGAAAGAGAAGAAAAAAATGGTCCATTATTATGCTGAAGTAACGACAATCACAAGAAATAAGAATTCGGCAGATAAGCGACAACAGATAATCAGGATTTATATTTTTGCATTTCTTCTTGAAGGATTTGGTCCGTCTCATTTCTAAGCAGAGGACATTGCAAGATTATAATGGTCGGAAGATTAAGGAACAAGCGTATTTTCGAGAGAAAGTACAGCAAAATGAACATAAAATATCAGTATTCCAAATTCCAATATTCAGTATTTCAAATATATATATATATATATATATATATATATATATATATATATATATATATATATTCACCAACCCCAGTCAGCCTTGCTATTTACCCATAGCTGGGGGGAGAATTGGACTCATACCTTTCCCAAGGTTATTAGTTCCATGGGAAATGCAAACAGCTTCGTCCAGGAATTGAACTCGGGCCGACGAGCCCACTTCCTAAGACTCTAACCATTAGACCACGTGCCTCCATAATATTTCAAATATAGTCTTTGGGGGAGTCCCCGTGGTTTAGTGGATAAAGTGTTGGACTGCCACATCGTCATTAACGTATACTCCCCCGGCTAAGACTTAAATAGCATCACTACTGTTATTCTACAACGATGGATTTGGCATTAAATAACCTACAAAGGTTGATATGCCATTAAAAAATTTTCAATATTAGTCACTTCCCTTCGTATTTCACTTTTGATTGAGATCATGAATGCATCTTACACATATTTACCAAACCCCTCCACACGAGTAGGATGCGACACAAGGTCAATTTCTTAAGCGGAGTTTAACAGGTTTAAATTAGTAATTTTCCTTCTCCCGGATTGCCTGACCAGAGTTAAGGAAACCATTCTGCCATATTATTTACTCCTTGCTTGATGGAGAATATCTGGATTTGCACCTTTCCCAAGAGTATTAACGCTATGTGAAATGCAAAAAGTTCGATCACCGTAGTCGAGTCGTAAGGAGCCTGTTCGATCCTTACATGATTGACCACATACGCAGCTGGGACCCCTTTTCAGTTAAGGGTCTGTTGGAATATTCTGTATATATATATTTACCAACCCCTCTGCACGGGCAGGATGTGACAGAGGGTCAATTTTTTAAACGGAGTTCAACAGGTTTGAATTCAGAGTTTTCCTTCTCCTAGACCGGTTGCCTAACCAAAGTTAAAGAGCCCAGTCTGTCCCACTATTTATCCATAGCTGGAGGGGGAGTAGGATTCATACCTTTCTCAAGGGTATTAGCGCTAAGTGAAATGCAATTACCACGCCCTGGATTTGAACTCAGGGCGACAAGTCCATTTCCCCTGCCTTTAACCATTACACCACGCGCTTCCATGGAATATTCTGTATATAAGGTGTGCTCCAATTCCCCACCTGAATTTATAGACTAGGTGAGGTCACGTGGTTTATTTCCACGATAATCAACAGCCATAATGTTCGGCTGATTAACTACTTAAACACTGATCCTTCCATAGTATACTTGTAACCATTGACGAAGGAACTTACAAATACTGAGGATTTTTTTACCAGAGGATTACCAAAGATTTCTGCTAGACAGGCGCTCTTGCTTGAAGGCTAAAGGATGGCTAATTAAAACAAAACAGGGTCGATCATGTGGACTCCCATATAAAGAAAAATAAAATCTTTTATACCCCGATATAAAGCAAAACAAAATTTGTCGAAAATATCAAATGAAAATAACATCCAATATTTGTACCGAGTAAGACCATTTAGTGAGAGTGTTGTGCTTGGCCTACTTGGCACAAGTTGTCTATTTTTGGTGATATTTTTGACAAAGATACACGCAATTCCCTTTACATAACAAGTCTAGATCTGTTCTTGGTCACCATATTGGAAAGTGATAAAAATGCCGTTTCGTATAAATATGTTGTATTTTGAGAGATTTTTTGAAGACAATAATAAATATTCAGAAGCTACACTACGCCTAAATTTTGGTTGGTTGATAGATTTATTAGATTTTACGGCATGTCAATCTTTGTTGGGTTATTTCAAGACAAATACATTTTGTTTTATTCATTCTTGTTGGGTATTCAATTTCCTTTTAAACTGAAGATTTAAACGCCTTTCATAAAAACTCATTTTTTTCGATTTCTCAATTCTTTAAACACATTTTCTCATACTCAATTTTTTAATCTATACAACATATATATTGGACCCTAACGGAAGCGTGTGATGTAATGGTTAAAGTCGTGGGAAATAGGCTCGTCGCCCCGAGTTCAAATCCTGGATGTGGTAATTGCATTTCACTTAGCGCTAATACCCTTGGGAAAGCTATGAATCCTACTCTCCCTCCAGCTATGGATAAATAGTAGGGCAGACTGAGCTCTTTAATCTTAGTTAGGCAACCGGTCTGGGAGAAGGAAAACTCTGAATTCACACCTGTTGAACTACGCTTAAGAAATTAACCTTGCATCACATCCAGCGCGTGCGGAGGGGTTGGTAAATATATATACTACTTATAGGGCTGGTTTAGGTCAGTCGGTAGGAGTCGAGGTTCCTGGTTCAATTCCGGCCCTCGCCAACGCAGCGTATGAGTATCACAAGTATATGTGCAATGAAAAGGAGCTGATGGTAGGTGTGGCGCTCCGTCTCAGATGCCCATACAATCTCCTTGGTTTAGCACTAGTGAAAAGGGGATAGACTCCCTCGCTGTCTGGCTGATACCGACGTTAGGAAACCCCGATGACTTTACTTTTTACTTTTACTTATTCGCAATAGATAGATATTAAGTGAGTTTCTCAGATTAGATTAGACGTAGATAAATATATAGATAGATAGGGGTAGGTAAATAGGTATATTGGACCCTAACAAATAATTACCACTCCTCATCGGTATTGGAGTAATGGTGATGAAGGGGAATTCTACATTACTCAGATTTCCAGAATTGGAACTTCCCAACTAGTTGCAGTTTAACGTTATACCCAGAACACTGAGACCCTCAGTCATCGCTTTCTAGCGCATATACGATAAAAAATGTTGGAGTTTGTCGTACGAGAAATAGGGTTTGCACTATCATATAGGTGCTAGCGTTTGATGTGATCAGCCGATTGATTGGAGGGGGCCTTTCTGACCGACCACCTAGCCTAAGTAAGGGCTAATGTTATGTCATCGAATGCTCAGCCATCCTTGAACATTACGGGTCGCCACCCAGGACCAACAGGTAGCCACACTGGAGAGGCAGTCGATGTATTCTACAGTCATAGACGACAGTGCTGGCCAAAACATTAATAGGGGTTGTTTAAATTGATTTTTCATAGGTATATTCTAGTAACTAAAAATATAATTTTGCCGTTCTATTACTAATTGGATAATATAATTTTTCTTAACACCCTGTAGACCCCATTACTGACGTTGCTGATCCGCTGTGAACCGGGATCATGGTTTGAAAAACACTGCTGCTTGTATTGTTGCATAAATTTTTGGTGGTGTAGGGCTTTTGACAAGCCCTGTAGCGAGAGTTCTGAAGGGATGGAAAAAATACCAGTAACGGTTAATGGCCCCAACTGACCCCAGAGGCGAGAATATTGTGAGTCACGTGAGAACCATTAAGGTAATCAGTTTACGACCAGACCTCCAGCAGGACAGACGTGTCCTACTTAGATTGTGACTCTGCTCGGCAAATTAAAATGGGGTAAAATAAAGCTTTGACAAAGTAGTAACAAGTCTTGTTAATTAATTACGCACGACTTAAAAAAGATGCCCTTAATAAGAAGCCCTTAGAATAGAAGAGAAGACAAGAACTAAGAAGATAGAAAGAAGTAAAGAGACGATCACGATAGCCGAAATAGAAAAGGAAGAAGAAGGAAACAAAAACATGTCGACTGGACAAAGAACAAGTAAGTCAAGAATCTATTTGTTTGACACACACTCTCTCTCTCTCTATGTATCTCTAAGTAACTCCTTCTCTCTCTATGTATCTCTAAGTAACTATCTCTCTCTCTCTATATATATATATATGACTATCTCTCTCTCTCTATATATATATATAACTCTCTCTCTCTCTCTCTCTCTCTCTCTCTCTCTCTCTCTAACTTCTCTCTCTCTCTATATATATATATATATCTCTCTCTAACTATATAATATATATATATGGTCGTGAATGTTCCTTTGTCACCAAATAAATAGATATGTAAAACCTTTATATATTTATTTATTATTACATTATATATATATATATATATATATATATATATATATATATATATATATATATATATATCATGCGAAGAACACTATTGTTTTTATACCCGCAACGTGAGTATGTAATAGTACGCCATATCTAAACAAACCCTCGTAAATAATCAAGTCACTCTGAAAGCACCGGATCCCACTAGATCCCCATGCTTGAGCAGCGATGAACCTGATCAATCCTTAAATGGGTAAATATTGACGCAACTGTAAGCAATCTCTCACAGGCTCAAACACTCGAAAGACGTATTTGTTTTATTCATTATTGTGGTGTACTAGATTTTCCTGGACCGTATAAGCTAATAGCGTTGATCCTAGGGACATAGCCTCCTCCAGGCAATACCTGCCCCCCGATTTAAAGTGGCAGGGCTGGGTTTATTGCCCAGTGCCCGAGGCGCCCCCTTGAAGGTGAATGCCGACGGAATCAACAAATTTTTTTCACCCACCAACCATGAATCCCGGCTTGTGAGTCGTCCCACCTTAATAGGGCCTTGTGCCTAACACGTACACGTGGGGTACGTGGTAAATAAACACATATTTATACTCACATTTTTAACCCCATAGATGGGATGCTAACAGGTATTAAGACAGGCATTTATGCGCTCAATTAAAAGTGTATTATGAAAGAAATTTACTGATATCGAAAACAATGTGGTTTCGTTTTTCAATGGCATATCAGTCTTCATGAGTTATGTAATGCTAAAGCCATCGTTCTAGAATAAATGTATGGATAACAGTAGTAAAGACTGGGCCCTTAAAGCCTTGTATGACACCCGGTCTAGGAGAAGGAAGAACTCAATTCAAACCAAAGGGGTTCTTATTAGTCAAAACTACTTTGAAAGGTCCTCGTTATTCTCCTCTCCCTCGTCATTCTCTCCCCTTTCGTCACCTCTCCTTGCTTCTCATTGAATTAAGATTATTGAAATAGATCACTAATTAAGGACTGAGCCCATTCTAGTAGTGACTACCCCAAGCGGAGATTAACGGGTTTGAATTCAGAGATTTCCTTCTCCTAGATTGGTTGTCTAACCAAGGTTAATGAGCCCAGTCACCCTGCTACTTACCCATATTTGGAGGGAGATAAGTTGGATTCCATAACTTTCCCAAGAGTATTAGCGCTATGTGAACTGAGCTCCGTCCAGGATTTGAACTTGGATCGACGAGTCCTTTTCCTACAAACTAACCATTACACCATGGACTAAAAAAAGAAAAAGAAAAGGAAACTGTAGGTAAACAGACAATAGAAGAAGTAAATGAAAAAGAAAAAGAAAGTTAAAGACTTGGTTTGATAAGGGTATCTTCTCCCCCTCCCTATTTTCTCCTATGCTTTTTAAGATTGTGTGATAGTATGCAGGTGAGAGTGCATTAAATTTAAAGTTGACAGAGAGGTATGAATTTGGAGATTACAAATGATTTTTATAGCATGAATAGCTATACCTAATCATTGCAATGAGTCTGTAGCGGTAGACGGAAACCACCAACTTATGAGAAACTTCATCAACACTAGATAATATAGCAAATAATCTACTTTACTATTTCGATTCCTAGACTCCCCCCTCTCCTGATTCTAACCTAAATTAAAAAAGGAGAACAAAATAGGAAAATAGAAAAATATTGAAAGTAAAATCCGAAAAAAAAGAAAAGAAACCAAAGAACAATACAAAAAGGAAAATGGAAAAGAGAGAAAAGGGAAGCGCACAGTGTATAAAAAAGAAAAAAGAAAAAACGAGAAAACCGAGAAAAAACGGAACAGAATGAAAACATGGAAGAAAGCAACGAAAAAAAGAAATAAAATTCATGATAATAAATTTTTACTGAAATGACTGCCAGATTGAAAATAAAGAAAATTACAATTGAAAATCATCTGACGTTATTTGAGCAATTTCCGTTTATCTTTCTTCTTTTGTATTTTTTTTATTTTTTTGTTGTTTTTGTTGTTATTGTGAAAAGCCTTCTGGTCAGGTGTCTTCATGACGATTAGAATAAATACTCTTTCATCCGCAGTAAATGGGCGTCACTCGACTCTCGGAGTCGAATAGAATGAATAACGACTCTTCATTCACTACATTACACCTCTCACCCTCCCCCTAACACACCATTGTTAATGTATGAAAGACACTGCTGGTAGGGTTTATTTAATCCTTATTAAATACTCTCAATAAACATCTCATCATCAAATTTGTTTTTATTTTCACCTTTTTTATTTTTTGGTTTCACAACCTTTTGA
>CM042161.1:57303704-57319267 GCA_023376005.1 Doryteuthis pealeii | reverse complement strand
AAAAAGACTGCTGACGTCCAACTGCAACTGGGGACCGAATAGGTCCCACGTGACTTCACGTATTTTGGCGGGCTTCTGTATTTTCCATTGAAGGACCCGGCTATGGTATGAAAGGGTCATCCCTCAGATTACAGGGGACCGACAATAATCTTATGCAAACCGCATAGATTATGTAACATTTTTCTCCAATCTTCTCGCAGGATTATTACCCTAAAAGGCAATACTTCTGTTAATATCATTGAAAAAGAAATGAATCCATCTCTTCTCACATACCTCATATGTGGGATAAATAAAAGGGCAGACTAGGTTATTTATCCTTAGTCGATAGAGCGTTTGGCTAAAAACCGCAAGGTTCTTGGTTCGATATCGACCTCGCAACTCAGCGTATGAGTTGCACATGGATCTGTGCGGTAAAGTGAGGAGCTGATGGTAGGTGTGGCACCTACCTCAGATGCTAGAATAATCTCCTTGGTCTAGCGCTAATGAAAGGAGATAGACTCCCTCGCTGTCTGGTTAATACCGACATTAGGGCTCCGGACGACTTTACTTTTACTTACTTTACTTACAAATATTTCGTATTCCTCATTTAGAGTATGTCTTACAGAGTTTCCTAAAGATGTCGAACTTCCTGTTCACGTACCTAGGTAGTAATATCTCATCCACAGAAAGCGATATTAATGCACGTATAGGAAAGGCATGGGTTGCTATAGATAGATTATCAATCACAAGGAAATATGATCTCACTGATAAGTTAAGGACAATTCTTCACACTGCAGTTGTAATAGTACTACTGTACGGCTGTACCCTTGGAATCTACCGAAGCGCGTGAGAATAAGCTAGATGAGAGTGAACAAGAATGCACTACCGACTGAGCTAAAGCAGTCCCTAAAAATAGAAATAAATGTAATCTTTTTTCCATTTCGTTTCTTATTTAGTTTCGTTAGTTTTATTAATTTTATCTAATATTCTATTACATTAAAAATTAAATATTTATAAAGTAAAAGTAAAGTCGTCGGGGCGGCCTAAAGTCGGTATCAGCCAATCAGCGAGGGAGTCTATCCCATTTTCACTTGCGCTAGACCAAGGAGATTGTTTTTTGGCATCTGAGGTGGAGCACCACACCTACCATCAGCTCCTTACTTTACCGCACAGATCCCTGTGCTACTCATACGCTGAGTTGGCGAGGACCGGAATCGAACTAGGAACCTTGTGGTGTCTAGCCGAACGCTCTACCAACTGAGCTACGCACAATTATCTGTTGCTCTGCCTAAATACCAAGGATTCTACTTGTAGATGTTGATGTTAGAAGTTCCCCAAAATTTAAACTTTCAATTCCAAAAATTGGTAGTTATGTCTATTTTTAGGTCTCCAAATTTGAGGAGGTTGCGAAAAATAGTAACCTATTTTTGTCTGTAAGATGAGTTCTAGAGCTTCCCTACTCCTAAAAGTTCGTTCATAAAAGCATTTTTACCCAAGGAATTCAATAATGTTATCAAAAAAGTCTTAAAATCAACCAATTTCAAGTTATTGATGATTTCTGTTTTTTTCATAGCATGATCAATATCCCGATGTGGCACTGCGTCTATGACCACTTTTTTCTATTATTTCCATATATTGGATATTATTTGTACCAAAAAGATAGTTTAATATTTGCAAATAGGATGTGGTTTTTATTGAACTTTATTTGCTGGACTCCACCAATTTTCTTTTATAAAAGTACTTGAAGCGGCTACCCAGCATCAACTGTGTAGAGAGGGGGAACCTGGTGTACTGATTTAATTATATTTGTGATTTAAAAATGCTAGATATTCTTAAGTAAAATTTCAATGCTATTTCTATGTATGTTTTGTTTTATTTGTTTAACGGTAAATAAAATACTTTTTTAATACCAAAATTTGATTCATTTCTGAATATTTAATTGTAATAAAATAATAATACATTTTTAATGTTCCATAATATTTTAAGTAGCACTTTTATTATTTGTCTATAACCGTTTGTTTGCATGAATTTGTATGGTTTCAAGTATTCTTATTTAATACTAATTTATGCATAATTATACATGGTATATAGTATTACTATTTAATACTTATTTATAGGATTGGAACGAAAGGGATTTTTTTTAATTGTAGGGGGACAAATTTTGTAAAAAAAAAGTGGGGAAGTATTATTTAAAAAAGCGTAGAGTAAAAATTGCAAAAATTAAAAAAAAAAACAAATAACACAAAACAATCCCCAAAACAAACAAACAACAAAACGAAGTCTAGTGGGGATAAAAAAAAATAATTAAATGGGGGCAAATTTTGTAACAAAAAAAAAAAGAAAGAAAAAGTGGGGAGGTACTGTTAAAAAAAAGTGGAGAGTAAAAATATGAGTTAATCATCTTCTCAATGGCTGGTGCATTCCTTCAATCTTTCCGCAAAAAATATGTCAGATTTTTTTAAAAGTCAATTCTCTTAAATTTTATTGTATGCCAGAAAATAATGTTCTTTTTCCAAATAACTGCTATCTGTAACAAATAAATAAAATATATGATTTAAACATTTAAACAAAATATTTAATAAAACATTGAAACATTTTAGAGACACTGACAAATGATGTTTTGTTTATAAATTTTTCAATTTATATCTTGTCTTTATTGGTTAAATAAATGTTAATTTGTATCGGTCAAAACTTTCGTTCCAATCCTATATATGGTATCAAGTGTTCTTATTTATACGTAATGTCTTTTTTTAATAACTATTCCTATTTGATAATATAATCATATTTGCATACAATTATATGGATGTATTTATTATTATCTAACGCCAAATGTTTCATTTACTACTACTACTACTACTACTACTACTAATAATAATAATAATAATAATAATAATAATAATAATAATAATAATCATGATGGCATACATGGATTCTGGTTCAAAAAATTTACGACTATCCACAAAAGAATAGCCCAGCAACTGAACAGATGCCTACAAGAAACGGAAGTACTCGAATGGATGACAAAAGGAATAACTACACTAATCCAGAAAGACCACAAAAAGGAAATGTCCCCAGCAATTATAGACCAATACTTGTCTACCCATGATGTGGAAAATTCTAACTGCTGTTATAAGAGAAGAAGTATACTTTTCACTCAATTGGCGGAAACTTCTCCAGAAGAAGAAAGGATGTCGAAAGGGAAAAAGAGGAACCCATGACTTACTCTATATAGACCAATACATTCTTAAAGAAGTCAAAATAAACGGAAAAATATTTGCAATGGCCTGGATCGATTACAGAAAAGCCTATGACATGGTCCACATACCTGGATTTTAAAATGCCTACAAATGTAAAAATTTCCAACAACATCATAAACTTCATTAAAAAAGCCATGGAAAACTGGCGAGTTCAATTAAAGCTGGAAACAATCCTGGCAGAAGTAAAATCCAAAGAGGTATCTTCCAAGGAGACTCATTATCACCACTACTCTTTATTATTGCAATGATGCCGCTAAACCAATACTGAAAAAATGTACCGGGGGATACAAATTTAGTAATTCAAAGAAAGATAAACCACCTTATGTACATGGATGACATTAAAATTTTTGCAAAAAATGAAAAAGAATTGGAGAGCCTAGTACAAACTATTAGAATATATAGCCAGGATATAGGGATGGAATTTGGAATCGAAAAATGTGCTATGCTTTTAATAAAAGGGGTGAAGAAAACTAATGAATGGAATACAACTACCAAATCAGGAAACTATAAAATCTCTTGATGAAAATGAAAGCTACAAATACTTAGGAATTTTAGAAGCGGACAATATCATGCAAGCAGAAATGAAAGGAAAAGTTAAAAAAGAATATCTCAGGAGAACTAGAAAACTTCTAGAAACGAAACTTAACAGCAGAAATCTGATCAAAGGAATTAATACCTGGGCTGTCCCATTATAAGATACTCAGGGCCATTCTTAAAATGGACAAAAGAAGAACTCAGACAGATAGACAAAGGACGAGGAAATTAATGACAATGCACAAGGCTCTCCACCCTAGAGATGATAGAGATAGATTGTATGTGTCAAGAAAGGAAGGGGAAGAGGTCTTGCCAACATAGAGGAATGCGTAGAAACCACAATCCAACTAGAAGATTACACATGGAAGAGCAAAGACAAACTACTTATGGTGGCCAACAATAGTAGAAACGGAAGTGGACAAACAGAAAACGACAAGACTAGAAAACAAAATGGGAAGAAAAACATTATATAGACGTTTCAAACGACAAATAGAAAAGCTTGCACATGAAAAGACTTGGACATGGTTAAGAAAGGGAAACCTCAAAAGAGAAACAGAATCACTTATAATTGCTGCACAAAATAATACCATAAGGACGCACTACATCGAAGCGAAAATTGATAAGACCCAACAAAATAGTAAATGTAGACTTTGCGGTAATAGAGATGAGACTGTTAACCATATACTCTGCGAATGTAGCAAACTATCACAACGAGAATACAAAACTAGACACGACTGGGTTGGGAAAGTGATCCACTGGGAATTATGCAAAAAATTAAATTTTGACCACACAACAAAATGGTATATGCATAAACCAGAATCTGTTCTTGAGGACGAAACGCACAAAATTCTCTGGGACTTTGAAATTAAAACGGATCACCTTATCCCAGCAAGAAGAGCAGACCTAGTGTTGATAAACAAAAAAGAAAGAACGTGTCAACTGGTTGATTTTGCAGTGCCAGCAGATTACAGGGTGAAGTTAAAGGAAAATGAAAAAATGGACAAATATCTGGACCTTGTCAGAAAACTGAAAAAGTTATGGAATATGAAAGTCAAAGTGATACCAATTGTAGTTGGTGCACTTGGAACAGTCCCAAAAGGATTAGAAAAGGGCTTGGGAAGTTTGGATATCAGAGGAAGGATTGAAACCATTCAAAACACTGCACTGCTGCAATCTGCCAGAATACTCAGAAGAGTCCTGGAGACCTGAGGAGACCTGAGGAGACTTGCTGTCACTCAGACTCCAGTGAAAAACCATCAGCTAACACTGATGTGAAAACTCAAAAGGAGTAAATAATAATAATAATAATAATAATAATAATAATAATAATAAGAAGAAGAAGAAGAAGAAGAAGAAGAAAAAGAAGAAAAAGAAGAATTCTCTGGGACTTTGAGATAAAGACAGATGACGCTATCCCTGCCAGGAGACCAGAGTTGATTAACAAAAAAAAAGAGAACGTGTGTACTTTGCGGTCCCAGTAGATCACAGGGTGAAACTGAAGGAAACAAGTAAATATAGATACATATCTGGACCTTGCCAGAGAATTGAAAAAGCTGTGGAATATGAAGGTGAAAGTGATACCAATTGTAGTTGGTGCACTTGGAACGGTCCCAATAAACTTGGAAAAAAGACTGGAGGATCTGGAAATCAGCGAAAGAATTAAGACTATCCAGATTACTGCACTGCTGCAATCGGCTAGAATACTCAGAGTCCTGGAGACCTGAGGAGACTTGTTGTCACTCAGACTCCAGTGAAATACCATCAACTAAAGGTGGTGTAAAAAACTCAAAAGGAGGGAAAATGTTTTGGTAGTAATGTGTATAACCATGAAAAAGTGTGGGTAGATTGAGTTAAATGATAGATTGAGATTTCCAGGGGAAACTCGAGTGCTAGACCATTAAGTACCACCTTCCACTTTTTGAAAGACCAATTAAAATCGGACACTTCCGTTACAGAATCTCGTATCTCAATAAAGGTCATTAAAGGTCAAATCAGTTTGTTTTTAAATTTCTTTTTAACAAGTGCATGTAACAGTCACTAATCCAAGAGTTTCAGCAAATCTAAAATAGAAAAATACACACGTAAGTCATAATTTTCCAAAAAATAACGTTTCTTCTTTTTGTTGGCAAAATTGACTGCGCCTGAATATTAGCTATTCCCAAAACTGACCAGTGACAGTCTAGTAGTCGAAGGTTACTGTTGTTGGAAATGGACATGAAGAGACGAGTTCGATTCCTGCACAAGGCTATTTGCATTTCCCATAGCGCTAATACGAATAGTATTCGTACCTTGATAAAGGTACGAATACAACTATTCTCCCTCTAGCTATATATCAGGAAAGACTGCGCCCTTTAAGCTTGGTATGGCAATCGGTCTATAAGAAAAAAACTCTGAATTCAAACCAAAGAGAATCTATTCTCATTAGTTACTTTAAGAGTCCCCCCTCATTTAAATTAATTCAAAGCTTTAGATACTCCATGCTAAACCAATAATTATCACTCCCAAATTTCACGACGATAACCAAGTTTTATCCCCAAAGGAATTTAATTATGTTGTTTTTCTGGTTGGTTTGTTTGTTTTGTTTTACATCATCAAGCCTTTTCGGGCCATGTAATACCGAACGAAATCATTTTGATATTTTGTTTCTCAAAATACCTGCTGTTGCTTAAATGGAGGAATTCAGGACTGACATGCAAGTAAAGTAAAGTAAAGTCATCGGGGTGGCCTAAAGTTGGTATCAGCCAGGCAGCGAGGGAGTCTATCCCTTTTCCACTCAGCGCTAGACCCAGGAGATTGTTTTTTGCATCTGGAGTGAAGCACCACAATTACCATCAACTCCCCACTTTACCACACAGACCCCTGTGCTAATCATACACTGAGTTGACGAGGGCAGGTATGGAACCAGGAACTCTGTGGTTCCTGGGCGGACGCTCTACCGACTCAGCTAAACCGGCCCTAACATAGAAATATATTTGCGTACACTGTACACGTTCTTTATTTATTATTAGGATTCTTTCTTTCTTTCTTTCTTTGAATTATGTATTCATTTAGAATTGTTTTCAGGAAATTATTGAGTTAAAAAGATGAATACCTAACAAGAATGAATGAAACGAAATGTATTCGGCATAAAATAACTCAACAAGGGTTGACATGCCCTAAAATCTATCCAACCAGCTACTACTGTTCTGGATAATAATAGAAACAAGAGAAGGAAATAAAGCTCTAATTATTGTAAACAGTTTTTCTTGCACAAAAGAAAATAATCTGACTAATAAAACAGACATTGACAATGAAAAAAATTAAATAATAGTAAAGCACTCTAATAATATCATCAGTGAGTCTCCCAGCAATAACAAAACAACGACAGCAATAACAACAACAACAACAACAAAATAATAATAATAATAATAATAATAATAATATAATAATCGCAGTAACAACAACAACATCAATAATAATAATAATAATAACAACAATAATAATAATAATAAATGATAATCGCAGTAACAACAAACAATCAATAATAATATAATAGCTTTAACAACAACAATATGATAATAACAATAATAGTAATAGGAAAAAATCAGTAACAACACAACAAACAACAATAAAATGATAATAATAATAATAATAATAATAATAAAAAGAAGAAGAATAACAATTAGAAAAATAATAATAATGATATCAGTAACAACAGCCACAATAATAATAATAATAATAATAATAATAATAATAATAATAATAATAATAATAATAATAGCTTTAACAACAACAACAACAATAATGATAATAACAATAATAGTAATAGGAAAAATATCAGTAACAACAATAACAACAAAAACAATAATGATGATAATAATAATAATAATAAGAAGAAGAATAAGAATAATAATGATATCAGCAACAACAGCCACAACAACAACAACAATAATAATAATAATAATAATAATAAGAAGAAGAAGAAGAAGAAGAAGAAGAAGAATGATATCAGTAACAACAGCCACAACAATAATAATAATAATAATAATAATAATAATAATAAGAAGAAGAAAAAGAAGAAGAAGAAGAAGAAGAAGAAAAAATAATAATAATAATAATAATAATAATAATAATAATTGAAGTATCATCAACAGCCGGCTGATTCGAACAGAGGCGTTCAAGATACGCTTTACCTGAAGGTGCGCTGTCAGCATAGAATCGGGTACGACATTTTAATTAAAAATGCGGAAACAATCATAGAATCAGCTGCTTACTGTCAACTAGGGACAGGAAATGTGTGGGGGGTGATGGTGGTAGGGGTGGGGAATTAGGATATTTAGCGATATTCTTCAGCTTCATCATCAATAACAGCAGTGATAATAGGATTGATAATGCCGTACCCCCATTAGACGTTGAATGATCGATAACATTCGACACAAAAAATAGGTCGTTGCAAACGTATAGAGTAGGTTTTTTGACAAAGTATTTCATACATATAAATTCGTGGCGTCATTATTCAGTCGTTAATCCACTAGGCCGAGTCAAAAGTTTTGCAATATTGTGGTAACATGAGGCACAATTTGGCAGCTTCCCAAGCTTGTAAGGTGAGGCGACAAAAAAAACAGCTTCAGATGATATTGATCAGTTCGTGAGGGTGAAAAAATAGGTTGTTGCGAACGTATAGAGTAGTTTTTTGACAAAGTATTTCATGCATATAAATTCGTAGCGTCATTATTCAGTCGTTAATCTACTAAGCTGAGTCAAAAGTTTTGCATTATTTTAGTAAGGTGAGGCAAAATATGACAGTTTTCCATTGCTTTTGCTGAGGTCGTGAACATGCTGTATACGTTCACCGCGAACGTATACTGCAAAAATTCTTGACAAAGTATTTCCTGCATATAAATTCGTGGCGTCATTATTCAATCGTTAATATACTAGGCTGAGTCAAAAGTTTTGCAATATTGTGGTAACATGAGGCACAAACTTGGCCGCTTCCCATGCTTTTGCTGAGGTCGTGAACATGCGAACGTATACTGCACAATGTTTGACAAAGTATTTCATGCATATAAATTCGTAGCGTCATTATTCAGTCGTTAATGTTCTAGGGGGAGTCAAAAGTTTTAAAAATATTTTTGTAAGGTGAGGCAAAAATTCGGCAGCTTTAGATGATTTTGATCAGTTCGTGAGGGTGAAAAAATAGGTTGTTGCGAACGTAGAGAGTAGGATTTTTGACAAAGTATTTCATACATATAAATTTGTGGCGTCATTATTCATTCATTAAAGAACTAGGCTGAGTCAAATGTTTTGCAATATTTTGGTAACATGAGGCACAACTTGGCAGCTTCGAATGCTTTCGCTGATGTTGTAAACATTCTGTATACGTTCACTGCAAACGTATGCTGCAAGATTCTTGACAAAGTATTTCATGCATATAAATTCGTGGCGTCATTATTCAGTCGTTAATGTTCTAGGGTGAGTCAGAAGTTTTGCAATATTTTGGTAAGGTGAGGCAAAAATTCGGCAGCTTCAGATGATTTTGATCAGTTCATGAGGGTGAAAAAATAGGTTGTTGCGAACGCATAGAGTATGTCTTTTGACAAAGTATTTCATACATATAAATTCGTGGCGTCATTATTCAATCGTTAATCTACTAGGCTGAGTCAAAAGTTTTGCAATATTGTTGTAACATGAGGCACAGCTTGGCAGCTTCCCATGCTTTTGCTGAGGTCGTGAACATGCGAACGTATACTGCACAATGTTTGACAAAGTCTTTCATGCATATAAATTCGTGGCGTCATTATTCAGTCGTTAATGTTCTAGGGTGAGTCAGAAGTTTTGCAATATTTTGGTAAGGTGAGGCAAAAATTCGGCAGCTTCAGATGATTTTGATCAGTTCGTGAGGGTGAAAAATAGGTTGTTGCGAACGTATAGAGTAGGTTTTTTGACAAAGTATTTCATGCATATAAATTCGTGGCGTCATTATTCAGTCGTTAATCTACTAGGCTGAGTCAAAAGTTTTGCAATATTTTAGTAAGGTGAGGCAAAATAAGACAGCTTTCCATGCTTTTGCTGAGGTCGTAAACATGCTGTATACGTTCACTGCAAAAGTATACATCAACATCTTTGACAAAGTATTTCATGTACATAAATTCGTAGCGTCATTATTCAGTCGTTAATGTTCTAGGGTGAGTCAGAAGTTTTGCAATATTTTGGTAAGGTGAGACACAAATTCAGCAGCTTCAGATTCGTGAGGGTGAGAAAATAGGTTGTTGCGAACGTATAGAGTATGTCTTTTGACAAAGTATTTCATACATATAAATTTGTGGCGTCATTATTCAGTCGTTAATGTTCTAGGGTGAGTCAGAAGTTTTGCAATATTTTGGTAAGGTGAGGCAAAAATTCGGCAGCTTCAGGTGATTTTGATCAATTCATGAGTGTGAAAAAAATAGGTTGTTCCGAACGTATAGAGTAGATTTTTTGACAAAGTATTGCATACATATAAATTCGTGGCGTCATTGTTCAGTCATTAAAGTACTAGGCTGAGTCAGATGTTTTGCAATATTTTGGTTGCATGAGGCACAACTTGGCAGCTTCCCATGCTTTTGCTGAGGTCGTGAACATGCTGTATACGTTCACTGCGAACGTATACTGCAAAACTTTTGACAAAGTCTTTCATGTTTATAAATTCGTGGCGTCATTATTCAGTTGTTAATGTTCTAGAGTGAGTCAAACGTTTTGAAATATTTTTTTAAGGTGAGGCAAAATTCGGCAACTTCGGGTGATTTTGATGAGGTCATGAAGGTGAAAAAATAGGTGGACCAAGTAACCAATAATCACCCAGCTGGGAGTTGTTTTGAAAGGAATATCTTTTGCTTTTCATCGTAAACTCCCGGTTGTTTGTTTACAAACAACAGACGATTTTTTTGCTTTAGAATTTCACTGTAAGATCTTTTTTTAAGTGTGTTCATGTATATTTACAACCCAAAAGCACGTTTTTATACTAAAATATACGTTTTTAATTTTTTAAAAAAAGTTATTTCATGTTGTTGTTGTTAATTCAATAGGATTTGTTTAAAGTCTAAAAAACTTTAAAGGAAAGACACATTTTTATATTAAAGACATATTTTTATATTAAAATAAGTAAAAGTAAAGTCGTTGGGGCGGCCTGAAGTCGGTATCAGCCAATCAGCGAGGGAGTCTATCCCCTTTTCAATAGCGCTAGACCAAGGAGATTATTTTAGCGTCTGAGGTGGAGCGCCACACCTACCATCAGCTCCTTACTTTACCGCACAGATCCCTGTGCTACTCATACGCTGAGTTGGCGAGGACCGGTATCGAACTATGAACCTTGTGGTTTCTAGCCGAACGCTCTACCGACTGAGCTAACCCGAAATGCAGATATTTTTATTCAAATGAAAATAGTTTTTATTTTTAAAATATTGTTTTTATGTTTATTTAAATAAAAAGAAGTTGGGACCAAGTAACCAATAAATAACTATTTTTTAAAATGAAAATCGAAAACTATTTTAGTATAAAAACTTGCCTTTGGGTTGTAAATATACATGAACAAACTTTTTAAAAAATCTTACAGTGAAATTCGAATGCAAACATATCGTCAGTTGTTGGTAAACAAACAACAGGGAGTTTACGATGAAAAAAAAAGTGTTCCTTTCAAAACAGCTCTCAGCTGGGGTGCTTATTGGTTACTTGGTCCAAATAGGTTGTTGCGAACGTATACACCAGGATTTTTGACAAAGTATTTCATGCATATAAATTCGTGGCGTCATCATTCAGTCAATAAAGTACTAGTTTGAATCAAAAGTTTTGCGATATTCTTGTAAGGTGAGGCATAATTTGGCAGCTTCGAATGGTTTTGCTGAACTCGTGAAGGTGAAGAATCAGTCTGTGAGATTAAATATCTCGCCTGATACTCTCCGATTGATACTCACTGTTGTCTGTCCTTTGTACCAATCCTCACTACAGATTTCACTTCCTTAAGACTATCATCTCTTTGACCCCATGAAAGGGGGTTTGAGAGGCAAACATTATTCCAGTGACGAGGAAGTGAAATCTGTAATGGGTTTCACAAAATCCTTATGAATAAGGGAAGCGTATAGTGTAATGGTTACCGTCGTTGGAAAGATACGAGTTCAAAGCCTGGACGTAGCTGTTTGCATTTGACATAGCGTTAATACCATTGGGAAAGGTATGAATCCAAATATTCTCCCTCCTAAACAAACTTTAGTACATAATTACAAGACACATACAAATAGTGTAATGGTTAGCAAGCTATATTAGCAGTTCATTATTTGTGCGTCAGAGTCTCACTGGGTGCTCTATACACCTGGCCTTATGCCACAATTTGGCTTTGTTAATGACTATTTAAAAGCTGACCGGGATTTCTTTAATATTGATCCCGTTTTTCTATCTCCATAATATTTTTATGAGTTTTGTGCACGTTGATTGACTATATAAAGAATAAAGACCATATCAAGACAACGCTGAAGAAATTCACCATCACAACATCAAGCGTGGAAGATCTGGTTTCCAAGAAACAGGGTTGGTGATACGCCTACCGCATAGGGGCTAAGCGGCTCAATATCGAGATTAACAGAGCTGCAGAGCGGCGACGTCTTCGTCTTCATGAACCACCGAATGCAGATGGGAATTTACCTTGCAATGTGTGTAACCGCATCTGCAAGTCGAAAATAGGACTTACTTGCCACCAAAGGGTCCTCAACTGTTGAACACATAGAGTGACGTCATCGTCGTCTTCGATGGACTTCTAAAAGGAAAGGAAATGATATAAAGAATACAGTCCCATGTAAACTTGATTGACACTTTTAAGATTTCTCTAGCATGGCGCTGCCATTGTATATTGCTTGTCAGTTGTTGAATATCGAATTCTTATTGATAGGATGGATAGAAAAAAGAATAGGAACAAAAACAGACACAAAGCAACAATAAAATTGTTCTCACGGAAATTTTCCAGGTCAAAAATGTGATGACATTCGATATTTGTCATAAGAGGAAAGCCGATAAAATTTCAAGCGGTCACTTGAGATATATTTCGAAATGAATTGTGTTTAAAAAAACACTTGTTTTTATAAGTGTTATGATCTTACTCCAATTCCTGCTATTTGGCTGATTTTTAAGCTTTTTTACAATTATATATATATAATATATATATATATATATTATATATATATATATATATATTAGTTAAAGAAAGGAAATGAATCCGACGGTATAACTATAGATAAAAAGATGAAACAAACACAATGCTGTTAAAGTGAAAACATTTTATAACATATTCATAGCTAATATTGAACAATATTTCGATTTTATAAAAATCATCTTCAGAGCTTGTTTATACTCCATACTGTCAAGAGCGGAGACGAAAGTCATATTATGATATGGTATGAGTAAATGGTAAAAGAAAGAAAGAAAGAAAGAAAGAAAGAAAGAAAGAAAGAAAGAAGAAAGATAAATATCTACCATGTTTTTATCTGGGCATAATTTTACTCAAGAAATCAATTTTACAAAAAAGAAGATGAAAGAAAGAAAGAAGGAAGGAAAGAAGGAAAGAAGAAAACAAAGGAAGAAAGAAAATAGAAAATAAAGTAATCAAGAAAGAAAGAAAGGAAATGGTAAAAGAAAAAAAGAAAGAACGAACGAAAGCAAGAAAGAAGAAAGTGAAATAAAAAATAAATAAAATAAAAATATCTATCACGTTTTTAACTGGGCGTAATTTTACTCAAGAAATTAATTTTACAAAAAAAAGAAAAGATGAAAGAAAGAAAGAACGAAAGAAAGAAAGAAAAAATAACAGAAAAAGATGAAAGAAAATAAAAATCAAGTAATCAATAAAGAAGGAAAGGAAGTAATAAAAGAAAGAATGAAAAACAGATAGAAAGAAAGAAGAAAACAGAATATAGATGAAAGAAAATAGAAAATAAAGTAATCAGGAAAGAAAGAAAGAAAGAAAGAAAGAAAGAAAGAAAGAAAGAAAGACAGGAGGAAAGAAAGAATAAAGTGAAAGAAAAAGAAAGAAAAGAAGAAAGATAAAAAAATATCTACCACATTTTTAAATGGGCATAATTTTACTCAAGAAATTGATTTTACAAAAAAAGAAAGATGAAAGAAAGAAAGAAAGAAAGAAAGAATGAAAGAAAAATAGCAGAAAAAGATGAAAGAAAATAAAAAATCAAGTAATCAAGAAAAAAGAGAAGGAAGTAGTAAAAGAAAGAAAAACATATAGAAAGAAAGAAAGAAAGAAAGAAAACAGAATATAGATGAAAGAAAACAGAAAATAAAGTAATCAAGAAAGAAAGAAAGAAAGAAAGACAGAAGGAAAGAAAGAATAAAGTGAAAGAAAAAGAAAGAAAAGAAGAAAGATAAAAAAAAAATATCTACCATGTTTTTAACTGAGCATAATTTTACTCAAGTTTGCAATTATGTCTTTAAAAAATCTTCAGCTTTTTCTTTTTTTTTCTTTTCTTGACGCTGAGACAACATCAAACAATTTGCTATTCCTCCAGTTGGACTTTAATTGCTTGCTAATTACATTTTAGAGACACTTGTCTTGAACTTTGTCATTATTTCCCGAAGCAAAAAGTTAAAAAAAAAACAGAAAAATAAAGTAAAAGGTCGCGGCCCATGAAAAAAAAAGGTCATACATTCAAAAACCTCCAAATTAAAAACAGAAAACATTTCACAAATATACACCGTGACTCTATCGGCTTATTTGCATTAAGACTTACCGCCATTCCAATCATCGCTGCATTGGTAATGGCAAACAAGTAATTAGTACGCTCGTTAGACATCCTTAGTAAACGTCTACTGTTAACAATATATACGAATGGAATTATTTTATGCTGGCCCCTGAATATGCGTTTCAAATCAGTCATCGCACCTTACAAGTTTTCAGTACAGCATCCAGTGTCCCTGATGAGCTGTTCAATGAAAGTTTCGGCAGGTCGATCAACGCTCGTATGTCCATGTTTGGTTTGGTTTGCTTGGATTTGCTGAGATTTTTTTTAGTGGTCTTACCATTGTATTTTTTTTAAGTCATCGGGGCGGCCTAATGTCGGTATGAGCCAATCAGCGAGGGAGTCTATCCCCTTTTCACAAGCGCCAGACCAAGGATATTGTTTTTTGCGTCTGAGGTGGAGCTCCTACCACCAGCTCCTTACTTTACCGCACAGATCCCTGTGCTACTCATACGCTGAGTTGGCGAGGACCGGGATCGAACTAGGAACCTTGTGGTTTCTAGCCGAACGCTCTACCGACTGAGCTAACCCGGCCCTTTAAAGGTAGAAAAAGGAAATACAAGAACACAACTCGAAATTTCAAATAACACTGTGTCATTACATTTATACATACAAGAGACTATACCCGTAATAACTGTTGTTGCAAACGATAGTATTGTCTGCGACCAGTATCAAACTATATAAGTATAAAAGAATACAAGTCCACTTAACTGGATCCCTGGCAATTTATCGTACTTACGATGGCACTTTCTATCTCTGCTGAATTATTGGGAGCAACCATATTTACGTCCGACTCCATGATATGCTGGTACAAAGAGAGGAATATTTCTACTTCCAATTTCTGCCACCAAACATTGAGGACCTGTGATTGGTTTGATTTAAAAAGGGGTATGTCGACTAAGGGAGACAAGCCACCTCTCTTAGATATATCTTTTATAAAACAAGTAATTAGTTTACTTCTAGTGTGAGTAATATATATGAACGGAATTGTGTATGTAGGCATCTGAATATGCATTTCAAACCCTATCAGTCAACGCCCTAG
>CM042161.1:57281204-57298704 GCA_023376005.1 Doryteuthis pealeii | reverse complement strand
CCGCACAGATCCCTGTGCTACTCATACGCTGAGTTGGCGGGACCGGTATCGAACTAGGAACCTAGTGGATTATATATATATATATTATATATATATTAATATATATATATATATGAGGTTAAGTAAACAAACAAATGTGCATACTGTCGTGTAGCAAGTCAATAAAAGTGGAGTATAAATAAGTTTCAAAACGAACGAAGAATGTAGGAATGGCAAGCTAGTGTAACGGTTAGAGACTTCGCCTGTCAGCTTGACAGTCGAGGTGTCGAGTCACACACTGAGCAGTCTCCCATGTCTATAACCTTGCTGATGAGACCTAATAGGTCGAAATGTATATTCAGGGATTGACATTTTCTCAATTGGTTTTGCCTTACATTTGAACATATATGCCCGCCTAAATTCATTAATTATTAACTAATTAATTTTCAAAATTAGGTATGACTTCAATTAAGCACATATCCTCCAAATATATATATATATATTGTTACGATTCATGTGGCCATTTTAGGACTTTAGTTGTAAACAGTTTTACAGTGGAGATCTCTTGTGGCATAAATGTTGATCCTTTCTTGAAGTAGAAAGATGTAGTATCAGTTTTAATCCTTGTCCGCTGATCCGTCCTGAGGTTGTATCAGAGTTTATTCTGTGTTAAAGTAGAGTTGTATAACCCTCGTTTGTTGGTCTGTCCATCTCCAGCGAGTAATTCTAGGATTGCATGACTATCAGAGTTTATCCTGTCCTGAAGTAGAAAAATGTAGTATTACTGTTAATCCTAGTCCGCTGATCCGTTCTAAGTTGTATCCGAGTTTATCCTGTCTTTAAAAAGAGAGTTCTATAATCCTCGTCTGTTGGTCTGTCCTTCTCCAGCGATTAATTCTAGGACAATTTATCAATGCCTTTAAATAGTAAATTAAGTACATGTTTGGGCATTTTTGATTGTCTTCTTCAGTCTATAAATATAAGAGAGCGAGAGAGAGAGAGAGAGAGAGGAGAGAGAGAGAGAGAGAAGAGAGAGAGAGAGAAAGCGTTAAAATTATCAAAATTATTAATACTTTTCATGTTTGAACTATTTGGCAATACGCTCTTAAGTAAACATATCAAATGTTATAATGAATTAAATCATCGTACAGTGGGTAATTCCACAGTCCTGCTAGTCTGTGTCTATTTTTCTTATATTTTGGGAACTTTCTCCTCTCTCAAGGTCTGATTGTTATCTTGATCTTTACTCTGCACAAACGAGGAAGACATGGATATGAGATGAGAAGAAACACTCAACAAAGAAATCCGATCACTTATGATTGAAGCCCATAATAATGCTACAAGAACCAATTATTTTTCAAATCGAAAATAGATAATCTGCAACAGAATAACAAATATGGGGACATAGCGAATCCATAATAAGCGAATGGCCAAGCAAACTTGCACAAAAGGTACGGGTAATTCCATGTCAATCATCCTGGCCATGTCACCCATCCTTCAGTTTTTCCTGGAATTTTGTGTCCATATGTGGATTATGATAAGTAGCCAATCCTCAAAATTTGAGCTTCCAATTCCAAAAATTTGCAGAGTTAGGTCGATTTTTAAGCTCACAAATTCTGAGGTGTGGGGTTCGATAATGGCAACGTTTTGTATGTAATCTATTTGGTCTGTAATGAGTTCTAGTGCTTCCTTACTCCTCAAAATTGATTTTTTTAAAAGCAGTTTTGACGCAAGAATCCAGAAATGCTATCAAAAAGTTTTAAAAGCTAGCCAATTTTTATGGTTATTGGATGATATCTGTTTTTTTTTTCATAGGCAAGATCAATATCCCGATGTGCACACTGCATCAACGATGTCATTTTTTTCTATTATTATTTCAACATTATTGAACATTATTTGTACAAAAGATAATTTGATATTTGCTCAGATCATTCCAATCATCCAGAAATCTTTTGCAATCTTGGGGATCGTTTCAAGCACCAATTTCAATTGATCACGACTTCACTCTTATGTTCCACACGTTTTTCTCAGTTCTCTGGCAAGATCCAAGTATTTGTCGATATTTTCGCTTTCACTTTCACTCTGTGATCAGCCGGGACGGCAAATCCACGAGATGAAAATTTTCATCTTCTTGTCAAACAAAAATAGGTCTGGTCTCCTGGCCGGGATGCCTGTGATCCGTCTGTACCTCAAAGTTCCAAAGAATTTTGTGCGTCTCATTCTCCGGGACTGATTCGAGCTTGTGTATATCATATTTAGTTGTATGGTGAAAATTGACATTTTCTTGACAGTTCCAGGAGAATCACCTTTCCCACAGTCGTGCCTAGTCTTGTATGCTCTTTGTTGCGTTATTATTATTATTATTATATATTATTATTATTATTATTTAAATTATTATTATTAGTTTTTCACACCAGCGTTAGCTAATGGTCTTTCACTGGGAGTCTGAAGTGACATGAGTCTCCTCAGGTCTCCTGAGTATTCTAGCCGATTGCAGCAGTGCAGTAGTCTGGATGGTCTCATTCTTCCTCAGATTTCACATCCCTGTCATTTTTCCAAGTTTATTGGGACCGGTCGTCCAAGTGCACCAACTTACAATTGGTATGACTTCACTCATATTCCACAGCTTTTTCAATTCTCTGGCAAGGTCCAGGTATTTGTCTATTTTTTTTGTTTTCCTTCAACTTCACCCTGTGATCTACTGGAACGCACAAGTCCAACCAGTTGACACGTTCTCGTTTGATTGTTATTATTTCTCCTTTTGAGTTTTTCACACCAGTGTTAGTGATGGTATTTCACTGGAGTCTGAGTGACAGCAAGTCTCCTCAGGTCTCCAGGACTCTTCTGAGTATTCTGGAAGATTAAGCAGTGCAGTGTTCTGATGGTTTCAATCCTTCCTTTGATATCCAAACTTTCCAGACCCTTTTCCAGTCTTTTGGGACTGTTCCAAGTGCACCAACTACATATGGCATATCACTTTCACTTTCATGTTCATAACTTTTTCAGTTCTCTGCAGGGGGTCCAGATATTTGTCCATTTTTTTCATTTCCTTTAGCTTAACGCTGTGATCTGCTGGCACTTTTGAAAAATCCACAGTTGACAAGTTTCTTTCTTTTTTTTATCAACCTATTGTTTTAAATATTATCATTATATTATATTATCTATAGTTGTTGTTTGATGATGGTTTGTGTTGTTGTTATAAACAAAGATGACTCACTTGCTTTAACACGTGACTTGCTATATGAGTTCACGTGAGATGAAGTGAAGGACACGGGGGCGTGGATTGTGAGGTGGGGGGGGTGGCAGCTTCTGACACGTGATCCATTTTTATAAAATTGTCAGTATCTTATTTCATTTTTATTTTTATTTTGTTCGTGTCATAAGTGATTGTGGATACCGCTTGTCGTCACGCGGGATCACTTTAACTGGTCGTCATCGTGTCAGGGAACGGTGGGCGATGAGGCTGAGGGGCGGGGGGGTGAGCGTTGGTTGGTTGGCTACGGTGTGCCAGGGGGCACCAGGGATGGAAGAGGAGGAGTGGTCTTTTTCATTGTGCAGGATGTTGACAATGGTAATTTCGTTTTTTTTTTTTTTGTTTTTTTTTTTTTTATTAATTCTTTCTTGAAATGTAACAGGGGCCTTGTGATGTACGGCAAGGCATGAAGAGAGAGAGAAAAGAGAATTTTTAAAGAATGAATTAAAATGAAAAGAATGATAGAAATAAAGCGAATGAGTTGGGGGATTATGAATTAAAGGAGAATGAAGTGAAAAATGGAAGAAAATAAATGAAAGGAAGGAATAGAGAAGAGGAGAGAGAGAGAGAGAGAGAGAGAGAGAGAGAGAGAGAGGAGAGAGAGAGAGAGAGAGAGAGAGAGACGAAGGAAGAAAGAGAGAAAGAGAGAAATGATGTAAGTGAAAAACGGGAATTGAAACCCGTGAATAGGAAAGAAAATGAATGAAGGAAGGAATAGAGAGAAGAGAGAGAGGAGAGAGAGAGAGAGAGAGAGAGAGAGAGAGAGAGGAGGAGAGAGAGAGGGGGAGGAAAGAAAGAGAGAAATGAATGAATGATGAATGAATAAAATAGAAAACAGAAAATGAGTTATTCAATTTCTATTTAAAAGGAAATGGAGAGGAAAAGTAAAATTTGAATCCCGAGAAATAGAAAGAAAGAAAGGACAAGACGAAAGAAAGAAAGAAAGAATAAAGATGAATGAAAAGAAGAAAAGAAGAAGAAGAATAAAGAAAGAAAGGAAAGACAAAGAAAGAAAAAACGAAAGAACGAAAGAAGAAGACCGAAAGAAAGAAAGAAAGAACGAAAGAAAAAACGAATAACGAAGAAAGAAAGAAAGAAAGATCGAAAGAAAGAAAAGCGAAAGAAAAAAACGAAAGAAAGAAAGACAAAAGATAAATGAATTAAGAAAGAAGTGAATGAGTTAGATTACGAATTAAAGAAAATGGAGAGAGAAAGAAAACTGAAACTCAAGAAATAAAAAAAAGAAGAAGAAAAAGACAAAAAGAAAGAAGTGAAATGACAGAAAGAAAGAAAGAAATTAAAAGATAAAATAGAAATAATAGCACGCTAGCAATTAAAGGAAATAAATAGAAAAAGAAACTGACACGCTGAAATGGAAAAGAAGAAAGAAAGGAAGAATGAATAATAGAAAAGAAAGAGAGAAGGAAAAAAAACAAAAATGTCCATTATTATGCTGAAGTAACGACAATCACCAAGAAATAAGAATTCGGCTGATAAGCGACAACAGATAATCAGGATTTATATTTTTGCATTTCTTCTTCGTCTCATTTCTAAGCAGAGGACATTGCAAGATTATAATGGTCGGAAGATTAAGGACAAGCGTATTTTAGACAGAAAGTACAGCAAAATGAACATAAAATATCAGTATTCAAATTCCAATATTCAGTATTTCAAATATATATATATATATATATATATATATATATATATATATATATATATATATATATATCAACCCTTCCACACGAGCAGGATGCGACACGAGGTCAATTCTTAAGGCGGAGTTTAACAGGTTTGATTCAGAGTTTTTCCTTCTAGACTGGTTACCTAGCCAAGGTTAAAGAGCCCAGTCTGCCTTGCTATTTACCCATAGCTGGGGGAGAATTGGATTTTCCAAGGTTATTAGCGCCATGGGAAATGCAAACAGCTTCGTCCAGGAATTCAACTCGTGCGACGAGTCCAATTCCTAAGACTCTAACCATTAGACCACGCGCCTCCATAATATTTCAAATATAGTATTTGGGGGAGTCCCTGTGGGTTTAGTGGATAAAGTGTTGGACTGCCACATCGTCATTAACGTATAATCCCGGCTAAGACTTAAATGGTACACTATACTGTTATTTCTACAACGATGGATTTGGCATTAAATAACCTACAGAGGTTGATATGCTTTAAAAAAGAAATCAAATATTGTTTTCAATATAGTCATTCCCTTCGTATTTCACTTTTGATTGAGATCATGAATGCATCTTACACATATTTACCAACCCCTCCACACGAGTAGGATGTGACACATGCTCATTTCTTAAGCAGTTTAACGTTTANGCTTTGTCATTACAAACCCTATATCATAAACATAATCCCAACAATAATATATAATAATGGGAGGCGCGTAGTCTAATGGTTAGCGTCTTAGGAAATGGACTCTGTCAACGAGTAATTCCTGACGAAGCTGTTGTGCATTCCCATGGCGCTAATAACCTCTGGAAAATATACCAATTCTCCCCTCAGCTAGTGGTAAATAGCAAGGCAGACTGGTCTCTTTAACCATGGCTAGGTAACCAGTAACCAGTCTAGAGAGAAAACTCTGAATCAAACCTGTTTAATCTCCGCCTAAGAAATTGACCTCGTTGTCGACATCTCTGCTCGTGTCGGAGAGGTTGATATATATATATATATAATATATATATATATTTATATATATATATATATTATTGGTGTGTGTGTGTGTGTGTGTGTGTGTGTGATGTGTGTGTGTGTGTACAGGGCACTTTGAAACTGAACAAGTTTTTATTTCGTTTTGCTTCGTTACTCATTTATTCGTATATACGATCATTTTACTCATGAAATAAATGGAAATGCCATTAACAGTTTCAAAACCCCGAAAGAAACTCATTTTTTATTACGGCTTTTTGAAATAGAAATATAGCATGTATGTATAGAAGCATAATAAAATAAATGTAATGAATTATGCGCTGTTTTATGTTTAAGTTCATTTACTTTATTAATATTTTTCTTTGTACAATAAATATAGAAACGTAATACTTTTAGCCGATTAATTAATATAAGTGAATACAAAGCTTGCTCGTACCTCAATTTTTAATTCCGCAACACAAAGCAAAAGACCGTTTGTTTGTTTGAGAGTTCAAAGCCTTGTTTAAAGAATATAGGTGAGTATATGTGGGAAACTTGTTAGTTAATACGAGCACGTAAAAAAATTCCTTTAAAAAATGATAAAACTTTAAATTGATGAATTATCTTGCATTTAAACTTTCGAACGAATTCTGTACTTTTAAATAATCTGTTGTTATTTATTTTAATGTTCTCTTTCCATGCCGTCACGTTGTCAATATAAACATATTCCCGTTATATTTTGATGTCATTTTTATTGCCTAGTATCTGAGGTGTTGTGTGGAGAATTCGACGCCTGTGTCTCTCAGTGAGGGAAACACCCACTATTCATTTTATTGTAACTAGCTAATAAATGCACCCTCCGGGTGCCAGTATTTAATATTAAGATGCCGATAAAAAGAATTTTGACAGAGGTGGGTATGATGAAAAATAGAAACAATATTGAAACAACTCTTCCATCATTTACATACCCCTTCTGTCTTTGTAATTCTAAAATTTAACTATTTAGCTAAGATATGGAGTAAGAATAATATTACAGTTATTTCTTTTGTTAACATTCTTTTAAGAATTTATCCCTGAGAATTTTTGCTTATATATAGTAAGTATAAAACCAACCAATTAAGATATCATAATACTGAAGCAACATATTTATCAAAATCAAAATCTAAATCATATGCAAATTAGCCTTCCCATTCCCACTGTAAACCGCTATTTTGTGTATATATAAATACAAATTGCATGTGTTATCATGTAGATAAAGGCCCAACAGTATTAATAATGTACCAAGTTTTATTAATAATTGAGTTTTAAATTTAAAATAAAAATAAAAATCTTGAGAATGTGACATAAATAACAAGAATGTGACTTGAATCGAATATAGTTCGGTTACAGCCGAAAAAAACCACATCTCCATTATAATAAGAATATGATTAATGAGATTAGGTAACTTTTCCTTAGCAATATAATAGTATTATATATAATATATATATAATAATATATATATATAGTATATATAGTGAGTACATGAGGTACTCACCGGACGAATGTATTGTTCTTACGTTCGTATAGTATGATCATTTTGGTATTAGTAAAAATCTTCTCTCTCTTCTCTCTCTCTCTCTCTCTCTTCTCTCTCTCTTCTTCTCTCTCTTCTTTCTTTCTCTTTCTCTCTGTGTTGTTGGTTAACTACAATGGGACGATCGAAAGGTGTCGTAGAATACTTGTTGAGCAGAAGAACAAATTGAACTTGAATCCGAATTTGTTTAAAATCCAATCTACCATGGGTTACCCCGGGACCGTTAATTTTAAGAGTCGTTTTAGCGCCGAGAATCGAGCCCCTTGTATAGAAACAAAGCCTCAGTATGCATTCATATATCTAATAGTCGGAATTCCATTTGACTGAAGATAGTTTCAAAGATACTAAACATAAAATAACCAAGGCTGATACGATACAAACATTATCATCGTCCTTGAACTGGCTTCAATGGACATTAACTGCATGTTTCATTATATTAGGAGGCTAAAAAAATAAGTTAAATAAAAAACTATGGCCGAGGTCAAACGGAACATTCATTGAATAAATAAATAAATGAAAGAAATAAAAGAGGATTCCATTCACAGATTAAGGATTAAAAAGTCCAGACGTGTGCGGCCATCAAAGCAAAGGATTCCCTTTGAAGTTGGTAGGACGATCCAGTTTAAGTTAAATTCGTGATGGATTTTAGGGTCAAAAGTTTTAAAATAAAAAACTATCAAGATTTGGATTGTTCTGGAAACAATATTCTAATGACTTTTATAACTTATAATAATATATATATATATAAATATAATATAAATATATATATATATATATATAGATTTTTTATAAACATTTTAATTAGATTTTTTCTTCCTCATTATTTGATTCAAAGAATTTGACAAAAAAGAAAGCCCAACCACTCCAAAAACAGAGGCTCGCAGACTTTTATTTTCAGTAATAATTCATTTTTCCTTAAACCAACGAAAAGCCCCTGATGAGGGTCTATCGAACAGAACGAAACACTGCAGTGTAGGCGACATAAACATTATTCGTTTATAAACTTGTGTTTTTTCAAATATTTTTTACAAATTACACACACACACACACACACACCACGCGAGCGCGAGCGAGCGAGAGGGAGAGTAATATATATAATAGGGAGTAGTAAAAGTAAAGTCGTCGCCAACCGACAATCTACTTATTGAGCGAACAGCTTTATTATATATAGAGAGAGAGCAGTAGACAGAGCAGAGACAGAGAATAGCATCAGAATAAGAGTTCAGTTGGAGGCTGTATCCCATTGGGGCAGACCGTGTTTTTCTATCTCTGTCCCCCGATTCGAATGGCGAGCGCGAGAGAGATAAAAGATGTTATCAGATAATGAGTATGTCTCCGTCTTGTTTCTGAAGAAGCAAAGCACTGGAACTTCACGCAAAGATACCCGGAGAGCCGATCAAGAGACGATACATAGGTAGAAGATACAAATACCCGAATAGGGAAGTAAAAAGATTTTAGAAGATTATTAGGCTACATAGAAATGGCATATTTTCGTCTAACCGTGCTCGGATGGAGTAGTGTTCAAAAGAGATTTTATCTGCATCCGTGCGATTTGGCTGAGTAGGCCTAAGTTGTTTGGAATGGAAGTCGCTGTGCACTGACTGCACACAAACAGTGGATGCGCTTGCATGAATTAGTAATTTTCTTCTCCCGGATTGGTTGCCTGACCAGGGTTAAAGAAACCATTCTGCCATATTATTTACTCCTTGCTTAATGGAGAATATTTGGATTTGCACCTTTCCCAAGAGTATTAACGCTATGTGAAATGCAAAAAGTTAGATCATCGTAGTCGAGTCGTAAGGAGCCTGTTCGATCCTTACATGATTGACCACATACGCAGCTGGGACCCCTTTTTAGTTAAAGGTCTGTTGGAATATTCTGTATATATATATATTTACCAACCCCTCAACCAGGAACCCCGAGGTTCCCAGCCGGACACTCTACCGACTGACCAAAACCGGCCCTATAAGTAGTGTATATGTATATTTACCAACCCCTCCGCATGAGCAGGATGTGACGCAAGGTTAATTTCTTAAGCGGAGTTCAACAGGTTTGAATTCAGAGTTTTCCTTCTCCTAGACCGGTTGCCTAACCAAAGTTAAAGAGCCCAGTCTGCCCCACTATTTATCCATAGCTGGAGGGAGAGTAGGATTCATACCTTTCCCAAGGGTATTAGCGCTAAGTGAAATGCAATTACCACGCCCTGGATTTGAACTCGGGGCGACAAGTCCATTTCCCCTGCCTTTAACCATTACACCACGCGCTTCCACGGAATATTCTGTATATAAGGTGTGCTCCAATTCCCCACCTGAATTTATAGACTAGGTGAGGTCACATGGTTTATTCCTACGATTATCAACAGCCATAATGTTCGGCTGATTAACTACTTAAACACTGATCCTTCCATAGTATACTTGTAACCATTGACGAAGGAACTTACAAATACTGAGAATTTCTGCTAGACAGGCGCTCTTGCTTGAAGGCTAAAGGATGGCCAATTAAAACAAAACAGGGTCGATCATGTGGACTCCCATATAAAGAAAAATAAAATCTTTTATACCCCGATATAAAGCAAAACGAAATTTGTCGAAAATATCAAATGAAAATAACATCGAATATTTGTACCGAGTAAGACCATTTAGTGAGAGTGTTGTGCTTGGCCTACTTGGCACAAGTTGTCTATTTTTGGTGATATTTTTGACAAAGATACACGCAATTCCCTTTACATAACAAGTCTAGGTCTGTTCTTGGTCACCATATTGGAAAGTGATAAAAATGCCGTTTCGTATAAATATGTTGTATTTTGAGAGATTTTTTAAAGACAATAATAAATATTCAGAAGCTACGCTATGCCTAAATTTTGGTTGGTTGATAGGTTTATTAGATTTTACGGCATGTCAATCTTTGTTGGGTTATTTCAAGACGAATACATTTTGTTTTATTCATTCTTGTTGGGTAATCGATTTCCTTTTAAACTGAAGATTTAAATGCCTTTCATAAAAACTCATTTTTTTCGATTTCTCAATTTTTTAAACATATTTTCTCATACTCAATTTTTTAAATCTATATAACACATATATTGGACTCTACCGGAAGCGCGTTATGTAATGGCTAAAGTCATGGGAAATGGACTCGTCGCCCCGAGTTCAAATCCTGGACGTGGTAATTGCATTTCACTTAGCGCTAATACCCTTGGGAAAGCTATGAATCCTACTCTCCCTCCAGCTATGGATAAATAGTAGGGCAGACTGGGCTCTTTAATCTTAGTTAGGCAACCGGTCTGGGAGAAGGAAAACTCTGAATTCATACCTGTTGAACTCCGCTTAAGAAATTAACCTTGCGTCACATCCAGCGCTTGCGGAGGGGTTTGTAAATATATATACTACTTATAGGGCCGATTTAGGTCAGTCGGTAAAGTGTCCGGCTGGGAACCTCGAGGCTCCTGGTTCAATTCCGGCCCTCGCCAACGCAGCGTATGAGTAGCACAAGGATATGTGCAATAAAAAGGAGCTGATGGTAGGTGTGGCGCTCCGTCTCAGATGCCCATACAATCTCCTTGGTCTAGCACTAGTGAAAAGGGGATATACTCCCTCGCTGTCTGGCTGATACCGACGTTAGGACACCCAGATGACTTTACTTTTTACTTTTACTTATTCACAATAGATAGATATTAAGTGAGTTTCTTAGATTAGATTAGACGTAGATAAATATATAGATAGATACGGGTAGGTAAATATGTATATCGGACCCTAACAAATAATTACCACTCATCCTCGGTATTGGAGTAATGGTGATGAAGGGGAATTCTGCATTACTCAGATTTCCAGAATTGGAACTTCCCAACTAGTTGCAGTTTAACGTTATACCCAGAACACTGAGACCCTAAGTCATCGCTTTCTAGCGCATATACGATAAAAAATGTTGGAGTTTGTCGTACGAGAAATAGGGTTTGCACTATCATATAGGCGCTAGCGCTTGATGTGATCAGCCGATTGATTGGAGGGGGCCTTTCTGACCGACCGCCTAGCCTAAGTAAGGGCCAACGTAGAGTATTGCATGTCATCGAATACTCAGCCATCCTTGAACATTACAGTTCGCCACCCAGGACCAACAGGTAGCCCCACTGGTGAAGCAGTCGATGTATTCTACAGTCATAACCGACAGTGCGGGCCAAAACTTTAATAGGGTTCGTTTGAATTGATTTTTCATAGGTATATTCTAGTAACTAAAAATATAATTTTGCCGTTTTATTGCTAATTGGATAATATAATTTTTCATAACACCCTGTAGACCCCATTACTGACGTTGCTGATCTGCTGTGAACCGGGATCATGGTTTGAAAAACACTGCTGCAAGTGACGTGAGGCTTGTATTGTTGCATAATTGTATGGTGTTGTAGGGCCATGTAGCAAGAGTTTTGAAGGATGGAAACCTACCAGTAACGGTTAATGGCCCCAACTGACCCCAGAGGCGAGAATATTGCGAGTCACGTGAGAACCATTAAGGTAATCAGTTTACGACCAGACCTCCGGCAGGACAGACGTGTCCTACTTAGGTTGTGACTCCGCGCGGTGAATTAAAATGGGCTAAAATAAAGCTTTGTCAAAGTAGTAACAAGTCTTGTTAATTAATTACGCACGACTTAAAAAAGATGCCCTTAATAAGAAGCCCTTAGAATAGAAGAGAAGACAAGAACTAAGAAGATAGAAAGAAGTAAAGAGACGATCACGATAGCCGAAATAGAAAAGGAAGAAGAAGGAAACGAAAATGTCGACTAGACAAAGAACAAGTAAGTCAAGAACCTAGCTGTTTGACACACACACTCTCTCTCTATGTATCTCTAAGTAACTCCTTCTCTCTCTCTATGTATCTCTAAGTAACTATATATATTATATATATATATATATATAATATATATATATATCTATATATATATATATATATATATATATATATATAATATATATATATATATATATATATATGGTCGTGAATGTTCCTTTGTCACCAAATAAATAGATATGTAAAACCTTTATATATTATTTTATTACATTATATATATATATATATATATATATATATATATATATATATATATATCATGCGAAGAACACTATTGTTTATATACCCGCAACGTGAGTATGTAATAGTACGCCATATCTAAACAAACCCTCGTAAATAATCAAGTCACTCTGAAAGCACCGGATCCCACTAGATCCCCATGCTTGAGCAGCGATGAACCTGATCAATCCTTAAATGGGTAAATATTGACGCAACTGTAAGCAATCTCTCACAGTCTCAAACACTCGAAAGACGTATTTGTTTTATTCATTATTGTGGTGTACTAGATTTTCCTGGACCGTATAAGCTAATAGCGTTGATCCCAGGGGCATACCCCTCTCCAGGCAATACCTGCCCCCCGATTTAAAGTGGCAGGGCTGGGTTTATTGCCCAGTGCCTGAGGCGCCCCCTTGAAGGTGAATGCCGACGGAATCAACAATTTTTTTTCACCCACCAACCATGAATCCCGGCTTGTGAGTCGTCCCACCTTAATAGGGCCTTGTGCCTAACACATACACGAGGGGTACGTGGTAAATAAACACATTTTTATACTCACATTTTTAACCCCATAGATGGGATGCTAACAGGTATTAAGACAGGCATTTATGCGCTCAATTAAAAGTGTATTATGAAAGAAATTTACTAATATCGAAAACAATGTGGTTTCGTTTTTCAATGGCATATCAGCCTTCATGAGTTATGTAATGCCAAAGCCATCGTTGTAGAATAACTGTAGGGATAACAGTAGTACAGACTAGGCTCTTAAAGCTTGGTATGACACCCAGTCTAGGAGAGGAAAAACTCAATTTAAACCAAAGGGATTCTTATTAGTCAAAACTACTTTGAAAGGTTCTCGTTATTCTCCTCTCCCTCGTCATTCTCTCTCCCTTCCTCTCCTCTCCCCGCTTCTCATTGAATTAAAATTAGTGAAATAGATCACTAATTAAGGACTGAGCCTATTCTAGTTGTGACCACCCCAAGCGGAGTTAATGGGTTTGAATTCAGAGATTTCCCTCTCCTAGATTGGTTGCCTAACCAAGGTCAAGAAGCCCAGTCCCTGTGCAACTTACCAATAGTTGGAGGGAGATTAGTTGGATTCATAACTTTCCCAAGAGTATTAGCGCTATGTGAACTGATGCTCCGTCCAGGATTTGAACTTGGATCGACGAGTCCTTTTCCTACAACTAACCATTACACCATGAACTAAAAAAAAAAAAAAGAGAACTGTAGGTAAACAGACAAATAGAAGAAGTAAATGAAAAAATTAAAAAGTTAAGACTGGTTTGATAGGTCCTCCTCGTTCTTCTCCCCTCCCTACTTTCTCCTTCTTCGTCCCCCCTCCCTGATTCTCCTAAATTAAAAAAGAGAACAATAGGAAAATAGAAAATAGAAGAAGTAAATCCGAAAAAAGAAAGAGAAGAAAGAACAATAACAAAAGGGAAATGAAAGAGAGAAAGAAGGAACAGTGTAAAAAAAAAAAAGAAAAAGAAAAAGAAACGAGAAAAGAATACGAGAACAAACGAGAAAAAACGAGAACAGAATGAAAACAGAGAAGCAACGAAAAAAAAATAAAATCATGAATAAATAAATGACTGCCAGATTGAAATAAAGAAATTACAATTGAAAATCATTGACGTTATTGAAACAATTTCCGTTTATCTTTCTTTATTTTTTTTTTTTTATTTTTTGTTGTTTTTGTTGTTTTTGTGAAAGCCTTCTGGTCAGGTGTCGTTCATGACAAATTAGAATAATACTTTTCCGAGAAATGGCGTCACTCAACCCATCTGGAGTCGATAGAATGAATACGACTCTTCAATTCACTACATACCACCTAACCCCCCCCCTACACCCACTGCTGGTGGCCCTTTATTTATCCTTATTATACTCTCACAAACATCTCATCAATCAAATTTGTTTTTATTTTCACCTCTTTTATTTTTGTTTCACTTTTGAAAGGGTTAATCGTACATTTGTTAATTCTTTTCAAAGTGTCAGAATCGTGGATATATCTTCTATCTATCTATCTATCTATCTATTTATCTATCTATCTATTTATCTATCTATCTATCTGCCTCTCCTCTCCCTCTCTCTCTCTCCTCTCTCTCTCAGTCTCACCTCTCTCTATCTCTCTCTCACTCACTATGTTTCTCCTCTTTCTGTTTCAATCGTGGATCTATCTTCTATCTCTCTATCTATCTATCTATTTATCTATCTATCTATCTGCCTCTCTCTCTCAGTTTTTCTCAGTCTCAACCTCTATCTCTCTCTCACACTCTCTCTGTTTCTCTCTTTCTTTCTGTTTTCTCTCTCTCTCTCTCTTCTCTCTCTCTCTCTCTCTCTCTCTCTCTCTCTCTTTCTTTCTTTCTTTCTCTTCAACTGCCTTAAAAGTAATAAAGACTTCAATATTCGCATCTGATGATGAAAAGACTTGACATTTGCTCTAAGCTTCTTGAAATAGGCTATAATGCTAACAATATAGATAAATGTTATATTTTGTACTTATATACTTTTGCTCTGTGACTCTGAAATAAGAGCACACATTGAGCTCTGCAAACTACGACATTAAAAACAACTTCTATGTCGTAAGGAAGATTTCTTCTCCGGATTTTTTGATAATATACATATATCATAATATATGCTCCCAAACCCGGTAGAGCTCTTTGGAAGGGTATTTAGCGGGAGTTTACTGTTATTTACGGATATGAGCTCTCTAAGGGACCATAACATATGTACCGATATATATATTCATCAGTAAAAATTGTTGCTTATGGCTGGCAGCGTAGGTAATCTGACTGATGAAAATCAGTCTGGTTTTGCTCTCGACTGGAGGTACACTGCTACGTCTAGTAACACGGAAGAGACGTGAAATGTTGAAAGACGATGTCTGTGGATGACTATATATATATATATATATATATATATATATATATATATATATATATATATATATATATATATAATAATATAGAGAGAGAGGAGAGAGAGAGAGAGAGAGAGTAAATCCTTCATTTCAAATAAGGATTTACTCTGATGAAGGTCGAATTTTCTTTGGGTGCGGAACATTTCTACATTTTTTCTATTATTATTATTTCATTTCATTTGATTATTTAAAAATAATGATAGTTTGAATAATGTACACATGAATAAACTCCTAACCGAAACACATGTAAGTAAAATTGATTAAAATATCCTATTTTATTCATTCTATACTTTCTTTCCTTTATTCATTTTTTCAACATACCGTCGGATTCACTTCCAGTTTCATTTTACACACACACACACACACACACACACACATACACATTATATATATATATATATATATATATTATATATATATATACGTCGGAGTGTGTGCATGTTGAAATATATAAATATATTTATATACAGAGAGAGAGAGAGACAGACAGAGAGCGAGAGAGAGAAAGAAAGACAGAGAGAGAGAGAAAGAGAGAATTAAACAGATAGACAGGGAGAAAGAAAGACATATAGAAATAAAGAGAAAGAAAGAAAGAGAGAGAGAGAGAGAGAAAGAGAGAGAGAGAGAGAGAGAGAGAAGAGAGAGAGAGAAAGACAGACAGACAGACAGATAGACGAGAATACATTCTTTCTTGACCTCAGGAGAGCTCAATGTATGACAATAATATTTTTTGTAAAAAGAAATATGTACACTTTACGATAAGTAAAACTTAATCAACTAGTCAATTGGCTTTAATAAACTAATTAAATATTGTCAACGACATGTATATGAGCTGTATGTAGCATCGTGCGAGTATTATCCGGCCAAATTGAAATATATACATGTTAAATCTCATATTGCTCAACATTGAATTGTTGTATTTATCGGTCGATGTGCTTATTGTTAAACGGTACATTTATTTTTTTAGAAATTGCAACTTCGTTTTTTTTTAAATATAGAACTTCAAAGACATACTGATAAAATTGTTGTCAATTATAAAATGTTATTTTATTTTCGATCTCATTTTTCGAACGATCAAAGAAATTGGGTCTTTAGAATATTCCAAACTTATTATTATCTTATTTTCTCATAGAACAGCCGACAATTTGGTCCCTAGTGACTCCGAATTATTTCTGGGGTAAACATAGATACCACCAATGGTTTCCTCGTAAAATTCTACTCTTAAAATGTTCTGTTTGATCTTGGTACAGAGCTTTGTTTTCAATTTCAACTCTGGACAGGCAGGCAGACTGATTGACAGACAGAGACAACAGGGGTATTGTATATAGGCAGACCAGTACACCACAAATACAATATATAAAAGTCACAAACAGCAGTCCTTAAACGAATTGCTTTGCTGTATGGAGTTTGAATTCTCTAAAGCTGATCCCAGTGATTCGGATAAAACTGGACAGAGCACAATGCATGCTCTTCTTGAACAGCAAGCTGGTCAATATTGACGTACCCAAGTACATCACTTTGTGTGCCTTATCGAGGTTATTATTTACTCCTTTTGAGTTTTCACATCAGTGTTAGCTGATGGTCTTTCACTAGAGTCTGAGTGACAGCAAGTCTCCTCAGGTCTCCAGGCCTCTTCTGAGTATTCTGGAAGATTGCAGCAGTGCAGTGTTCTGAATGGTTTCAATCCTTCCTCTGATTTCCAAATTTTCCAAACCCTTTTCCAATACTTTTGGGACCGCTCCAAGTGCACCAACTAAAATTGGTATCACTTTCACTTTCATATTCCATAACTTTTTCAGTTGTCTGGCAAGGTCCAGATATTTATCCATTTTTTCATTTTCATTTAGCTTCATCCTGTGATCTGCTGGCACTGTAAAATCCACCAGTTGACAAGTTCTTTCTTTTTTGTTTATCAACACTAGGTCTGGTCTTCTTGCTGGGATAAGGTGATCGGTTTTTATTTCTAAGTCCCAGAGAATTGTATGCGTTTCGTTCTCAAGAACAGATTCTGGTTTATGCATATACCATTTTGTTGTATGGTCAAAATTAAATTTTTTGCATAATTCCCAGTGGATCACCT